>VWZK01002039.1:110884-179936 GCA_013396935.1 Baryphthengus martii
AATTTTCTCTTTTTCCATGACCTGTAAAACTTGCCTTCCTCTTTCCATACATCCTACCCTCATCAGAAGTGACGCAGTGGCTGTGTTCAAAACCAATCTACCCTAATATTGTAATATCCAACATATCATATCCAAGACACTAAAGAAGGGAACACCCAGAGGCTGAGGGAGGAGGCAGGGAAATCCATGCCTTTTATTTCTGCAACATAAGTGTAAGCTTACAGGTGTAGTAGGCGTTCTTCGGCACTGAGCAGTGCCAACCCCACCGACTTTCCCTGCTGAATCCAGTACTTATGGGGAGCTTTAATCCATCTAGAGCTCCAGAGTTACTTTCTGTACAGTCCAGTGGCCTTGTGCAACGGCACTGAGACACAGGACGATCCTTGTGTGCTTTACAGTTCCTGTGAGGGTACATTAGTTCAAACTGAGAGGCACTTCATGATAACAGAAGCTATACAAGTATCATGGGAAGAAAGATTCAACCTTCCCGTTTACTGGGAAGTTGTGATGTCAATACAGGTTACAAAACTTCCCTATAACTAAGAGATGCTACATATCAGTAAATCAAAACAATTCAAATGTTTATTGTTTGCTGGAAAAAAAAATGAAGTCAGTAATGTAAACTGGATTGAAGTCTGACTTATCAAAGTATCATTTAGAGCTGTGTGTGGTCCTCCTTTCCTCCTTCCCTCCCCACCCAAATAATCACAGAATGACTTACTCTAACCCCAGCCAGCAGCGGTCCTGAAAACAATTGTGTGATCATGTGTGGGAGGAAGACTGAAGTTGTAGTAAAAAACCAAACAAACCAGAATAAAACAATTTGCGAAGCAGTGCTAGTAGGAATAGTAATAATATGTATGATAGGTATATTTTTCTTCAAGAAGAAATTGTAGGTAGAAATTGTTGTGTATAATATGACATATAATACATAATCACCATTAAAAAGTCCCTCTTAATTTAGTATTTAGGGGATCCTCAGAATTATTTTTAGTTGAACAGTACAATCAAATTAGTATGTTATTTCTCTAGGCTTAGGGCTTAGATCATGTCAAACTTACCCTGGCCCAAAAGGCATGAGATCTGGCTGGCAGCTGCTTCCCATTGACAGTGAAAACACCCCACCTATCACAAGTGAAGCTTTGGAAACACCTGCAAAGGTTTGGCTGGAAACTGTGATCTAGCTTTTCCCAAATCACTTCAGGTGAATCTCGCCCATTGTTCCTAATAACGATTCTTTTTATTTACAAAGAAGATGTTGATGACAAGCAACTGGTGGGGCAGGTTTCCCAGCCATGGCATTAGGCATGCTTGGAATATAATTGACAAGCTTGTAGTTTCATGTATTGATTCAGTGCGTGAATACTCTTATTATTCTTTGCATTGTTGCTTGCATGAAGAAATTCTATCTCTAAGAAAAACAAGAGAAATGGTTAATGAAGTGTAAACTTTGATTCACTGTTTTCCAGCTTGTTAATACCTCTGATGCATGAAAAACCCCTAAGAAATAGGAGCTGTTTCCTAGCTCTGACCAAGTGTTTTCAAAAATTAAATGTCATCGTAGGTGAAAACTGTCTTCTTTAAGCAGATTGTGGAAGATGCAGTTCCTGACTGGTTTTTTTTTTTTCCTGTAAGCAGCTGAGTACGTAATAGAGAATAGCAGTTGGTGTCATAAAATATTTGACAAATATCCATATATTTATTATTTGGGTAGGGAGGGAAAAAGGACCACACACAGATCAAAAACCATACTTTCGTAAGTCAAATTTCAATCCAGTTTACGTAACTGACATTATTTTTTTCTAGCAAACAATAAAGACTTAAATTGTTTTGATTTACTGGTATGTACAGTTTCTAAGTTACAGGGAAGTTTTGTAACTTATAATGATACCACAAAGAGTTGCGTTTAGCAGTGTCTTTTTATAAAGTCGTTTTACAAAGATTTATATATGTAGTGGGAGCTTTAGTGGCATAAGGCTAAGCCTATGTAAACGTCTTTGTAAAAGCAAGGCCAAAAATAGCATACTGCTTTTTAGGTAACTTTCCAGGAAAGTATAGCCTCATTTTCATTAAGTTTCATCAAAGCCTCTGGCCGTTTGTTTCTTTTAAAATAACAGCTTCCCATGAAATTGACCAAAAAAAAAAAATATAGATGCACATTTGTTATTTTTTTACTTTAGTTTTGAAAGATTGTCCACTTACTTTTATATTCCAGAGATGCAAAAGGTGTCTCAACAAATTAAGCATTAGAAAATGTGGTTCCTTTATCATTTGTGCTTTAACTTAGGAATTTCACAAAGTGTTCAGCAACTATCCAAATACCTGGTTTCAACCAGAATACACCCAACCTTACCATATTGCAGAGTGCACATAGAAAAAAAAATATTTTAAATCAATAAATGACAAATTCATGAATGTCTTCTCCCACGGACACAAGTTCAAAGACAGATCTTGCAATATATCCTGAAAATTACCTCTATTCTCATGGACAAGGAGGGAAACGTCAGGAAGAAGGGGCTATTACAAGAGCATAGCTTATAATTAAAGACAATTTCCCAGTGCTTGGTGAGGTGTCTGATGTTCCATTGCTTGTTTCTTTTAACAAACTGTTACTGGCAACTATACTCTTCAGTGAAAAATAATCACAGAAAAGTACAGAGACATTAGTTATTACAATGAAGCCATTAATGCAAAGCAAAATGCGTATCTTCCATTTGAAGAAATAACAATGAAGTTAAAAACCACAGCACATTCACTGTTCTGTGTGTCCTTCAGCTAATTTGCCTCTCTTAAATGTTGCCTTGAGACTTGGAAAATAATTCTGAGAAGTGTTCAGTTACGAGATAACCTATTGACCAAAAACAGTTTTCAGCACTGCTACTGCAGTCTCATGCTTTGTATGCAGTTTTGACCTAAATAAGTTCCCTTTAAGGCAAATAGTATGTCCTTATGCAGGTTTTCTAGTTACATTTTAACATAGCAAATGGTCCACCTTGTCCCCTGGTTAATTCCCAAACACAGTATAAACCACACAGAAATCAGCTGCAACACGCTACTACTGCTCTCAGCACAGACAGTGGAGATAAATCAACAATTAATTCTATTTTTGACTGATTTTCCCAGACCAAATACAGTTACAACTTTGTGATTGCAATTGCAGAAAGTATCACGGCAGGCATTAGCTGTAGCAACACACACTGAGCCGTAAAGCTCATAACCTGCACAGGACAAAGTTTTTCGTTCAGCGTCAGTTTGCCAAGAGCTGTAACTGTCACTTCATTGCACGTTATGCAAAAGCCGCTGTACCTGCAGCCTGGCCTGCAATGCAAAAGCAAGCCCCAGCTCTCACGTGTCACACACAAAGAGGGAGAAACACACAGCTGGCTCATATTCCCCAGCAGCCAGTGTTTCATCTCCCTCATCCACAGCACCACAATGTGACCTCTGTACTTCTTCATAACCTCTCTCATGAGGTGGGGTTTGGCTGGAGCTAGGCGCAGGGTGGTAGAGCAAACACTCAGGCAGCAGGGATGGGCTGGGTGGCACAGCTCGGTGATGTGCCACCCATAGCCCACTTGCACAGCTGCTATGCCATCATGTGGGAACCTCCTTTCCCTTCTCCCACCCCTCCAAGTTCACAACGGATACTTGGGATATCGCTTTTAAAGAAAAACCTGAGAGACCTGAGTGGTATTAGTTTGGATTGGGAATTGTTTCTCAGCAACACACGAGAAGGTATTCCCGTTTTCTGGTAAAGCCTTCCTACAGCAGGGACAGCCTCTGACCATCAGAGCGCCTGAAGTCAAAAGGAGGAGACCACACAGGAAAAATAATACAGACCACAGCTGGACTCTCAATGTCACTGCAGGCCCAAACTTCACCAGCCTATTCATGGCCACCAGTCTGCAAGCAGGGGAAGGTATCATGGAGGTATTGCCCCTCTCTCACATAGAAGGCAAAGCTGCAGAGCTGAACACAAGAGATCTCACACAGATTAGACAGCTTGACATGGGTCACAATAAAGACAGAGCACAAGATGGTTAGTGGCACGTCTTTTGTGGATATTTGTGTCAGGAACCGCTCTCTCCTTGGAGCCTCTTGCAGAGTAGATTAAGATGCTCTTCCGAGAGCTCTCTTCAATCTTTGTTTCCTGCTTTCAGAAGGGAAGAGAGCTGCTTGACCACATCCTCACAGAGTACTGCCAGCTTGCTTCCTCACTCACTGGCCTTTGCTGCTGCCACAGAAGCTTCACCGAAGTTATTCTTCATTGACAGCAGTGTGAGAAAAGAAGCGACTTGTATTCTTTGCAACTCAATGTGCTTAAAGTCCTGTACAGATTTGCTGTTGAAGTATATAAAGCCAGAATTTAAAACAGGAATATGATCAACTCTAAAATAAAAGTTGGTACATTTTATGTTATTGAGCCAATATCATGTTGTTTATTGTATAAAATCTTATGTTTTTAGTTATATGTGTTCTTATTGACAGTATTGACCGACAAAGACTAAATATTGTTCGAATACTACTTGCTTTGCCATTTATATATGCTTTCCATTTTTTCACCCCAGTATAAGAATTCCAGGCAGTTGACAGCTGATATATTATTATTCAGTATAGAGATTAGATATTAAATCTCTCTATGACGGAGAAAGAAGGTGCATGTAAGGAAGATAAATTACAGTCTTGTAACTGAGCAATGTGTCTTAGTGAGACTCAGAAAAATCTGGTACTGCTCCTACCTTTCCCATGCAAGCCTGCAGATATTCTTTGTTAGTAGTACAAAGAAAACAGTTTCTAATCGTACAGCATTCTTGTGAGATACAGACAATTGTTGGGCATTCAGATGCTCTTGAAAGGGTGATGGGGAGCAAATAAACTCAGTGTAGGACTAGCAATCAGGAGATTATTCCTGACTGACTTTGGAGCAACTTCAGGTGTGCTGACAGTGACTAATAAAATGTAAGCTGGTTAAATGCAGGATTTGATTACATATTTCAGAAGTTATCTCAGTTTTCTGTGCAGATAACCAGGCTTCGCAATACAGTTAAATTCAGAGATTTCATGCAGGAGCCAGACTCGTTAGCTTCCAAGTCAAAGTGGTACAGCTGCCCATGGCGAAGCTGGCAAGCTCAGGTGAAGACTAATGGCTAAGTTACCCTTCTGGAGTCCAGACCACCATTTGTGAATGGCACTGATGACATACCAGCTCTTTGGTGCTAGCTACAGGATTTCTAGTGTTGCTCAGCAGTGTCACATAGATGTGCATCAGGAGTAGTTTGCACATGGGAGAAGCTTCCCATGGAGAAACGTGGGAATACAACACCTACAAGGAGAGGTCCAGATGGAAGACTGATCAGTGGCACAGTAAAAAACAGAGACTGGGTTTTAGAAGCATCTCTCAAATAAAAGAAGTAAAGAGTATCTCCCAAGCTGCCCCTGCCCTGTTTTGTCTTCCTCCTTTGAATGATCCCACTCTTCCCTCCTCTGGCTGTGGGTCACCTACGACCTTTCCTGTCATGCCTGTCTTACCCTCCTTGCCACTGTGCTCCCTCCCTTTCCTTGCTGGACCTTCTCCCATAAGCTACATCCTCTCCTCTTTGCTCTCTTTTCGAGTGGTACTGGACTCTCTTCACCCCACTTCTGTCAGAGGATACAGCGTCTTGGATTAGAAAATCCTGCTTCTGTTCCCAAGTCCATCATTTGGAATCTATGACTGATGCTACCTCTATTCAGCTCTAAATTGCAGTGTATTTGTGACACTGGAGATCAGCTGAGGCAGGAAAAAAAGGAAAGAGATAAAGAGAGGAGAGAAAGAAAGAGAGGGAAAGGAGAAGGAGAAAGAGAGAAAGAAGGAGAAAGAGGGAAAGAGAAAGAGAGCATGAGAGAAAGAGAGAGAAAGCGTGAGAGTAAGCGAGAGTGGGAGGAAAGGGGGAGAGGGAAGGGAGAGAGGAAGGGGGGGAGGGAGAGGGAGAGAGAGAAAGGGAGAGGGAGAGGGAGAGAGGGAGAGAGAGAAGGGCAGAGAGAGAAGGGCAGAGAGGGGGGACAGAGGAGGAAAAAGGGAGAGAGGGGAAGGGAGAAAAGGAGAAAGGGAGAAGGGAAGAAAGGAAAAAAGCAGAGAGAAAGAGAGAAAGCATGAGAATGAGAAAGAGCAAGAGAGGAAGAGAGAAAGAGAGAAGGAGAGGGATAGATAGAAAAAGAGGGAGAGAATGAAAGAGAGAAATGGAGAGAGAAAGGAAGGAAGAAAGAACAAAAGAATGAAAGAATGAAAGCAAGCAAGAAAGCAAGAAAGAAAGAAAGAAAGCAAGCAAGAAAGCAGAAAGCAAGAAAGCAAGAAAGCGAGAAGGTCTGTCTGAAAAGACATGTATGCACAGAGGTGCAGGCAGAGTTTAAGTTCTCTGCCTTTCCCCTGTTAGCTGGACACGAGGCAGTTGTGAGCGGGAACCTGCCAATGCGCACTAGTGCAACCATTCTCCTGCCCGCTGTCTTGGTCAGCTCTAAGCACAGCCCTGAAGAGCTCAAGTGTGCCGGCACGGATCTGCCTGAACATATCCTGTGTCTCCCTGTGTCACGCAGCGCTGCAGAACAAAGCAATAGATGCAGCCTTTCCTGTTTACTCCTCTGGGTGTGGTACAGCAACTGCTCCTGGCCCTAATATTAGAAAAACAGTTAGAGCTGGACCGCAGGATGTGTGGCTGCTCTCTTGTGCTTGGTCAGTTAAGATGGTTCAGAAATATTTCCTACAACAACATTCCAATTCTGCTTATAACCAATATCATGATCCCACCTGTTCAGGTGCTAGGGCACTTCAGTGAAACTCAGGATAGTCTGAAAAGGCACAGCCAGAAACAAAAGGTTTTACAAAAAGATTTCCATTCTAAACTAAAACTCCTAGAGATGTTTAGTGGTTTTGCTTTTGCATATGAACAGATCAAATGGTGTCCATATATTTTAGCCTTGGGGAAGCAGAAAAGGAACCTGATGAAGCCACAAAAGCACAATCTCTAAGTATGATGGTTCAAAAGCAAAGCCATCACTAATAGAATCCTTGGGTTCGCAATCAATATGCACCCCCATTTTTTTAGCAAGCAGACAAGCATTTTTGAACAGTTGTATTTTTGAAAACTGTTGTGCTTTCCACATAGTTTAAATAGGTATACATTTGGCAAGTCTTGCCTTCTCTAAAACTATGGCTAGTTTAAGGGAGGAATATTTCCAGTGTATTGGTTATAATTTAATGAGCGCACTTACTTATTGTGTAATTGATTTGAAGGAGTAAGAACTGTTCAGAGAGGTCTTGGGTTGGTTCTTTTTCTTCTTATTTGGCTGCTAATTTATTTTTGTTTTGGTCACTCAACGTAAACAAAATACATTTTTTATGCAGTCTGTATCCTCATATTGTTACGAAGAGTGTATTCATTTCTAGAAAAGCTTATGGTATAAGTGCCATATTTATTAACTCGCAATATTGGGATAAAACAATATGAAAAAGTTCATAAAGTATGAAGATCTATAGTCAAAACTAGAGTGTGGCTATACTGAGTTTTGGGGGGAAGTTTACTGTGCTTTGTAGCATAACTGAGTCTTTCTTGTGTTAACTTAAAACGTAAACACAGTCAGGTGTGGGCCAGGTGTACTTGCTTACCTTTAAAATCCATGAAAGAACACTGAATTTACACAGAGCTACACAGGTGAAGAGTTAAGCATGTGCATGATAATGGCCTAAAAATTTATTGCAAGATAGATAGCACTGTAAAGGTTTGCAGTAAATGAGCATGCCAGATGAGGTCTGATCTCAAACATTAAAATATAATTTTTTATTTTAGTGAATTTTCATTGAAGCTTTAATGAAAGAGTGCATCTTAAGCAGGAATCTAAATAAAAAGTCAAACAATTTTTCCAGATAAAAGAAAAGCCATGGACAGAAAAAGAAAGCTAAAACGATTAACTAAGCAATATGATTGGGTATGAGTTTTGCAAAACTCTTCAAGATTTAAAAAATATGTAGGAATTTATCAACTTTCAGACAAATACATTTCTTCTAATTTATCCACAGGAAAAACATTTCAGCAAGGGGAGCAAAGATGCTGCTATTGCATGGTAATATCAGAGATGCTTGAAATTTGCAGTACAAAACCAGTCTCCCTGGGACATTCAGTGAACAGATGTTCAGAGGCAGTCTGCTGCTTGGAGTACTTACAAATCAAAACCGTATAAGAAATGTTATAGCTGCTGATGTTTGCAAGAAGGACAGATTCTCTTTTGTGGACTTTTTTAATATCACCTTTGGTAATCCTTGACGATCCTATAGATTCAGAGAAAACCCAGTATCTTATTCTGAGAAAACTCAGCAGACATACGCAAATGGAAAGTATCAGCGTTCTTATAGAAGGAAAAAAAAAAGTGAGAAGTAGAGTTTCTGCAGTGTGGTTTTCCTACATTTCTCTCTTGTCTGGATGCTTAGGTACCCACAAGGCGTTGAACGAACACCACAGGCTGTCCCCAGTGGGATAATTATTTTGTTCTGTCTTTACCTTCACAACACTGGCAGAAAGCCCTAGTGAAAGAGGTTCATCTCTTCTGAAGACTTTAAGGCATTACCATTACCTTTTTCTTGGTGCATTCACTCAAGCCAGTGCACAGCAATCTCATAACATCATTACTGAAACATTTTTTTCTTCCTTGGTAGATCGCTTAAGTTTTTTTCTTGCTTTCTGTAGTCCAATAAATACTGATAGAAAAGAATTAGACTGTTGATCCCTCATTCCTTTGCTGAAGTTCTGTCCTACAAGCTGGGCAGATGAGTATTGTTCAAATTCAAGCAGCACTTGCCTGTAGCTTCTTCTGACCATCTAATAAAATTTAGCATGATATATAATAGGGAGAAAAAGCACTACAGCTGCCATAGCAGCTATTAGCCAAATCCAATGTCATCAGTTAAATTAAAACAGAAATCTTTATGCTCAGGAAGAAGAAATTAGCATCTAGTTGGCAAGGCAGCTATACTAAACCAGATACCAATCTTAGCAGCATGAGAATTAATTAGGAATAATTGCAATCTACTTCTGCACTGAAGAGAGTAAATTTTTTTAATGATTATGTACTTTCTTATCTTTATGTTTGAGTCTTTTAGATTATGATCAATTTTTAAATGTTACTTTGGTTTGATAACTGAAGATGATATCTGAGGATAGACACCATTGTGTTAGGATGCTTCTAGATAAAACATCCTACACAATAATCAATATTGAGATTAAAAAATAAAGTTCCCCAAAATTCAGAAATGTGACAAGTAAGACAGCCTCCACAATGTTATTTCTGTCCTGCTATAGGCACAAAGGCTGATAACTGAAAGGTAAAAACAGATTCTTTAATACTCAGCTGTATTTGATAAATTTCGATGGAATGTAGCAGATTATCTGCTATTTGGTAGATATGACCTTACTCGTGTAAAAAGATGCATAAGCACAGAGGTGCACATTCTTTATAAATAAATGATTATGAAAAAAATACTTCACAGTAAGATTGTAAAGAAGACGAGGCGAAAGTAAAAATCATGGCAACTTCTCTTTTAAACCAGAACCCTCTCCACGAGGTCAAAGGACGTAGTTGGTCAAATAAAGAGCAAAAGCTTTCAGTGTGCCTGCTCTCACAAACCTCCAGAGTGCTCCAAGTTCAGCAAGCTGCTTACATGTTGGCTGGGCTGACTTCTAAGGGTATGGTGATTTTTTTAACCATATTTCAAAATACGCAACACTTTTGTGCATCTGCAGCCAGCAAAATAAGACTCCCAGTTGCTGCAGTGAATTCTACTCTGTAATTGAATCAGCGTATGTGGATCTCAGCTCTGAAATTAGATGAAATGCAAAGACTGTTGCGCACATGTATAGCTGTACTGACTACATTGGTTTCCTTGTGAATAAAGATACATATCAACATACTGGGCTAATGACAGGGCTGGTCTGTAATGAAATACCTCACAGTAAAGAACAGTCATATGTTAAAGACATGAGAATATAGAGGGGCAAAAAAGCTCAGCTGCTCCATTTTTTCAGTGCTGCTCAAGACATTAATTGCAGAAAATGAGGCATCTAAAAATATCTGATTATTGATTTCCTCACAGAGATGATGTTATCAGTTATGCTCAATTCTCTCCAGTGTATGATTGCCCAGTTCTGTTGGTCTTTTACTTCTGCTGCTTGACAGCAGAAGCTGAGAATGTTACAATCTCCCAGTATTGGTTGGTAAGCAGATGCTTTTCAAAGCAACAGCTGCACTTCCACAAAAAACTTTAATTTTCTTTTACTATTTTACAATGAGATAAAGCAGCTGGAATGCTTTGGAGATAAAGGATCACATGAATAATTCACGTGACACCTTTATACTGAAGTATGGCTGTTTTCATTAAATAGAATTGCTCCTGTCAAGGGCAGCAAGAAGGTTTTGGGAGGAAGGCAAAGTTGTTTCCACTTGAGGCTCCAGATAATGACAGTTGGCGGCAAGATGGATATTAATGTCAGTATCATTTTGCAACTTTTTGTTTATCATTACCCTTCAGATCATTTCAATACAAAAATCACTTGAGTTCAATACTCTGGAATGTATTGCAAAGGAAAAAAGTTTCAGCAGGCATGTAGATTACAAATGGTTATGGCCAGTTTAAAAGAACAGATTATGCATGTTCACACAGATGGCTGAAATCACATACTGCAGCATATGAGGCGTTTTATGCATTTTTTAATAGGAGGTGGTGTTGGACACCCTCCTGAGTGCTACTGAGGGGTGGCTGGGAAGGCCTTGCCAGTGGCCTGGGGTTCCCCCCAGAGCTGGTTCAGCAGGGCCAGTGTCCTGGGCAGGTAGGGGGTGGGGAGTGTGGGGGTGCATGCAGCTCCTGAGCTGTGGGTTGTTAAGCTCCTGCCTGAGCAGTGCTTTTTTAGGATCCAGCCAGATCCTTGGCATTCTTGTTTCTCCCTCCCCTCCTACAAGGCAGAGCATAAACCAGAGGCATTTATCCTTCTTGTTGCTATTACACCAGCAGCATTATGACAGGCGCCACTTTGGTTAATTGCCACTGAGCAGGAGTGCCCATCTGGCTCTGACTAGCACAGGACCAGGACGAAGGCACAGAGTCTTTCTGTGGAGGTGGAAGGAAGCTGCAGGGATCTGAAGTGAGAGAACGGCATGCTGATCTTCAAAATACCTGCCTGCTCAGACCTAGAAAACTGTTTCAGCTCTCTAGCAAGCCCTTATAGCTCATATAGCACAGAAATGTTACTGCAGGCATGTGAAAGGGGTAAATGTCTTGATTGGGTAGCAAATGATGTATTTAATATATTGCACAGGCAGAAAAGCTGGGACAGAGCCTATAGCATAGAATGGTCCTGATTTGCCAGCAAAAGAGACACAGCCCTTCATTCAGGGTCTGCCAAGAGACAGAGATATGGAGGAAGCATATCAAGGTACTTACAAAGAAATGAAAAAGTTTTGAGCTATCGCCTTCCAACCAGGGAATGTGCAAATGAGTCTGGAGTAAAACAGGGTGAAAATCCACAGGCTAGTTCTTCAGAGGAGCTCCATGTGTGGACAACAACTACTACAGAATTATGAATGCCTTACTAATGTTGTATTACTCGAAAGATGAATAAACTAATGCAGAAAAAGGCACTTTTATTCCACACATTGCTCCAAAATAATCCTGTCAATAGAGTTCCCTGGGGAGAGGATATAAAATCCTCATTAACAAACAGTTTCTGATTGCCAGTAAACTCTGATGAACTCATACAGATCTTGACCACTGAAAGTACTGAGTAAAATAGATTATGTGCCCATACTGCAATCAGTATGTGACTGCAGCTTGCAGGGACAGTCTGGAGTTAATTTCTGGGCAGATAATTTGAAGAAAGGTGTAGCAGCTTGGCATGGCCAGCTATGCAAACTTTTACCTGGATACTTAAAGAGGCTTTGCAGCCTCTGCTGATGTATCTGGCAACACAGAACTAGCTTCAGTATATCCACTTAAGTTACACTTAGGTCTTTGCCTTCAGGGTAGAGATGCCATAAGCATATGTGACTTCACAGCTGGCAAAAGAAAGGTGAATACGTGACTATAGCATTATTATAAACCTGTCACTGAATATTTTTTCCTATTTCCACCCTTGATAGTCTGTACTTGCACAAATTCCAAACAACTGTAGCCTTCTAGACAAAACTACTGTACTGAAAAGGTAACTCTCCTATCTACCCCAGCTAGATACAAAAAGCATAGCTGTTCACACTGGGCAGCTTTAATGATTGCTCTTCTACTTGCAGACACTTTTTTGATGACAGTGCATCACTGCTATTTTGAGTCAGCTTGAGTTTGGTGCATTCTAAAGAATTTTGCTCACAGTGATTCAGCTGGAGTGCTGTTGGCAACTTTACCACGGACAGTGCTGCCAGCA
This sequence comes from Baryphthengus martii, assembly GCA_013396935.1. Lineage (NCBI taxonomy): Eukaryota > Metazoa > Chordata > Aves > Coraciiformes > Momotidae > Baryphthengus > Baryphthengus martii. The sequence goes on from VWZK01002039.1 coordinate 123,322, forward strand.
GAAACCTCAGGAGTAAGGATAACTGACATGACACTGAGAGCAATGCAAAGCTGTTGACAAATACAGCTCTTAGTACCACTGACTGCACTTAGCAAGGAGGGAACACTTCCTGCAGCTTGCTTGGTACAAGCATGAATGCAAAGTCATTCCGTGGGTTTTCAAACTGTCTGGTTGAAGCAAAGAACACTACAGGAGACTGCTGAGTGATGCTGTCTGGCCATGTTCCCACGCTAAAAATACAGTAGAAGATAACTCCTATTTATCTCAGGAGAGTTTTCCTCCTCAGTTTTCTGCTGTGCATGTATAGTGCTGAACGGAAAGTACAGCACCTCTTTTTTTCACTCAAGCTCACAACTTTTCTAGTCTGGTGCCTTTTGGTTGCTGAATGTTTTTGCTCCTAGCTACATTTCTGTGAAGGCATTTTAGGGCCTTAGCATTTGATCAATTACAATTTATTAAATCCTAGGGAGGCCTTTACACATTCTTTTACCTCTCACTGAGAATAACTGACAATTTATAGAACAAAAAAAAATAGCACCTGTTAAATTCTAAATCACTGAACTTTTAGCTTTGCATTCTTCATGCAGATTTTCTAACTCAACATTTGGAAAGCTGCATTTCAAGGCAAAAATCCAATGGTATCTTCTTTTTGATACAGTGGAAAAGCCAAACCGTTTTTTAACACTGTCTCCTGAGTGACTAATGGCCATACTTCTGGAACAGACGTAAGTGAGCAGCCTATCTATTTTGAACACTCTTATCAGCATTTCCAAGGGGTTTGTAAAGGATGACGAGAAGTCATGGTACAGTAATTACTGTGATGGCAGACTAGAATTTCAAGGTTTATGTGCTTTTTCATTTAAGAAACAGTTGCAGCGATTTAAGATGTTGCCAATCCTTACTCCACTCCATGCCCAGCTCCAGTTAGCTTTACCAAACCTCTTACAAACCTCTTAAGCATTCCTAAGTGTTCATAAGGACTTTGGAAGCTCAGTATCCACTGCCTCTCACAGTAATTTGTGGGCAATTACTTGTATTTCATGTCAAACCAGCTGAAGGACCATTTTACTTTACTGATTGAATAGGGGAGGACATGGAAAAAGTGGTCATGTTCATCACTGGCAGAAGGACAAAAACAAAGAGTTGGTCATTAACGACTTATATTGGTGCAGCTATTTCTTTACTGAATGTGTATCTAAGACCTGAACTACAATTTTGCAAAACCAAAGGGAGTTAAACAGAGTTAAGCAGAGTTAAACTCTTCAGCTGATTACCAAGTTAGTTACTACACCAACAATTTTTTAAGTACTATGTAATTTTAGTGACTACTAACTGGTTGCAAGCCACTTTAACAAACCTAATCAAATAAACCAAACATTTGTAAGAGTCATAAAAGAAAATCGACTCCCTTTGGCTCCACAGTCCTTCATTACAGAGCTCCACTAGACTGATTCAAGCCAGGACGACAAATTCCATATTCCAGATGACAAAATATTTTCCATCAGGCAAAGAAAACTAAAAAAACCAAAAAAAATATCTTTCAGAGATAGATCGCTTTTGTATTGGTAAATCCTGTCTTGTGACTAAAATTTTTTTGGAATTTGAACGAAATGTTCTTTATTTTCAGAGATAATGACTGTCAGTTTGAGAATGTCAGTAACCTGTAATAACTGAAAAAGCATCAATACCTAGTGTGCTTAATGTTAGGAGAAAATAATGAAGTATAGATTTTAAAAGGTCATCACCAAAATTTCTTCACATGCACTCAAAATGGACAACTAGGAAAATGTGGTTGTGTTCACCAGTATGAAAGGGCTTTTTTCTAGTACAAAAGGTTTCATTTTATTCTGCAGCTGACTTGATATAGTACTTCTGCACCCTTGAATACATGCAGCAAGAAGGAACAGCTTGGAATATATAAGTATCTGCAAGGCTTATGTTAGTCATCATTAAAGTGGCTTTGTACTCTGAGTGACCTGTTGAAAGAATTTTGAGCTTGGATGCTTGTATTTTCCTCTCTCCCTCCCACAGTTACACTAATAAAAAGTATTACTTTTTCATATAAGCTTAGTATCTTTATATAAGCTGTGAGGCATTTTCCCACCACCTTCTTTGTGATACAGGGGAGAATATTGGTTAGAAAGCAGGAGCAGCTGCCTCGGGTCAAAGGCGAGTACCCAGGTATGCGAAAAGACCTCAGCTGACTTCATTGCAAAGTGATAACTCTTTATGCTCAAATAATGTCACTTGAGGTAATGTACTTGAGAGTAAGTCTGGAATGCAGCACAAAGATTTCTGGGGCCATATCTCTGAATTCTCAGTACTCTAGTAAGCTGAGATGTACTGTGAGTTTCTTTACAGTGAAACATGGAAAAACTGTTTTGCCATTACAGCCTATAAAGCTATGTAACAGAAATAGTAGAATTGGTCTGAATGGAATTGTGCATACAAAAGTGCCAGAAGAAACAACAGGCAAAGCAGCAAAGCTACATCACAGTGCAAGAGCCATTCTTCTTCTTCTTATCTCAACATTGAGACAGACCATAATCATAAAGATATGTGAAATAAATAAACAGAACAGGCAGCAACCTTGTTGAAGATTTATGGAGGATAAAATAAACAAGGTTGTGAGGCAAAAAGATTGTCCCATAATAACTGTTGACTCCTAAAGAGTCAACACGTAAACCTGTCCAAACCAAATTTATTGTCACCAGTGAAGAGGAGCCCAAGACATGCAGTGACAACCTGAAAGCTATTTGCTGTTTCTAACTATCTGACATACAGGAGATCCTGGCAAAATTGCTCAGGCAGGCACGCGTCTTAGTGCTTGCAAGTATGTGGGCATGAGAGTGTGAACGGGTAGAATCAACTTCGTGGATTGTAAATCAAAATCATGTTCTGCCTGCCTAAGGTCTTGTATGGTTTTCTGTTGCACTAACAACCTACAGGGATCGTGTATCTCCTGTCGTGTAATATTATGTTATGGACTTACTTAACACATTTACCCTTTCTTTTGAGGAGAATGGCTCAGAAATTCTGATTCTGTTCTCACAACACTTTGTTCAGCAATTTCAAATTCAGGTAATCGTGGTAGAATGGAAATTTTCCAATATAAATAGTAAGAGAAACTTAGTTAATGGTTTGGAAGTGAAATCTAATAAATTTGGATGGGAATGTATGGCATGATTGCTTATGCAGAGTAAGTGCTGGCTCTGGTAACTCTGTTGGTCCCTTGCAAATCAATACCCTGAATAGCTGTGACCACTTTGGATCACATACAGCTGTGTATGGCAAAATGGCTGTACAAGCAGATGGGGACAGGAATTCCCCTGAGTTTTCTGCTTTGCTTTCTGCTAGGTCAGACCACTTGAGTTAAAAGTTTCAGTACAGATAGAGATAACCACTCTTGCGTGAACAGAAACTTAAAGGCAATATTCAGTAAAAGAATACACAGGAGAGTTTGGTCAGAGAGGGTACAGCCACTTTGTGTCACTCAGTGGTCCAGAATGGACAGAGGTGACACTGTCACTGTACACTGAGGTGTACTGATTTTGGTGATACTGTTTCTGATGAAAGCCACTACAGTGTACATTTAAAAGATTGCACCTGATCTAGCTCATGGGAAGTAGAAATTTCACATTTTAAAGCTAATTCTTCATTTGTCTTTGCTTTGCCAAAACAAGGAGTAACTTCATCTGCATGTCCCTAGGTAAAGGAACACCCTTAACGTCTAATTAAAGGTTCTGAAGGATAGAGAGTCCCTGGATGTACCTGAAACCCCTCGCAAGAAACAGAGGGAAGAGTCCTTACTGAAAGGGATGTAGAGAAGAGCAGAAGAACATGATAAAATTAACTGTATCAATTGTTGACAACCTGACAGACAGCATCTGCAGTGCATATCATTTGCTTTAACACCAGACTCCCAGTACTGTTAGTCCCTGTTGCAGGATCAGTCATAAAGAGGATAACCTTTGCTGGCCTGAAAGCTACCAAACAAGATACCCTGGGAAACACACAGTGATTACATCAGTCTCTTGCCTCATCTTTCTTCTGCCCTGCTTTCCTTCCTCTGCTTGCTAATCTAAATGCTGTTAGGAAGCACTGCTATCTTGTGCAATATTGTGTTACAGAATTCTTTAATGGATTTGCCTTTTTCTTGAGCAAAAGGACATAGAAATTCTCACAGTTCACCCTTCAGCTAACAAACCATAACTCGGGACATGACAAGAAACAGCATATTTTAGCTCTGGGAGTTATGTTTCTTCTACGTGCTTTTGCATGTTCTTTCCACATCTGCTTCTTTTAGGGGGAGAAAGGGACACTTTTGGTGTAAAGCAACGTGCATATGTGCACAAACCCAGATATTTGATATTCGAAAAAAACCCTAGAAACACAGCTAATCGTTCACTTCCATAGAACTCCACAGCCCTTGCTGGTGTAAAGCTTAGAAATGTCTTCACGTAGCTGCAGGCACAGATATACTGTGAGTGCTTCTAGCCTTCACTTTCCCATGAGAAAATTAGTTTGCAGCATGCTGTAACCCCTAGGTGATTTCAGCATTACTCTGTGCTTTAGTTGCTCTGCAGCATATTCACTAACATTTGTAAGGAGTCTTCTCCTCTTTTTCTTTTCTCCTAGCTAAGCAACAACAAGTGTGCCAAGAAAGGTTCGGGTTTTTTTTCCTCTCTCTTTTAACACAAATCAGAATTTCTGAAGTGATCAAACACAACCCTCTTAGCAGGGTTCTGGTCCAAGACCCACTGGTAGTCTGTGCACTATGTGGAAAGATCACCCAGTAGGCAGGATCAAGGTCCTGCTGCCTTCTGATACAAAGAAATGAGAACTCTGAACAGTATTGCACCTTCCTGTACGACACTAACTCTCAAACTGGCTCGCTGCCCAGCATTTGCAAAACTTCAGTGGTAGTAGAGGATCGCTTGCTTTCCTCTGAGACAGCACTTCTTCAGGCTTCCTCCAAGCTGCTGGTACCCCAGAAAAAAAAAGAGGCAAACTGGTGCTAGAAAAAAAAATGGCATTGTGGCGTATTGTCATATGCTGTCCTAGTCCACTCGGAACAGGTCTTTACACAGACTTAATTTTGTATTGTTATGTGAACAACATGTTTAATGCCATCATCAGTTGCTTCGAAAAATACCACTCAAATATTATGTTTTTTGAGGAGTCTGTTCTATTAGTTTGTCTTTTAAAAGTCCTTTTAAGAATGAATTACAAGTGTGACCTGACACTTGACATGTGTCATTTAGTATTCTTTTATCCCTTCCTAGGAGGAAGGTTCTGTGCTTTGAATTTAGGCATGACTTTTTTTTTGTTTTTCCTTGCAATGAAGTGGCCATGTTGCTACTTATTTATATTATATTACGAACGCTTCATTGAATAAATGTGCCTGGGATTTGTGGCGAAATTTATTGTTCTTAATTCTTGTGGGAGTTCAGTCCCAGTGAAACCGGGGTTGTTCTGCGACCACCCTCTCTGACCACAATCTCATACATATACAAACCTGAAGACACAGCACTACAGGAGAAGCTGTGAGTAGCCGTATCAGTCCAAGTAAAGTTTGAGGGAAGAGCCAGGTTTCACCTCTCTGGGCCCCTCATATTCCCTGTGGTTGATTGTGAGAGTGTGCTATATTACCCCTTAACAACTTGTGGTAAATTCTTCCCTTCCTTCTCCTTGAGCGTATGGAGACAGGGGAATGTTTCCACATTTCTGCCTACCACCTCATCTCTTTGTGTTCCACATGTATCCAGAATATTTCTCTTCTGAACTCTTCTGTAGGATCTGAAAATGCGCTGGGCCCTAATAAAACACATACAAGATCAACAGTATAATGCCCCTAGATATTTCCATTGCAGAGCCAAGTAAGTGGGGAGGAGAGGCTGATGAATGATTCTATGGCCACACATGGGAAAGAGGTGAAAGTGTTTCCAAATGTTCTGTTAAAACCTGTAACATATTTTCTAAAATTCTCACAGTTCAAGTCAAAATCCCCTGAGAGAGAATTTCTGACTTTCTCTATCTTTAACAGCTTGTTTCCATATGTGCCACTGCCAAAATGCTGAGTAGGCATTTGAGATTTACCTTGAATATACCAGTTTAGCTTACCAAATGCTTACTATGAATCTAGAAACTTCGTCCTGAAATAGGTGCAATTTCACTGCAAATAGTAAGCAAAGCATATAAGGCTACCTGAGCAATTGCCACTGAGGTGTTGCAGATGATAGGATATTAGCGTATTTAAAAAATGTAAGCAAAGAGCACTTCAAAGTCTGTAAGAAAGCTGTACTTCTTTCAACTAAAAAATAAAAGAGAAACAATTTATGTCTACACCAGCAAGTAGTACCATGCAAGAGGAGTGGATCTGTAGAGGGAAGCGATAGGTTTGAAGGACCTTCACTCCGTGCTAAATATATTTGTGGATCTTTTAAAAAAAATGTTTCAGATTATCTCATCTGGTTCTGTGTGTCTGACCTCCTCATTGGCAGATGAACCATATTTCTGATTTAGTTTCACTTAAAAAGAACTCAATTAATGCGCTCTTGTGACCAGTCTGCAGTGTACACAAATGTGCACTAAATGGGGACAAGGTTTGCTTCAAAGGTTCACTCCTGGTCCAAACTAAAATGCTAATGTTAACACAAGAAGACTTTCAATCAAGGTTCTGGAGCAAATTTTTTTGGGAGGCAAGTTAAAATAGTTTTTTAAAAAGCATTATCTGAAAAGTTATCTATCTCTTTTTTTCTCTTTGTTTCACCTGCGCACAGCTCTCCCACAAGAATTCACAAAGCCACTTCGAGGCTCTTTCAAATTCTTTCTATATTATCTCTCCTGATATAAAAAGGGAGGCTGCAACAGTGAGAAGCGTTTATTTTGCTGACCAATAATTGTTACCTTGCACTGTTCCCATCTTCCTGGATCCAACTGTCTTATGCTCAGAGTAAGGCAGATCTTCAGGTCAACAACCAATGTCTTCCTGTGGTGTCTGTAGAGTGCTGACAGAACCAGGTGCTGACCTGTGACTGTGGTATGCAGATGTAATGATAACACATAACTAATGACAAAGCTGTCCGGGCATCCAACACACTGCATCTGCGTCACTCTTCCAAAAAAGAAACCAGGTTATTCACACTCTCCCTAACCTCCCATTTTTTTTTAAGTGAGACATAGCCAAAAATGACTTCTCACACAGAACTATGTTATCATGTAGTCTGTACTTGTCTCCCTAAGCTTCAGCAAAAAAAACCCAGGTCCTTCTTAAGAAAGAGGGCAGAGGTGCTATGTTAACAGTTATCACTGCTATACTGTTCTCCCAATGTACCTCACAGCAGCAACTAAAGGAAAAACAAAACAATAAAGCCAAATGTTAGCATTCCATGCATGTGGCTAGAAACCTGAGCTAGGATTAGCAATAAGCAGTTCCGATTCCCTAAATTACTTTGGCCAAGTTGCTTATGCCTTGTTTACACTAGATTTCCAGCTGCATGAATAGTTCAAATATGAAAGCTTAGATTTTTCTAAAGCCCTTAGTATTAGGGATTTCCTCAGTTGACGGATGCTCAGTCTTAGACACTTTTTAAAGAGGTTGTCTGCAGTATCTCAAATCACGAGATACTTTTAAAATTCAGGTTTTATTTAATTGTGCTGCCTTTCAGCAAAGCAGTATTTTTTAAAAAAACTTTTTCCCTTAAAAAAACTCTTTGAAGAATATTTTAAATGTATGTCAAATAAGATCTCAACAGTGTCCCATGATACTGGGAGTTCCTGTACTTATATTTAGCTCAGTTGTCTCCCACTGAAATCATAGTTATACATCCCATTTATACCAGTAACTAAGTAGAAATTTGAAAGATTTCCTCCCATGCCACCAAATGAAAGAGTTTTCACCTTCTTTCTCAACTTCCTCATCTGCAGAAGACAAATGAAAGAGCGGCAATACTACCAGGTGGCCATCCAGGGAACCAAACACTCTGGCAGTGAATGAGCAGTAAAGTACTAACACTACTGACTTGCACGGCCTGTGGTGTGACCTCACAACTGGTGCAACCTAATCTGAAACTAGAGCCTCAATAGAGCCATTCCTGCTCTTGCCCTTGGCTATGTGCTCCCCCTTTGTGCCAGGTTTAAGACCAGGCAGAAAACCAACTCTGCTAAAAAGATAAATCAACTAGATTGGGGACCTGATTCAGCTCCCCATTTACCATGTGAATGCTAGTGCTGACACAAGGGCAGGGGCAGAAGAGTGGCTAGCAAGAGGGGAGACAAGGTCTACTCCTTTTAGCATTATTATGGTCTTAGATTGGCTTAAGATGTTCATAAAAACATATTTTGAGATGTATTGCAAAATGGCATTAACAGCGTGATGAACTGTGAAGTGGCCCCCAGAGAATATAAGACAGACAGCTAATTGCAGAACATGTTCAAGTGCGGTTCTGACCTGACAGGGCAGTGCCACTACCTTTCTTTTCTCCCGTTTCTGAACACGTGGCTGTGCCGCTTTAGCCGCAGACACCACTGGGAGTAACTAAGATAAACAGCAGCAAAGTTTGCTTACTGGATATGCCTACGATGCTAGGGTACTCACCAGTCTTAGAACCGACTGCAGAAATGTAAACACGCACCAACTTCTATCTGCTCATACTTTCTTCCCTTAAACGATGTCCCTAACACACTGTGAATCCATAGTTAACCTGGCCCCAGCCTCTGCCTCCCAAAGTAAAAAGCTGTACAGCCGTCTGAGCTAACACCTATCCATTACTAAACACCCTGTGCAGTACTGTTCACCATATTCAAAACACTTGGAAAGAAAAGAGGATATAAAATTCAAGATCTCTAGAGCCTCCGAAGACTGCACGTGGGGATGTTCTGCCATAATGACTGAGTAAATCAAACAGAACAAACAAAAATCTTCATTACCACAGGAACTGATCAGCGAGCTAAAACAGCTTGGCGTGGTTCCTGTCTGAGTGGATTCTCCTCGGAGATATCCAGAACTTTGAAGATAATGCCATTATTAATTGCTTCAGGTTTCAAAAGAGTAAGAGCGAAGAACAAAGAAAGAAACCATATGGTGACCTCAGAGAAATCTAAAAAAGAAGGCCAAGCAGCTCAGGTGGGAGAGACATTCCCAAAGATTAGAAGGCACGAACAGAGATCACTTCCCTTCCTGGAATACTTGTAAAGGCTTTTAAGCACTAGAGTGGAAGATGAAGAGGAAATGGATTATAATAAACATCTCCCTTTCACTTTCTTTGGCACTGAAGGCTTAGACTTTCCTGTGCTTCACAATTCTTCAGCACATCGCTGAGAGCAGTAGTTTGCCTCAACCCATTTCCATATAAGTGAAACCAGCATCTTCTGGATTACAGTCTCCTCTGATTCCTGCGACCCAGACACAGGCTTGGAACTACCCCATTCCTGCTCCCCAAGCTCCTCCGAGGTCACAAAGAAGGAGACTTGGGCAAGAAGCAACACGGAACTCCAATGAGCCAATTGCTGGAAGCTTTAGAAGTCAGATGTCTCCTTCCATTTTATTGAAAATCCCCCTGTTGGCACTCATTTAAACATTTATACTTTTCGGAAAATAGATTGTTGTACAAATTTGCACTTCTGCTACTTCTATCAAAAAGCTGAAGTATTTTCTGCCATGCAAAATATTCTCTGCCATTTCTTTTAATATCCCTACAGGTCTGCAAACTCCACATATGGGCAATAATCTACCCAGGCCAGTAGGCTGCAGAACCTCAGCAGACTATGCAAAGAAAGCACATCTGACATCCTCTTGGCAACGTATAACATGCAAACCAGCACATATTGCAGCACCGTTTCATGAGATGACCTGTTAAAAACTACTCGCATATTCCCCTGCTTCTCAATAATTCCACCAGTTGCACTACTCTGTTCCAAACTAATAAAAGTGTACAAAGTCAGTTACATAAATGTTGATATCTGTCTCAAATAATTTACCTGTCATTCTATATGGAATTATTAAAAAAAAAAAAAAAAAAAGCACAGAAAATGCTAAGCAAATGCTGCAGAGCACAGAAATAGCCCCGCAAGCTTAGGTGTTGAGGGAATATTGCCATGTCCATGGCAAGCAACAAAAAAGTGTTCTGCAGGGTTGGATTTATTAGTCTGGGTTTTGTGCAGTGTTAATGTTAGTTCAGGAGGGGGAGCTTTTTATAGGAGAACAAGCTTAGTTTGTACATTCCAACATAAATATATTCTACATCAAAGGTAAAACACTGTATATTCCTGAATACTGAAGGAATACACAAGACTGATGTAGGATTGCTTCTCATTAGCAGCATGAAGTTCGATGCAATCTACAACAGTTAGCTGAAAGCGTGACGAATGGTGCTAGGTATCCAAAACACCACAGCATCCCAATAGCGGGAACAATCCCAACTAGAAGGTGCAAAAGGAGTATTTATCTACAAAGCTGGATATAATCTGAGTGAGTCCTGTCTTTCTCTAAGTACTGACATTCCTACAAAAGTACTTTCTTCGTTGGAAAGCCAAAGTCATCATTGCACATGGCTATGCAGCAGCATCTGTATACGTTGCGTATCAGGATAGAAAACAGCTGGGCCTATTTAGAAGTGAACTGCCAGAGACATGCCGTCATTAGACAAACCCCAGACTGGATGCCACAGAGAACAAGAAAGTCCAAGACAATGCTATGCTGCTACAGCTCAAGATGTTCTGTGACAGCAGGGTATTGGTTCGGTGTCATTTATACAGGGGAGATAATGACTGCTGGGTAAATACAAAGAAATACTGGATGAGCAGTAGGGAAAATAAACACGGTCACATTTCAAGAAATTCCAAATGGATGTTTGCATCAATTAAACTGAAGTGTGCTTTTCTTATCTGCATGTTTGATGAAAATCGTGCTTTATTCCAGACCGGCTACTGAGACTACGCAATGACAGCAAATATATTAGAGAATAATACACACTGAGGCTGCTACTTTACTTTTCCAATGGGCAATTTTGAGTTATTATGCAAATCTGACTTTCTTTAAACAATTTCCTGACTGAGATGGTCATTCATAGTAACACCTCCACCTACTTGCTGAGTTGTGCTATGAACATTCATCAGCTATGCATGATGTATAACAGACATAAGCATCAGTAAGCCAGCTAATTATTTGCAGAGTAGTAAATCAGCATACATGTCTTCAAGCTGAAAATCAGTAAGTGCATATAATTCTTCATAAGTATATCTGGCAATTTGAAGCATGGTGCAGCACAAACCATCATTGAATCACAGAATGGTTTGGACTGGAAAGGACCTTAAAGATCATCTAGTTCCAACCCTCCTGCCAAGGGCAGGGACACCTCCCACTAGACCAGGTTGCTCAAAGCCCCATCCGGTCTGTTTTTGAACACTTCCAGTGACGGAGCATCCACAACTTCGCTGGGCAACTTGTTCCAGTGTCTCACCACCCTCACAGTAAAGAACTTCTTCCTAATTTCTAATCTAAATCTTCCCTCTTCCAGTTTGAAGCCATTGCCTCTCATCCTGTCACTACAAGCCCTTGTAAAAAGTCCCTTCCCAGCCTTCCTGTAGGCCCCCTTCAGATACTGAAAGGCTGCAATAAGGTCTCCCCAGAGCCTTCTCTTCTCCAGGCTGAACAACCTTAACTCTCTCAGACTGCCCTTGTAGGAGAGGTGCTCCAGCCCTCAACTGAGGATCCAGGAGAGAGATTTATTTATTTTTTTACTGAAATGAAAATGCAATATTTCATGCTTAGGCTTGAAAGAAGTATAACTTAATAAAATAAAGCTTATGATTCAAGTCACTCTTTTACCTCAAAACTAATTTATCAGACATTTTACACATCCTGCAAGTGATGAACAAAGCCCTTGGATAATTACTTTCCTTACAAAGTGTGGGAATCAAAGGATATGTTTTAGATGTGTGGTCACAGATATGACCATGCTGATGAATTGTAAATAACCAACCTAGGAGTTGATGGTGTGCCTTCTTTGATAGCAGTACTACTGAAATTTTCTTTTCCATGACAATCACAATGTGTGAAAAGCACTTAATAACAGGATTGTTGCTGCGTGGATTAAAATGAAAAGAAAATGTGACTGTGCACAAGTATAATTGCTAACAAGGAGAAAAGAACTGTGCTGGTCACTTACCAACTATTTTGATATACAGACGTGACAGGTTTTGTTGACCAAACAAATACAAGTCAATTCGCAGATTCAAAATGAAGTCTGCAAAAATTTGTGGAGGGTCAGGGAGCAATCCCCCTCCTCCCTTACAGTTCAGCCAAGCCCTACATGACATCATTGAGGGACAATTTTGTCTATTGTTTTCCAAAACAAATTCATATTTTGCCCATCGTACTCTAGATAAGCTGTGGCAAAAAAACCTGCTGTTTGCAGCAAAAGGCACAAACAGCATCCCACCCAAATGCTCATACAGGCTTCATCTTTAAAAGGGCCATGTAATCACCCTCCAATGAGAGCAAACAGAGGTCACTTAAAGCCAGGAAGCCCAACAGAGATTTCCTTTATCCAGTATCTGAAGTTTAAGTGATCAACGCTCTGTAACAACACACAGACTCTGAAAGATTCAGTCTTCACTCTTCAATGTTTTAGGAAGGCTTCAGCACATTGTAGACACATACTTGGCAGCAAATACTAAAACAACTGGTAAGCGTTGCCAAAGGCAAGCTGGTCACACAGAGCGTACGATCGAGGCTCTGCGTCCGTATGAACACACTTGCACGTGCACTCCTATGTAGCAGATTATTTTGTAGTTTCCTATTAATTTAACAAGATTCACATGCCTTGCATAGCTTCAATTCCAATTTGTGCCAGCTTAAGGAGAAGATTAATTCATTAGGGAAGGTTTCCTGTTTGAGGAGCTGGTTGCCTGCCTCAGCCTTCACTCCTGATTCCCATGCCTCTGACTCTCCAGCCTCTCATAGACGTAAACATTTTCCATAACTGGATTCCTTGTTTGAAAAACTGGAGCCCAGACCATAGAAGGCTCAGCTCATGAAGACCGTCCTCACAAAGGGAAATCAAACCATGCCAGCTCTTATTTGGCTGCATGTTCCACTGTCTCTAGCTGAGCACAGTGCACTCCACTACAGTGCTAAGTTCCTTCCCTTCTGGGACTCAAGACACGTGAGCCTCAGCGATACAGGATTCGTCTCCCCGAGTTTAATGCTGAAGCAAGAATTCATCTTAAGACTCTAAGTCAACAACATGGTAAGAAAACCCATACAATCTGGAGACGTAACATTTGAATCTTTAGGGGGATTTGGGAGAATCTAATCTGATTCCTAACTGCCTCCATTTCCATTATTCTGCTGGGAAGTTTTATTAGCTGCCAGAAAGATCTGTCCTGATTAAGGCTGTTACCTGCGGCAAGCTCTGCTTAAACAGTTAAGTTATATGGTCTTTTGATTAGTGACAGCTGAGACTGGAGAGAACAGAAAAGCTGGGTGAGCACGGTGGCAAAGCCATACGTTTGATTTGTGCTTAAAAGAAGCTGTGTCACTGTTCACTGTCAGACAATACCACTGACCCTATCAGACAACAACAGGGATTTAAAACATGCATTTCTTCTAGAAAACTAAGCAACATTTTGTTATCTTCAGCACCACTGCTGAAAAAAAACGTATTTACTCAACTGTGGCCTCTGTAGCCATTTTCACTCAAAATTTTCTAGTAGTAAAGTGGGATTAGTATTTACATTTGTAGTATAATTTAGTGTTTATTAGTTAGGACACACTAAATACAGAAAAAACTGCTGTTCTTTGCTGCTAAACAAAACACATGCTGTTTCAGACCCTGACAGGCCCCCTGGTCGCTGCTGGATCTCCAAGAAGTTTCTATTTCACCGCCAAAGTCACAAACCTCCGCATACCACTGAGCACAGACCAGAGAAATACGCTGCTGCGGTGAGAGCCTCCGCAGCCCTGGCACAGGGGGCTGAGCAGTGCCCTTGCACTGCCGGCTTGCCACACAGCCCACGGCTGGCTGCCCGGCACCACAGCAGCCCCACACAACCACCTGCAGCACTGTGCACCCCTGCTCCCCTCTGGGTTCTCCAAAATGTCCCGCTTGTTGTTGCCTCTGCTTGTTTCTACGAGGCTAATCTCTAGTCTTCATTCATGCCGAGATCATTTTTTTTAACTTGCTAAAGATGTGGGCTGATGTGAGAGTTGGACATCTCTCCTAGGAGGAAAGGCTGAGAGAACTGGGGCTGTTTAGTCTGGAGAAGAGAAGGCTGAGAAGGAATCTTATTAACGTCTATAAATATCTAAGGGGTGGGTGTCAAGAGGAAGGGGACAGTCTCTTTTCTGCGGTGCCCAGTAATAGAACAAGAAGTAACAGGTACGAGCTAGAACATAGGAGGTTCCACCTCAACATGAGGAGAAACTTCTTTACTGTGAGGGTGACGGAGCACTGGAACAGGCTGCCCAAGGGGGCTGTAGAGTCTCTTTCTCTGAAGACTTTCAAAACCCGCCTGGATGCATTCCTGTGTGGCCTGCCCTAGGTGATCCTGCTCTGACAGGGGGGTTGGACTAGATGATGTCTAGAGGTCCCTTCCAACCCCTAACATTCCATGATTCTATGATAACGGCTAAATTATCGTCATTTCCAATTGGTGGCAATGGATATCTTGCATCTTGGACACTTCTGTAGAAAAAGTAATTTGTTCTCACTTCCCTCTCGTTGACGGCACTGTCCCTCCTTTCTGAATGCTGCCTGCTCATGAAAATGAATTCATTATTTAACTAATAATAAAACTACTGCTGTTTCTCAATTACTCTCTGGGCAAGCACGCCTCTGCTCCCGGGGGCACCATGGCCAGGGAGGACCGCCCAAGCAGAGAAACTAGTCATTACCCGCGCTGCGGTGCGCCTGGCGCCGTACAGCTTTCCTGGAGGCCTCTCAGCGGCACCGGCACCCTCCCGCTAAAAAGGAATTTTGTGGCAACAGCAACGTTTTGGAGACGCTCATCAAACCCACGTGTCTAACGCGAATCCCACGTCTGAGCCTCCGCGGTAAGAGCTGAGCTTGCTCCAGGTGCTGAGGCGGCTACTGGAACGGGAGGGCAGGTTGCTCCGTAGCGCCCTTGAACTGCGGCGAAGCAGCACGAAGCCCGTTAGCCGCCTCACACTCGGGTACCATCGCCGGAGCTGCTTTACTTACAGCCCCACCTGGCGGTAACAAGGCGGCCCGGCTCGGCCCGCCCGCCTGCCTGCCTCCCCCCAGCCCTGTGAGCCCGCGGCAGCCTGGCTCCTCCCCGTCCTCGTCCGCGTCCCCTTCCCCTTCCGCCCCGCCCCTTCATCCCGGGGCCGCCACACGGACGCGCCCAGGCATAGCATCAGCCCCCCTCGGGGCCAAACCCGGGCGCTCCTGGGGTGGGGAAGACCCCGCGGCCTCCGTCCCTCTCCTCCCCCTGTCCTCCAGCAGCTTCCAGGGAGCGTCCCACGCGCGGCCTGCNGTGAGCCCGCGGCAGCCTGGCTCCTCCCCGTCCTCGTCCGCGTCCCCTTCCCCTTCCGCCCCGCCCCTTCATCCCGGGGCCGCCACACGGACGCGCCCAGGCATAGCATCAGCCCCCCTCGGGGCCAAANTCACCGCCGAGCCCTGCGCCTTCCTCCTCTCCCCCCGCCTCCTCTCCCCCTCAGGCGCCGCTCAGCCGTTGCTTCCTGCGCCGCGTCTCGCCCGTGGGCGCACGCGCACGCCCAAAATGGCGAGCAAGGAAGGTAGGAGATACTCACCCCCCACGCACCCCTTCTCCCCCAAAGTGCGTACCCGCCGGCTGGGTGGTGGGGTGAGGAGGCGCGTGTGCCCAGGGAATGAGGGGAGTGTGGGTGGCGTGGTGGGGCTGAGGCGCTCTGGGCTTCCTCTCCCAAGAAGCTTCCGACTGAGTGGTTGCGGTGTGGGGCGGTTGCGGTTGTCCTGCCGCTGGACGCCCCTGAGGACGCTTCGGGAGCCCCTCTTCTGCCCCGCCCTCTCCCTGGTGTAGCCCCAGCCCGTGGTGATGCCCCTTCTTGCCCTCCCCACCACCACCGCGCCCCGGTTCAGCGGGGGAAGACACCGAGCCCGTAGCTCACCTCTTTCCCTTCCCGCAGTGCTGGAGGACACGGTGGAGGAGCGTGTCATCAGCGAGGAGTACAAGATCTGGAAGAAAAACACCCCCTTCTTGTACGATCTGGTGATGACACATGCTCTGGAGTGGCCCAGCCTCACCGTGCAGTGGTTGCCTGATGTGACCAGGTGAGAGAAGGGAAGAGAGGCCTGGAAGGTGCCGGGGAGGCACAGGGCTCAGCCGATGATTTGCTTAGTTTGCAAAGTGGGAGCTGAGGCTGTGTGCAGTTGCTTGTTCTGCTGCTCTTTCTGTCTCTGTTAACGGTATCTGCTAAGTAACTTGAGGATAAAAACCATGCAAAATGAGAATAATTTGAGTTAAACTCTGTTTTGTGAGTTTGTAACACTGTACTTCACTTGCAACTTAAAAAACTCTTTGACATACAGAAGCTTTGGGGCAAGCAGTCACACCTTGATACTTTACAGTAATCTAGTGTAGCCTAGCCAAAGGTGTTGTGAGGTGTGAGAAGTCTTTCTCAACTTGCTGATCTGCAAGAGGCCTTAACACTCTTCTATAGTTAATACTGATCAGAGAAATCTATGTACTAGTTTTCTCTTCAAGACTGTTTTTCCTCATGTGAACTGTTCAATAGAAGCTATAGTATCTGTTTGTTTTTTTTTTAAGACTGGATTTATTTAAGAAGATGTTGCTCTAAGACTGGTTCTTCACATCCTGGTTCTATCCCTTGCTCACTGTTGACTTTACATATTTTAGTTTTCCCATTCTTCCACCTTCTGAAAATTGTGATCTCACTGATTAATTTCTTAAATAATTTTGAAGATGGGGATAGATTCTCTTCTTGTGCCAGCTGCTGTAGAACTTAAATTGTCACAGTAACCGCTTAGTCCTCCACTGAGGCAGTGGACAAGGGCTGGGTCTCTCACGTTGTAAACAGGATACAACTAGGTTTTAAAATACCTTATGTGTAAAGTTCATGCAGGAATGGTCATGCAGAATGGTCACTTTCCTCTTTAAAATTCCACCTTGCACATGCGATGTCATGCTTGGTGGTTAGATCGTCACTTAATTTTGTATACAAAAAAGTTTGGGGAAGGTGTTGAGAGATGTGATCTGATGAGTCATGGCATGGAAAAAATGAAGTGGGGATGTGAGGGTGTGGAGCCCTTATGAGGAACACTTGTGCTTGCCTCATATTTTGCAGATTGACTTAATATTCAGTATAAAACCTGGTATTTCCAATTATCCAGTGTCAAAATATGTAAGCCATTTAAGGCAAGGACTGTCTCTTTGTATGGCACCTGACATGATGGGACACCTGTTCCTGATACAAGTAAGTGAGTGTGCATTGTGTGTTTTTTATGTTTTGTTTCCTATTTTTCTTTCTCCCTCAAAACATGTGATGATGCCTTGGAAGTGGTGTAGTAATACCTACGGTGGCTAACGATCGCCCCAGTGATTCCTGTGTGCGTGCTTTCAGATAGCACAATTAGTTTGTCGCTTTCAAGAACGCGGAATTTGCTTGGTTTTGATTGTTCACATTTTTCCTTTCAGAGCCAAGTGGCATATTACTACATGTTGCATTTAACCACCAGAAGAGAAGCTTGATTCTAGTTAGCTAGAACATGTGGCATGTTGAAAAGTGAACTTTTGAATTAAAAACTGGTAAAAGGTTCTAAGAAAAAACTAAAATAGGTTGCTGTTTGTCCTCAGTATTTGTGTTTTTGTAGAAGGTAGTAGTATTGATTGTTTTCTAAGTCAATGCTGTCCAACTGCTTGGGGAATTAAAGACAGGAGTAGGTGTTAGTGTCACCTTTAAATACTACGCAAATGGTAGTTGTCCCTTTCAAGCCATAGTGGCAGTGTCTGCTGACTTGGCATTGCCACTCTGCCTTTGCTGGTTGCATCTTAGACTTGCTTATGTCAGAGTCTAGTTAACATTATTGCACAAGTCTTTCGTGACAAAGGAGAGGATCTCTTATGCAAGTCTCTCTTTTATAGCTCCCTGAAGAGGTTTGGATCACAAATGTTACTGATGCTATCAGAGTTCTGGAACCGAGCGCTTAATTTTATTCCATGCATTTATTATTCTAAACAGGCCAGAAGGAAAGGATTACGCTCTACATTGGCTGGTTTTGGGAACGCACACGTCTGATGAACAGAATCACCTGGTTGTTGCAAGAGTTCAGATTCCCAATGATGATCAGTTTGATTCTTCGCAGTGTGAGAGCGAGAAAGGAGGTGGGCCGTGCATGCACTCTTAAGATTATATTTTAGAAGTAGGATTAATAACTGTCCTATCTAACAGTATTTTAACTTCCTGTTAATTGCTAAAGCTGACATACATTTAGTAGTGTGCACTAATTCTATATTATTAATAGGGACTAAAAAGAAGGATCTTCTTATTTCAGAATAATTTAGATAACATTGCAATAGACAGTCCCTACTTGCCTTTCTACCAGCTTTGTCAGTTGTGGTGAAGAGTGATATCCATCTACCTCAAGTACAAACTCTTTCAGAGCTTTAGCTTCGATCATAAAGGATTGAAGATATCCAGTGTTGATACTTTTTGCCACGTGGTGCTAGTGTTTCATAATCTTTATTGTATTAAGGCAAGATGCTTACCACTGCTTCTTGGCGTGGAGGAGATGCATGAAATGCTGTTTAACCTATTCAGAAGAGTTGATGTGATAATCTGACCTTTTCCTGACAAATGCAGAGTTCGGAGGCTTTGGATCTGTGACTGGCAAAATTGAAATGGAGATTAAAATTAACCATGAAGGTGAAGTAAACCGTGCCCGTTACATGCCGCAGAATCCCTGCATTATTGCTACAAAAACGCCGTCTGCCGATGTGTTGGTGTTTGACTACACTAAACATCCTTCAAAACCAGGTGGGTTGGATTCCTTGAAGTTCTAAGCAACATGCCTCTTGTTGTTGAAGGGTAAACTTGTTTTTAACCGCAATTAGAAGCAATGGGCTCTGAAATTCAAGTAAGAGGGCACATATCTTCAGTAACTTTAACTGCCTGGTTATGCTCAATATCATAAGCAAACCTCCATAGAAGCAGCATTCTCTTATGAGCATGATGTATGAAATACCATTATTGCAATGGAAACAGAGTTTTTGGGTGGTGATGATGCTCTCATGGATTGATGTGCAAGGTGAAACTAAATGGAAGGAATTTTCTCTCTTTCAGACCCAAATGGAGAGTGTAATCCTGACCTTAGATTAAGAGGGCACCAAAAAGAAGGCTATGGTTTATCATGGAACTCAAATTTGAGTGGACATCTTCTCAGTGCATCAGATGATCATGTAAAAAACACATCTTTTCCCCTATTTAACCCCCCCCCAACCAAACCACCCCCTCTAATTTATGCTGTAATAGATAATTAGAGAAAAAAACTAAGTAAGTGTAGCTGTATATCGTTATATGGGAAGCTCTCACATGTTTTAATTATATTTCTAAAGGCTGTCAGTTGACTTTAGGCTGTAATCAAAAATCAGTTCTTGTAACATTCTCAATGAAGTATGAACAGATTGTTTTTATAGTTGTCTGCTGGAAGAAGTTGTTGAACAACAAGCCTTGAGACTAGCTTGGATCTGAGACCATGAGTTAGTAAGACCATCAAAGATCCTCTGGACTAATAGCTGAAAACTTTGTGTTGGCTTTAAAAGTGAAACACAAGCTACAGAAATAGGGATGTGTTTTATAAATTGCTTTTGTGACCTTATAAATAATACTTGTGCCTTGAATTTGAAGAACACTTACTGATAACTCATTGGATTTCTAATTTATGGCACTTTAAGTGTTCCCTTTCAAAAACAACAAACTGTTTCAGGAGCAGGAGTGTCATCTCTCTGTTTACATGTAGAATATGTGCGATTGTTTTAGGGTTTTTTTTAACATAATGCTATTGAAGTCCACATAACAATAGAACATGACTTCTATTTACAGACTGTGTGTTTGTGGGATGTAAATGCTGGACCAAAAGAAGGCAAAATTGTTGACGCAAAAGCAACCTTTACTGGGCACTCAGCAGTAGTAGAAGATGTGGCATGGCATCTGCTCCACGAATCTCTGTTTGGATCTGTGGCTGATGATCAGAAGCTTATGATGTAAGTAGAAGTTGAATGGTTTCTGGACAGTGCCTGCTGTGTGCTGTCAGTGGACCAGTCCAGAACACTTAGATAAAAATAATTTTAATTATGGAGTGATCTAATGTAGTTTTTTAGTGCAGTCAACTGCAGTAATGGTGCAGTATCGCTGAAATCTGCGTGTCCCTTAATGTGTTCGCATCATTTGAAAATAAGATGTAATTAATACATATATCAGCTTCCTGGTGCGAACTGCTCATGTACAACAGACTAAATCCTGAAAGATTTTTCAGTAAAAACTGTAGCTTTGGACTTAGATTTAGTGATAATGTGGCCTGCTAAACTAACATGTGGCATAGTGAAAAAGAACCTCCTGTGAAAATCTGTTTGTTGTTCCCTTTTACTCTCTCCTCCCTGCCCCTCACTCTCCCCCAAACCCATCCGTGCAACAGCTGGGACACAAGATCTAATACTACATCCAAGCCAAGTCATTCTGTTGATGCTCATACAGCTGAGGTCAACTGTCTGTCCTTCAACCCTTATAGTGAGTTCATTCTAGCAACTGGTTCTGCTGACAAGGTATTTTACTTGTACATACTTTATAAGTGTTTCAGGTGACAGTTCTGTAGCCACTATAGTAAAAATGCTTTCTTTTTACTTCTCTCAGACAGTGGCTCTGTGGGATCTTCGAAATTTAAAATTGAAGCTCCATTCTTTTGAGTCTCATAAAGATGAAATTTTTCAGGTGGGTAAGCTTCTAACAAGCTGTAGCAAAATCTGTAAGAGTACTGACTAGGATAAGAATGCGTACGTTTTCCTATGGTGACCAACCATAATAAATAGAAGCCTGTTAAATGTCAAATAGTGAATTTTTGATCAGCAAATACAGACAGTACTACACAGTTTGTCTGCCTGCCTTCCCTACTTGACTCTGAAGCAAGTAGTCAACAGCTTACTGCTAAAAAAAAATACTGGGAACTTGCAGCTACCTTCAGTACAAGTAGAACGTCTCTCTAAAATGTCCTGCTATGGAGAGGACTTGAGTTCAAAATGTGAATTCTGCCTGTTTAGTAGGTGCAAGTTACAGTGAATTTTAGGCAATTGAATCTGTAACAGTGAAATAATGTTGGCAATTCAATCTGAGAAACCTTAAGACTTTAAAGCACTCTATTTGAGCTATAGGACATACTTTTTACTGGAAGAAACTGATGTATTGAGTCTGGTTGTTGGAAACTGGTGGCTAGGTGCTGGTGGTGGTTATTCCGGATATGCTGTATAAATTGGTATGCGTGCTTCAGTCAAGTTATTTCCTTTCAATAGGTTCACTGGTCTCCTCATAATGAAACAATTCTTGCTTCAAGTGGTACTGATCGTCGGCTTAATGTGTGGGATTTGAGGTGAAGAGCATTTCCTTTCTTTCTTTTAGTATGTATGAATAGATAGTAAAAGAAAAAGGCTGCAGACCTACTTCATTTGGTGGACTTCATTTGTGCTGTTCTCTAGCCTGCCCTGCTTGCTTAACTCAGACCCGGTCTTTCATGTTTACTGTAGAAGCAACACAGTACGTGTGTGGCATTCGAGCGTTACTTCTCTGTGAGGATTTCTTGCTGATAGAATTATTTTCTGTTATTCTTAGTAAGAAGTGATTTCTGCCACCGTGTGCTTCCCAAGTTAAGTTTCTATTTCAGTAATGATAATGCCAAACAATTGATGTTTTATACCTGAGAATCATAGTTATTTGACAGTGAGAAAAAACAATACCAAAAGCAAATATTGGAAACAAGAGTTCCCAGCCTTGAAGTTAAGCTGACAGAGGATGCAATTTTCTTTATTAATAAAAAGTACAAACGACTTTCTTGCAGTAAAATTGGAGAAGAGCAGTCTGCAGAGGATGCGGAAGATGGACCTCCTGAACTGCTGGTACACTTTTGTTGAGGTTTCAATCTGCTGACGTGTCGTATGGCAGTGTGGTGTCTTATGACTGTGCTACGGAAACTCCAGCGTTCTTAAATCTTTTCACCTTCCCAGTTCTCAGTCCCTAGCTCTAGCTTGCAGTAGGCTTCCTCTGTTCATTTCATAAGGAAGTGATTTTTTTATTTTTTTTTCAGAGCTGTGCTGGACATGATTTACACATCTTTATTGTTGACCGTATTTACAGCTTGGCTGTGTACTTGTCAGTACTCTTTTATAACTAAAC
Organism: Baryphthengus martii; assembly: GCA_013396935.1. Taxonomy (NCBI): domain Eukaryota; kingdom Metazoa; phylum Chordata; class Aves; order Coraciiformes; family Momotidae; genus Baryphthengus; species Baryphthengus martii. The sequence goes on from VWZK01002039.1 coordinate 145,724, forward strand.
ACGTGTAAAGCTAAGGCCTCAAATTGTTTATCTCGCATTAAACCAGTTAGTTCCCATATAGCTAACCTTACTGATGTAGAAAGTACAAAGGCTTATGTTTTGTTCTGTTTCTTCAAGAAAGAAAGAATTAAAAATGCTTATAGTTTGGCTTCCCCGTTTCCTGTGCAACTCTAAAGTGCTCATACAATTAGATGAGGTAAAGGATATAAGATATGGCTGGATTTCACAGCCCAGCATTGTGTGGGGTAGCACCATTTTGGGGGTTGCTACAGTAATAGGAACTGTCAGGTAAACGCTGTCTTAGCTGTGTCCACAAGCACTGAATGGAATCTGCTGTTTCACACACACCTTTACTTCTGTATCAGTCTCTAGCAGCAAGATTTTCTTCTTTGTGCAGTCAGCAGCATGGTGAATCTAACTTCTGAATCTTAGGTTTTAACAGATTTCTCTCTAGAGATAAAATGGCTTACTGAAGCTTGTGTGGTGTTTTTCACAGTTTATTCATGGAGGACACACTGCCAAAATTTCAGACTTCAGTTGGAATCCTAATGAGCCCTGGGTAATCTGCTCTGTATCGGAGGACAACATAATGCAGATATGGCAAATGGTGAGTGTCACAACAGCTCTCGAGCTGCTCCGAAGCTTGTTGCATAAATGAAACTGAAACGGCTTGTTCTTCTTAGACACTGAAGGCACAACCTGCCCTAAAAGTAGTCTATCCCTTCTACTTCTTACACTGCTTGATTGGAGAATAAGACTTTCAGGTTTAGTCTTTCTTTGCTTTTGAATAAATGCAACTCCTACCTCATTCTTGACTCCTAGTCTGAGGTACTAGTTGAGAATAAATGTGGTAGTTGCAAAATTATATCCAGTACCAGCCAAGACTTAGTCTTCCCCTCCCCTGCATGTTGACTGTGAAGTCAGATGCCTTTTAACTCTTCAGTTAGGTGATATTATTTTACATTACAGGAATCTGATGAGTTATCTCATAAATGTGGAATAAAGTCACTTGGAAATAATTTTAAAAAAATCTAACAGACTTAAACGCGTGTCACAGGGCAGGCTTTTGGTTTTTAATAACAGTTCTTTAACTTGTTTTGTATGTTCAGACTGAGCCTGAAAGAAGTCCAACTTAACTTAAAGTGATCTTGATCAGGCTAATAGTTAAATGGCTAAAGGCTTAGGCTGCTGAAAAGAAACATTGTGAGAAGAGAGCTACTGAAGCCCAGCCGCTGTGTGCACATTCCTAAATTCAGCTGCCCTTTAAGAAAAGGCTGGGAGAGGGTCCCTTTAAGGAGGGAATGGTGCATGTGCCTTCTTGGTATTATCAAGTTTTTTTTCTACAGAAAGACTAGAAAGTTGTTTAAAAACAATTGTCTACTACATATAATGTAATATTTTGTCTTTAGGCAGAAAACATTTACAATGATGAAGAACCAGATATAGCAGCAGCCGAACTGGAAGGTCAAGGAACATAACTTTTCTTCCTTAAGAAAATGCTGGGTGTGACATAGTAATATAATTTGACTACTGTATATGTTTAAAAAAAAAAAAAAAAAAGGTGACCCTAAAAATACTAAAATCCTCCCAGAAACCAAGCACTGGGCAGAAGCATTACATAAAAGCAAGAATATATGGGGCACGAAAATCTTGTATAGTCAAGCTGTCATGGGATGCCTTTGGTTATTTGGGCACTTTGAGCTATTGTATACTGTACAGCAATTAGCTTTTAGGGAAAATAGGAATGACCTAATACCTATGTCTATATTTTTTAAACTAACTTACTGAGTTCCTGTAAATAAAACAGAATAAAACAGTCAAATCCTCACTCTTCCAACACAAAAAGTGCATGGAAAAAAAGGAAAAAAAATATTAATATGTAAAGAGAGCTTTTCACTTTTACACAACACTTTTGAATTGGCTTTGCATAAATAAAATTTGTTAAATAAAATATTTGGTGTGTTTAATGTTTATAGACATACAGGGAACGCCTTTTTGCCTGAATATAATATAATTTCTGCATGATCGTAAAGATAGGTAGCTTCTAATTTATAACTTACCCCACAATTGAAGGTCTGGGGAAATGAGAGTTGTCTTGATGTGAAAAACTTGGAATAGATGACTTGGATTTTTCACAAATAGAACAGGTGTAGGAGGAGGTTTGGGGAATATGTGGGGAGGATCAGTCAGACTCCTGTAAGACACAAGTATAAATCCTGAGCAGACTCAAGTAACTGTTGAGGTGGGCTTTGGGTGGGTTTGTTTATTTGGAGTGGTGGTGGAAACACTGTCCTTGTCTTGGGTAGAAGTGCAGTTTCAGTGAATTGGTATCGCGTGTGTTTAGTTAGAGCTCTCCTGTAGCACTTCTTGATTAAAATGATGTGAGGCCATCAGGCAGGTGTCTAAAATAATTACCTGAACAAATACAAGACAGACATCCAGATGGCTGCTAAACTTCTGACTGTCTGAAAAGGTGGAGAATTTGGATCATGTAGAAGTAAAATATCTCCATATTTATCATCATTCTACAGAGGATCACCTTGGGAGCTGTCAGTCAGATCTTAAGTTGGTGTCTAACTTGAGTTTTAATTAAAGCTTTTAGTTACTTAAGACTTAATTAAATGAATTGTTGGCTGTCCTGATCTTTCTGCTCAGGCTGAAAAAAAACAGAGGATTTTAGTGACTGATACTGAAAATGTGATTTTTTTTTTTTTTTTTATTTTTTTTTGTCAAAAACATTACGTGTTTTGATGTGTATTGTTGGTCTTGTCTTTACTTGAATTTTAAGAAGTTAGTAGTTACTGGGCTCAAGCTGTATATTTAAAGGTACCTGTGCTGAGTCTGTCTGGGATGGCGTTCACTTCCATACAGGAAGCGGATATGGTGCTGTGGTTTGGATTTATGGCTAGAACAGTGTTGATAATGCCCCTGTGTCTTGGCCATGGCTGGGCGGTGCTTTGCACACCATGTAGGCTGGGGGTGGACGTGAGGTGGGGAGGGGACACTGCCCGGACAGCTGACCCAAATTGGACATATTTCTGGCTGTATGTCACACTCGGCAATAAAAAACAATATAGAGGGAAAAGAAGAGGGCCTTTCATGGTGGCTTGGAGGTGTTTGGAGGCTGGCAGGGCAGAAGTGCTACATCCCATTTTTAAAAACATTGGTACTTGAGAGCGGGGTGGGAATGAACGGCAAGTGGTTTGATGACAGAGCCAATTTATTTTCCTGAGACAGCTGGGTACTAGTACGGTAGTGTTGGTGAATGCTTGGCCAAAGCTCACCCTTTCCAGGACAGAGGTGGCAGGTGTTAGCTGGAACTTGACTGTGGTTCAGCATTTTCTTCCTCAGGAAGGAGCTCACCTGTATGCCATTGAGAGGACCAGCTTCTTTCTGGCGTGCATCCTCTGGTCGTTGGCTGCAGCGGATTGTCTCTGTGCTGGTGGTGTGAGGGAATGGCAATGAAGCTGTAGAGCAACAGTACCGCTAGCTTCACTGTCTCCTGTTTGGTTAATGCTCATTCAGCTGAAAGAGTCAACATCTGCTGACAAGATCTTGGTATGTGTAAGCAGGCCAGCAGTTTTCCTTGCCTCACAGGAGGGTCTCCGTAGTGCTATCTAAGGGGAACTCTGGCTGCTCTGGATGCTAATTTATTTAGCAAATGACAGCAAATGATAAGCGTTAAACACACTTGACGTACTTACTTAAATATAATCACCAACCTGTCAGCCTCACCTTTGTTCTTGGGAAGATCATGGAACAGATCTTCCTAGAAGCTGTGTTAAGACACAGGGAGGTGATACAAGACAGCCAGCATGGCTTTACTAAGGGCAGGTCCAACCTAGTGGCTTTCTACAAGGGAGTGACTACATCAATGGACAAGGGAAGAGCTAAGGATGTCCTCTATCTGGACTTCTGTAAGGCCTTTAACACAGCCCCCCATAACATCCTTCTCTCTGAGTTAGAGATGGATGCAACAGGTGCATTGTTTGGTGCATAAACAATTGACTGGATCGTTACATCCAGAGGGTAGTGGTCAAGGCCTTGATGTCCAGATGGAGATCAGTGACGAGTGGTGTCTCTCAGGGATCCACACTGGTACGAGCGCTGTTTAGTATCTTCATCAGTGATAAAGACAGTGGGATCAAGGGCACCCTCAGCAAGTTTGCAGATGACACAAAGCTGAAGGGTGCTGTCGATATGCCAGAGGGATGGGATGTTATCCAGAGGGACCTAGACAAGCTGGAGCAGTGTGCCCTGGTGAACCTCATGAGGTTCAACAAGACCACGTGCAAGGTCCTGTGTCTGGGTCAGGATAGTACTTGTTATCAATACAGGCTGAGGGTTGATGTGGTAGAGAGCAGCTCTGTGGAAAAGGACTTGAGAGTACTGGTAGACAAAAAGCTGGACATGAGCCAACAATTTGCACTTGTAGCCCAGAAGGCCGATCAGACTAGATGACCTTTAAAGGTCCCTTCCAACCCAAACCGTGTGATGATCCTATACTGAACTCAGGTGTTTTTTTGGTCAGGTCCTACTTCCTTTTGATATTCATTCTTACATAACACATCTCTTGAAAATTAGGAAATGAAGAAGTCAGTGGCTTGACTGTTGCTGGAAAAACAAGAGCTTCCTAGAGAGGACAATGGTGAATCTTCTAGACACAGATATGGCTGTGGGCTATTACACAACCCCTCCTGCTGCTGGTGCTCTTCAGCACTTGCTTTAAGGAGACCTGCTGGCTGCTTGCACCAGTGTATACAGTGCAGTTTGTCCCTATAAAGTGGCAAAGAAAGCCAACACGATCCTGAGTTTCATCAACAAGGGCATCATCAGCAGAGATAAAGAAGTCATTATGCCACTCTACTCAGCGCTTGTCAGGCCACATCTGCAATGCTGTGTTCGGTTTTGGTCCCTGCTATAGAAAAAAAAGATGTGGACAGGCTGGAGAGGGTCCAGAGAAGGGCCACTAAGATGATTGAAGGTCTAGGAAGCTACCCTCCAAGGAAACGCTGAGATAAGTGAGTTTGTTCAGCCTTGAAAAGGGACCACTTAGGGAAGACCTTATCACCATGTTCCATGACTTAAAAAGTGGCTACAAAGAAGATGGAGAGTCCCTTTTTACAAGAAGTCACATGGAAAAGATGAGAGAAAATGGGTACAAGTTACTCCTGGGGAGATTCCAATTGGACACAAGAGGAAAATCTTTGACAATGAGAACAATCAGCCGCTGGAATCATCTCCCCAGGGAAGTGGTGTGTTCCCTGACATGGGACACATTTAAGATTCAGCTGCACAGGGTGCTGGGCCATCTTGTCTAGACTGTGGCTTTGCCCAGAAATGTTGGACCAGATGATCCTTGAGGTCCCTTCCAAGCTGGGATTCTATGATTAGTGATTTCAGCTTTGTGTGTCTGTTAATGTTAGGGTTAAGTCTTCTCACTGCCTCGCTAGCTGAATGGGAGTGGGAAGGAAGGATGCACTGCCAATTGCAGCTCTCATTGCTTTCCTTATGCTACTTGCTTTTAATTCCCCCACTTGCTGTTACCGGGACCCCTCTCCCTGCTTTATAGGCACTGGGTTGTCATGCATAGACATGTCTCCCTCCACACCTTTGCCCAGAACGGTTCCTCTGAAAGTGATGCAAGGAGGTGCAAAAGCACTTGGAAGGCTGAGATGCTGTTGGAGTTTAGCAGGTAGGTGGTATATGGAGAGGATGTGCTAAACAGCATGAAAGGTGAAAGCTGCTGAAGGACAGCTAGGGCACTGCCCAGTTAACCATGGTTTGGCCTAGCCGGTTGTCCAGGAAGTGGAGATGAATGAATTCTCGTAAATGTGGTTTTGGTTTGATCAACAGATACGTTTGGCGGGGCAGTTTCTGGTGCTGAAGGGAGCGATGTGGCCTGAGGCAGCCAATTCAGCTACTGTTGCAGCAGTTGCTGTGCCCAGCTGTCCAGCTTGCCAACCAGCTCCAGAAACATGTCGGGCCCCCTCAGGAAACTGGTGACTCAATGTTGGAGGCCCTCGTGATAGTCCCTATAACTTTTCAACTTCTCTGAATTCATTCCTGACAGAAACAGGCTCTCCTGCAGAAGGCAGAACGCCTGCCGAAGCACGGCCGTGTCTGGCAAGACCCAGACAGCTCAGCACTTCTTGTTCACTTGTAAAAGCCTAAAGCTATTCTAGTTTGGTTTTTGTTGGTTTTTTTGTTTTGTTTTTTTTTTAATTACCTCTGTTTGCATCCCAGGTAACTGGATAAGGTTAAATTATTGCAAAAGCATACCTACTGGATTAGTGGCGTGCTGCCAAGAGAAATGCTAGAGCTGATAGAATGCTGTTGTAGAGGCCCATCTACCTTTTAAAATAAAAATAGGTGCTTGTGAGCAGCCCTGATTTCCTTTACTGAAATGCCAAGAACTCCAAGGTGGAGCTCTATATGTCACTCACTAGCAGATACCTTCCATGATGTCCCACAAAGCCCTGCTGCTTCCCTGTAGAGCGTAGAAGAGTTGGCTGGTGGGGGCTTAAGGACGCGCTCAGTATCCACTCTCCTACAGCTGAAAGACAGCAGGGTGGGCTAAGTTATTACGGAACAAAATGAGAGCATAAATTTCATTTTCTTTCATATACCTGTAGCTCAAAGTGCTGCAGCAAATACCACCTCTGTACTGCTTGCTGTTCCCTTCCTCAAGCCTTGAATTCCCTTTCGCCATGTATGTGTACACACACAGAGCTTTCAATAGTGGCAACCTTGTACAAGCCCTATTTAGGTAGCTGTAGGACAGCTTGGTCCCACAGCCAGGTCATTGGGTCAGTATTCAAGAGTTCGCCAACATCTTGGTGACTTAAACCTTTTTGTTACCGAGTGTGTGCAGCTGGGACCATTATGGTTTTACTTTGCAACTTTTTTTAAAAAATATGTTTGGTGGTGGTTTTATTTTTATTGTCCAAGTAGAATGTTTGTGAAACATTGGAAGGCATCCTTGTTTGAGTTGAACAGAACTAATTCTGTTCAGTGATTTAACTTTTCAGCTCAGTATCTTCTAATGAACTGCACTTTCTGAAGTTAATGGTGTATTTTCCCAGGCAGTGGCTGCTTCTGGCAGTGATCACGCTCCGTGTTTAGAGCTGCTACCCATGACTGGTGTGCAGACCAAGGCCACGGGCTGGCTCTTGTGTACCATGTTGGGAGGTGCAGAAATTAAGAGGCCGCATATGCAGGGAGGAGCAGCCAGGACAAGTGACCGCAAACTGACTAACTAGGGATTCCATCCCCTATACTTCATACTCGGTATGAAGCTGAGGGATCACAAGGGTCAAGCTCTCTTCTCCAAGGGCCAGCATCTGAGGAGGACTCCATTTCTTCTGCTTTCGATTCCAACCCAGAATCCAGCTCTTGAATCCAGTTGCCATCTGCTGCTGAGTCAGCATCAGTGATAGTGAGGTAACTGCCGTCAGGGGGGGTTGGGTTCAATATTGGTTTTGTGTATGTTTGTATTCTATTTAATTATTATCATTATCTCCATTAAAGCTGTCATAGTTTTCTTATCTGTTAAGTCTCTCTCCCTTATTCTCTTTCTCTTCCCCTTTGAGAAGGGGGAGGGGTTAACAGAGAGCATCTGTTAGTCATCTAGTGGATAACCCTGACCCTAAACCTTGACAGAAGGTCATCATCTTCAAGCCTATTTGAGTTCCTTGATGTTAAAAGCTAGTCACCTCCCTGGGAAGCCGATACTGCTTATGTACTGCTGTTAGACCTCAAATTCTGTTATATTTACTAAGAAACAATGGCTACAGCAAGATATTTATTACATTAAACAACATTTACTTTAAGTATACTTATGCAGTACTTACGGAGCATACTTAAGTTATTCTTGCAGGTTGGTACACGCTGGGGAGAGAAAAACCCAGCAAGCTTTCCACCTACTGGCGTTTCTTTTCAAGGGAACCGTGTACAGAGTTTTGAGACCTTCCTTTTTTTTTTTTTTTTTTTTTTGTATTGGCTGTTTCCAGAAGCACAGGCATAACACAAACTACAGCAGGTGAACAACTGCCAATTTAGGATGACTTCCTCACCTTTTTCCTCAATACCTACACATTTGATGCAATTTTTCAGCATAAAGGGTATCTTCTCTCTGTAAGACACAAAGAAAATCTGAATTCTTTCATCTTTGTACTGAATTACAACATGAATGACAGTGGAACTATATAATACATCTTAAACTTGCTATTTAATTAATTCAACAGACCCATATTTCTGCATAAAATCTTCATTCATGCTGTCCTGTCAAACCACTTGAGCACTTCAAAAGTGCACATGGCAAATTCTTGCTACCACTGTTTTCTTTCCCAAGAACCTGACGGTTTGCATCACCAACTCCTGTGAATCTTAAAATTAAACCTAATTTTAATTATTTTTAATTAAATTTAATTAAAATGTAATTAAAATTAAACTTTCAATCCCAAAATATCTGTGAGGAAGTGTTGCAAGTGCTTAAGAGCAACTGATACTGAAATGGTTTAGAATACCAATACATATACAACACCAGAAGAGTGTGTAACATTCCTGTATTTTGCTTCAGTGAAGTGAAATAGCAATTTCAGGGTTTTTCCTTTACTGTGTTTCTATTGCAGCATGTGAGACCCTTACCAGTGTCAACTGTTTGGTATCAGGCAATTTTTGATACAGCACCATGTGTTTTGTGCCCTTATCCATACCATACTTCATTATTAGTGGTGTGCACACTGTACCTTTTCACTTCAGCACTGAAATAGCTGAACAAAGTGCACTTGTTGGCTGTATAAACTCTCTACGTAGAATGAGAATTACTTAGTCAACACCCAGTTTGACCTTTTGCTTTCCAGCCACTAGAAAATCCACTGTGGAAGATTCTTAATGTTCCCAACATCAGCTTCTGTCCTGTGAATTTCAAAGCCAGAGCTTCCCCTAGTCCAGGCACGGCCAAAGATGTGTAATAAATGATCACCTGGTGTTGGAGAGCTGTGTAACTATTCTTCCCCTTCTACAAGGCAATGGTTTTCTACTTGAAACATCAAGTCTGCATAAAAAACATATCCCAGAGAAGAAGGATAGGAGAAGGGTCAGTAACCTTCTGGCAGGAAACGCCAGAAGCATGATCAAAACCAGCAAAAGTTTAGGCAGGAGTTATAAAAAAGGCAACATGACCACAATCAGATGTTTTTATATGAATACTGGAGGGGTGGGGAAACTGACCAATAAATTACATGGATTAAATACCAGTAACATATCTTGGACTTGGCAGAACTGAAGCAGTTCTTTTGACACCAGGACATAAATTCAGTGGAAGTGATAGTGAACTACATCAGTATGGAACATCGATCACATGGCTCTAGTTAGATTAAGGTTAAAGATGGGGGACTTGAAATCATCTTTGCAGCTTGAGCAAGTGTCACAGGATGTAACAGGGTATTTAAATTTTTAGATGCTGTGAGAGATGGCCTTCTGGAAGTAGAGCTTTAGGAGCAGTATTCTTGGCATACTCTTGAATTATGCAGGCAGCCTGCTTCAAGACTTGGCTGTCACAGTCCGTAACAGGCACACCGCAGATCCTTGTTTGAGCAAGAAATCCAAAACAATGTTCAACCTTAAAGCTACAAGATTACAATTTAAAAGGAAATGAAAATCTTAAGTAATTTAAGAATATGCTGCCTGTAAAAAATTCAGGCTAGATGGGCACCAGTCAGCAAGATCAGTAAAAGCTAGATCAAGTTCAGCTGTTAGAAGAAAATACGTCCTCCTCTCAAGAATACGTGTCTAAACAAGAGGAAAAAGGTGGATAATTGAAATTTAAATGTAAAATAAACAGAACTCAGAAAGGAGCAAAAAGTACCTGTGAAGAATAACTTAGTAAAGGCTTAAAAGCAAGTATCTTCAAGTACATCAAACACTTGTTCATCTGCCAGGGAGATGAAGCCCCAGCAGCAGGACTGAAGGGCTCAGAATGCAGCTGGTGAAAGAGGTTCTCACATCAGAGCTACTCTTCACCAGAAAAGCAAAGTATAGCTCAAATGTGTATGTACATTAACAGAAGAGACTTAACACTGAGTAAAAAAAAGCAGAACTCTCCCTGTTATTACCTGTGATGTACAATTGAATTTATCTCTAGCAAAAGCTTGCAATGCTGACTAGTTCTTATAGAGAACAGAGGAAGATGAGGAAGATCCATGGAACTGCTAGCAGTAGATTTGACTTCTGTATCAGCATGCACTGTGAGAACGGAGAGAAAGAGTAGAGATACTTATACAGGAGGACAGGGAGTACCTTCTGTGGAGGCAAGTCTCAGATATGAGGGAATACTCTGAAGGAGCAACCAAGTACAGCAACGACAGCAACTGAGACCAGGCAATGTACTTGAATTTCCAAAATACTTGGCACAGCTCTAGAAAAGGCTCAGGGGTACAGCCTAATTGGTTTGTTTTTTTATAAAATGGGTGTCTCCAAACAAATGAATAATTTTATTTAAATAAATAATATTACCTTCAAAGTCACATAGCATGTCATAGTACATTGTTGTAAAACAATTCTATGCACTACCTAGAAAAAAAGTATAAAGAGGAAAACTGAACTCAAACCCAGTTCTCCTTAGTTTAGGGACATTGCCAAATGGTAGGAAATAGGCCGATAATAAAAAAAAAGGCAACGAACACTTAGCATTGTTAGGAAACTCGGAGAGAACTGTACATTTAGTGACAAATGACCCCACATCACGTGGTAGAATGGGGAGCACTTGAAAGTCAGACAACCTGATTATTAACATAAAACCCCATCATTTCCACGTTATACCCAACTGAACTATGGTGGGTAAATTCCTGGAAACAGAAGGCACAAGCAGAATTCAGAGCAGCAGCCACAGGTTCAGCCAGAGCTCCGGCTCTCCGTTAGTCTGACCTGCCCTCCAGCTCGCGACACCCCCAAACCAAAGCCTGTGGGGCGAGCGCGGCAGGTATAGCCCTTCACTTACCAAACTCTGCCTGTGCAGCTTGTTCTGGCTCCCACCAGTCACACCCAAGTCCTGACCCTGTAACAGCACCGGTTCTTCCGGCATTGCACTGGAACAATACGCTTGAGCTCAAGTTTCACATCTTTTAATTTTCATTCTTGAGTTTTCAAACAAATACAACGAGTTCAGTAGATCCAGTTAGAAGACATGAAAATGATGTTAAAGAAAAACTCAGAGTCCAATATATTAAGCATACTTATTTACTTAATCTATACAGAATCGAGTAGATAAAATTTCAGATTCACATTAGTGAAAAATCTCTACAAAATGTTTTTGAAAAGCAAAACAAAGACTGCCTGTTCATTTATCATTTTTCCTCATGAAAGCAGACGTGGGTTGTAAAAATAAAGCAGTGTGTTTAGCACAAACTAGATTTCTGCATCACTTTTTTTTCACAGTTATTTCCATCTACAGTCCAAAGAGGTAGATTTTCTGCAACACCTGAGAATTGAACTGTAACGTAACCAGGTGTAATGAAAGGAAGGACAAAACGTAAGAGATAACAGCCCTAACTTACTCGTGTACTTGTACACGGATTTGGGTCTTAGATCACATACAATTTAGCTTTTTTTGCAGCTTGATCATGGTGAAACTGTCAATCGGGCCCCAGAGTTTTGACAATTAGACATGCTCATCTCAGGCTACATCACTTTACAGCCCAGGTTAAGCAGTTTATGGTCATGGGAGAAAGGCATTAATACAAGTTTACTTAAAAACCCTATGGGAGCCGATTTGGCTGCAGACTGGCAGTGCAATAGCCTGCTGTATGGCAGATCAGTTAGAGTGCCGAGCTTATCCCTTATATGAATTTGCATTTTTCTTTATTTATTTTAAAACAACACCCTTTAAGCAATGCATGAAACTGTATACACTGGTTTCAGGAAGCAAAGTACGGCTCACCTTGGCCAGGTAAGTTGACACGATGTGAGTACGTCAAGGGTAGGAAAGAGAAAAGATGTCCCGATTTTAAAAGCCTTTCATCACTTGGGGCGTTCTGCTTCATTTACACATCAAGTCAGTTAAAGAGAGTTGTATTGCTGTTCTATACAACTGTCATGTCTCTAAAAGCCCTTTAAAATATTCTTGCAGCAGGAACCAAAAACTCACTCTTGCCTCCATATAGAACAAGCAGTATAGAAAGAATTGTTAACGATACAAATGTTCAAATAATAAATTGTAAAAAATAGAAAACTGCATGTCCTACCTTGCCAAGATATGATGCATCAGATACAAAGTTTTTCACTTTTCCTCAGGAAAATTACTTCATGCTTAGTGTTAGCTGAAAACCAATTCTTGCAACAACTATTTTTTAAACAGTTTGATTCTATAAAGCAAGTAATTTGAAAAGCAAGTCTGAAATGCTTCTTTCCAGTATCTTTTATGCTGTATGGTTAGCACGATTAACATTTCAAAGCTCTGAGTCTAACCTGACTGCTCATTGCTACCTTCTTTTCATTCCTTTGTTCTGCTCAGACCACAAACACAAAACCCACACAAATCTAGGAGAAAGATGGTCAGCCTCCTATTTGCTCCACCATTTAAGAAATGTCGGTTTGCACAGTTGCTCTCAGCAATATGAGCTACAACACATTTATTAGGCCTTATATAACCATACTCTCTTTCAGAGATGGCTACATTATTTCCATGTACATTACTACAGGAAAAGGATCAGGAGCTCAGTGCACCCTGCACATTCAAGTAGTTTAGCCACTAACTGTCAAGGGCAATGAGGGTGAGAAGCTCATCGAGAGATATGCTTGATTCGGAAATACCCTCCAAAGCAAGTGCAAAAAACTTTTAAGTACCAGAAAAGGCTACGCACGTCCGTATTTCTTAAAATGACAGCAACCAAAACTAGAAAGTAAATACATGGGAACTAAAATTAAAGGTAGCTTGTAGTTATTTCACACATTGACTTGCCAAAAACTAAACATTGGTCCTAGTTTCTTTTCCTAAAAGAAGTCAAGATGTGGGTATCAAATTTTCTAGAAAAAGACTATATGGTTTAATGTTAACAAGGGAGCTCTGCTTGTAGTATGTTTGTATAAAAATCTGCAGTGTCATCTTTATCAGTAACTTAAGTGGGAAGGCACTCAGCCAACCGATACAGCTTTGAGGTTGAGTGTGCAAGAAACTGCTTGTTGAATTTCAGGAAAAGTATTTGAATCTCTATGTTCAATATATGCTTAACCAGTATATGCTTAACTAACACATATGTTGCATACAGGGCTATTAGACAAAGCCTATATGCCGCAGACTTATGTCTTCTACATCCCCAGCACTAAATGTTTTATTTTCCAGCCCTTCAGATAATCCAGAGATTTGTCTGGACAGTAATGGATTTCTCTAGTCAGGGTAACCATGCGATGGACACACTGCAGCTAAGAGGGAAGAACGTGACCAACACCTGTGCAATAGGCTACACAACTGCAAAATTCCACTCGGTAACATCGCTTTACATTTTCGCACGCATTTCTATCTAACATGTTCACAGGTAGGGCAAATAGTTCAAACTAACCTTTACAACACAACCCTGAGAAGCCTGCAAAAAGTTGTACACCCTGTTTCACCAGCTGCAAAAGAAACGTATTTCAAAGCTGTTTTTTCATACCACGTAGTATGTAAAACCCCTTAAACGTATCTGTTACTAGATTCTGGACCTTTGCTTTTTCATTCATATATATGAAAACGTACTAGAGGGGAAAGCTGACATTTTTTTACTGGCCATTAGACATCCCTATGTAGGTAAATTTACTGGAAATATCGGTAATCTTTAGTATGCTGAGTGGCAAATAAAAGAACAAAACCAGAAGGCCGTTATTTAAACCAAAAGTGTGACCTGCTGTCACTCTTTTCCCCGGAACGATGTTGTATCTGTACACAGTCTTCCACGACAGTGATTTGTGTTGTGGGGAGGAAACGCACATGCATCCTTATATGGAAAAATATTTTCTTTTAAAAAATGAGGCAGATGTGCAACACAGTTGTGGAAAATTTATAGTTTAAGCTATTTAAAGCTGCTATGCAGCTTCCTGTACCACATAAGTCCAGTAGTTCTAAGAAAATACAGATATGGTAGAAAAAGTAAGAAAATTTTCACCACAAAACCAAATAGTTACCACCAACAGAGAAAGTTATACACAAAATATATCTCTCAATACAGTGTTTACACTTCATTTTAGTCTACAGATTCAGTGCCAGGAACGGGACTTGTTGAGACAGTCTTTTCAGAGCTATTTGCCGCACGCGATTCCATGTTGGGTTGGATTCCTGGTTCCGCGTCAGTGGGAGTTCCCAGCTCCTCATGGGAATTGAGCGTGCAGGACTGCAACACCTGCACAGCTAGATCCACATCCGCTTCTCTGAGAGAAACCTGCTCCTTAAGGACTTCCACCTTCTCATTCAGCTCGTTCCTTTCTGTCTGAAGGGCCCTGCATAGCTTCTCCAAACGCTCCAGTTTTATTTGAAAGCCCTTGTATTCTTTATCTCTTACTGTTTTCTGAAGGACAAAAGAAAATAAAAGCTCTGTGATACAATGGCTTATTTTTTTCCCCTTAATGAAAAGAATCACCACTATTTAATCCAGATATTAAGTCTTAATTCATCCAGTAGATCAAATTTCAGCTGCGCTATAGCAAATCTCCTCAGAATACTTGACCACTATCACTTCAGATGGTCTGTCTAAACTGGAGTGGCAACAGACACCTTTAGAAACAAGTAATGAGAAGTATACAACTACATAATGCTAATGTCAAGTGAGAGCTGAGTTACCAGCGAGGATCCCGATACAAAGTCCAGTAAAGCAGTCAACTACAAACCAAATCATGGCAACTAGAGAGGGCAGAAGGTCATACAAGTGGGACACCTACAATCCAGCAGCACAATGCAGGTCAGAAGGTACCATACGCATGGCTCTCCTAACTTGCTCCTTAGAAGAACCAAGATAAGTAGTGCTATAGCAGAACCTACATGACTCAGAATGCTTTAACAAGGTCACACCTAATAGACTGAACTGGACATTAGCACAGGCAGAACTGTACGCCTGTGGCCTGTGTGAAAATTGTTTTAGCTCCTCTCTTGCTGGACTGCATTTAAATAATAACACCTCATGACCTCAAAAGCAGCAGCAATGCAGGAAAGTTCGCTGATCCCTTGCACATGGGTTATTTCCTTAACATCACTCATATATGTAGAATAGATTTCTATTGCAGCACTGACTGAACTTTGCTCAGCATATTAAAATACGGTCACTTCATTCAGCTTGTATGCTTTCATATACATTATCCCACCCATTGACCAGTAAGCGACGAAAGGTGAGGCTGAACTTTGTGTCACAAGTTAAGGTTTATATAGCAGCTTTTATTTTTCATGGCTGAGAACAGTGCCATTTACACAACAGAAAACATAAGGCAGACAATCCAAGAAGAGGCTACTGTGTATTATTTCCAATTGTCCAAAACTGAAAAACTGTATGAAGTTCTCTAGGACAAAGACTCTAGTTTAGCCTTACTGCTGCTTAAAAATGAATTACCTCTTCAGCCATTTGCAGAAGAGCCTTGTTGTTGTTTTCCCATTTTGTACGCCACACTATGGTTTCCTTTTCCAGTTTCTTAATCTTCTTCGTCATCTACAAAAGGTAAATAGAAGACTTAATTTTGTGGCTTGTGTAGCAACACAGGTAAGTTTACATGAGTAATTTGACTTTAGTGTTACTTTCCAATTTGAACTAGTTATTTTATAGAACAGACTTTCTGCACAAAATCAACCTCAGAAATACAGATTCTGCATTCAAAAAAAATCAAGATTAATTCTGAAAAAGAAACAGACTAGCAAACTTCAAGTGCAACTCAGAAAAAGCTCCAGGAAAAGAAGTTTGAAAGCATTAGCACAGACAGAAAGACTGAGAAGTGTTGTGTGTTTATTATGCAAGTGTCAAAATCCCGAAAAAGTTACAGTTCTCTTCCATAAGACTACAAATTCTTATGCCCTACCTTATGATCTAAATAAATTTCAAAATACTTCATGTATTTTCAGAAGGCAAACAATTATAAAATCTAAAATGCATCCCACTACCAGCATGCATTTTCATACTCCTTTTTATGAAACTAAGTAATTCTGTAAGTACCTTCTCCATTTCTTGCCTAAAGGTTGTAAAGAGTTCATTACTTTTTGCCATGGTTGTCTGGAATTCTTCGAACTTATCCATGTAAAGAGAAAGCTGTTGGAAAAGAGCCAGGAACATTAATGTGAACAGCTGTATACAAATATAAAAATATTAAGGTATAAGGCAAAATTAAAACAGATGGAATTTTTTTATCCTATCCTAAAATTTCCATTTGAGGAGCATACAGGACTTGACTGAAACATGCTATTCAAATTACACATAAAGGTGAGTTCTATGTTTATACAGCAGCAATATATTCTGAAGTTAAAAGGATTTAATAAACATTGACAGACAGCACAGTTCACTATTGTTTTTGCTTCCCTGCTGAAAAAAAAAACAAATCCGTGGACACATACAAATACAGAAAGTTCAACACATGGTTAGTGAAATTAAACTTAGGAAAGATCTAACTTTGCACCTTAACCAGCTAAAGCTAACAACTAAGGCTGGGACAAAATAAACATGACTGATTCCAGAAACCAGAATACATGTTCACCACCCATGAAATCTGCCCAGTGAGCAAGAATCATGGAAAGTGAATACTGACAGGGAATTCATTTAATAGTGAAAAGCATTAAATTTTAACAGGTGAAAAACCATTCAATGACAGAAAATTTTCTCGCCTGCACCATAAGGTCAATCATCAGGAAGGAATTAGAAACTATGTGAACTAACATTGTTTAAAAAAAATAATAAAGTGTTTGTAACTTCTTACTCCAACTGAAGAATAATCAGTTCTCTCAATTCTTCCATTGAGAGTTGCAGGACAATACAATTCAGAGCACAAAAATATTCTATTTTGCTCTAATAGTAGAGGGAATTTCATAACAGGAATTTGCCTAACTTGTCAAAAGTACATCATGAGGCTCTGCCATTATTGTCACTGAACTTTCTAGCTCATCTCATTCTAAAAGAAAAATAAAGAAAAATGTCAGTCCCAGGAAACCATAAACTAGCACACTGTTACTATAAAAAAGCATAACAAAATGGCAGTAAGATTTTAAATAAAGGGTAGCCAATCTGAAAAAAATCATGAAAGACTAAGCGTGGAAAAAATATTTGGGAGAATCTTGTTATTAATGAATCTGAGTATGACTACATTTCATTACATACATACACATTTTAAATATAAATGTTGGAAAGCCTGGAAAAGAACTACAGTAAGTGTGAAAAAAAGTGAATGAAACAGAACTTGTAAGGAGACTTAATACAAAAACCTCCCAAAACTGAAGCATTAAGAAGGTATACAATACAAAGCATAGCTAATGCTTCTCAGATGCTATGATGTCTGTCGAACCTATCGTTTCCCTTTCCCTTACACGCTGTGTTCACATGTGGCCAATGGCTGCAGGTGATCCAGAACCGCAGTATAAAAACCGGGACCATCTCTGAGAGGATTTTGCTGTAGCATTTACAGCAAGAAAACAATTTGAAGACAGCAGTTTTTGTGGTACTCAGGTTAGTAAATCTGAAGAACTACAGGGATAAATGTGATGTTGCTTGCTCCCAATCCTCCACAACAGGAGATGGAAACAGTAAGGAACAAATTCTAAAACCTGCCTGGGTAAAAATCCCCACCCAACTCTTTTATAGTCACAAGGGCCATTCTGGTCCTGAGCAGGTACACAAAAAAAAAAAAAAAAAAAAAAAATCTTTGGAAGAGAGAACAACCGTTTCAGAGAAGCCAAGGTCTGGCAGACACCACAATGAATAGATTCTTAAGATTTCAGATATTCTAGCCTTTGTATTATATAACACTGTTAAAAAGGATACTAACCCCAGCAATTCAATGGTTAGCATCTTCCTACCAGTAACAGTACTCTCTGGATGTATTAAACAGCAAATACAAAATGTGTCAAGTCTTTACAATTTACTCGTCACTACTGAAAAGCTACCTACTTGAAATTAAACTGAAGACTTTAATTTCAAAAAAAGTACTTTTCACAAGTAGCCTATTGCACATTTGATGAATGATAACGTAGTTCTTTCATATGTTGCATCAAGTTCGCTACGATCACAAATCTCTTGGTATTTTCTTTTCAGAACAACTGTTATTGAAGATCACTTGATTAAAAGTAGATACCTGCTGCTTCAGCTGAGCTTCCTGTTGCTTCATCTGTTCACATTTGTGCCTGGACTCAGTAGCTTCTTTCAGCAGCTAAAAACAATGCAAAAAGCCACATAATAAAGACAGTACTCTTTAAGAATGGCTTCACTTGATATATGATGAAAAATGAACAAACGTTAACATCACCTAAGGGTCATTCAACCATGTTTTCCCATGTGGGCTTTTTATTACTATACTATACTTTCATAGATATCATTTAAAGCATGTGCTGGCATGCAGAAAGTTTTTGTAGAGACATTTTTCTAATTGGTAACATGAGTCAATGTTTCTATTTCTGTAGCAAGTTTGAGCTGCTAAATTTATACGAGTAGCTCATTAATGAACTGTATGTAATTTGTAACTGTTCTGTAACCTCTCTAACTTATTTTTCACCTCCGTTTCTCCAGCCACTAATATTAACTTTACAGACTAGTTCAAAGCAATTGTGCCTCAGCTTGACACCATTTTGTAGGTTTGACTTTGAATAGATTTTCATCAGCTTATGATTCCAAAATTATGTTTTAAAAATACAGAACAATCCAACACTAGATGATCTTTTTAAGATTATACAGGAAAACTTCTTTGCCTAGAAGTTACAGATACATAAGGAGAATTAAAAAACAAAAAAAATCCTCATTTGTATTATTTCTTAATTGGAAGCAAACTTCTTGGAAGATAAAGTAAATTGATCATTATCAACATCCAAATAAAACAGCAGGAATAGTTTTAAAGATAGACGGTTCAGAAGAGCATATGCTTCATTCTGCATTTGTTATTTCTTACAGCATAAAACCAGAAGTTACAACTCGACTGCAAGAAAGTACCTTTGGTGTTTCAGCTCAAGGCACTTCCCCATCTAACAAAACCATAAATGATATCCAGCACATTTGCTGAGAAAATGCAAATAGTAACATTACTTGCCTGCAAATATGGACATTAATATTGTAAGCATCCTATATATGCAAAACTTAGATTATTTTTTTTCCCCCCCAACAGTAAGACTGGTATTTAGCCTAACTTTCAAAAGACAGTCCTCTCAATTTGCGGAGTCTGCTTTAAATGACAAAAAAAATCTGTTTTAGTAGGTGTTGTTACTCCTCTTAACATACACAGAGTTCACTTACAAACTCCCTTTCTCGCTGATGTTTTTCCTCTGCTTCTTTAATAAGCTGGGTAGTTTGCTGAAGTTTGGCATCCACAAGTTGCTGTTGCAGTTCTTTATGTTTGAACACTTTATCAATATGCTAAAGGAGGAAAGAAAATCATATTAGTTAAATATAAACAGTCCACTGGCCAATTAAGACTTGTAAGTGCATGTGTATGGGGAGATGCACATTGTTTTTAAGTCTCATGCAAAAGAAAAAGCAGCAAAAGACTGATTGACCTGCCTTTTTTTCTTCCTTTATCTTGTACATTGTAACCACACTTTTTTTTCCTCTTTCACAGGAGCCAGATGCATACTTTATTAAATTGGTACAACATTGTCAGGCACTTCACACCAGACATTTCAAAAATCCTGTAACAAGTAGGCTACATACTTTCTTCTAAAGTTGGTTTATCTACCTCTAATCCTTATTGTACTTTGCTACCTCTAAAAGCTCTAGTCCTCAATTTGACAAGCTCAAAACAAGCAAAGTTTGCAACAATATCTTATTTAGCTGATGAAATTCTACAAATCATTGATTTTCGCAGTCTTATTTTCATCTGTAAAGTAGCACGAGGCAGCTTCCTATCTTTTATCTTCCCCAAATATTCTCATGGTAGATAGAAATATTTCTTGACTGTAAAAGGAGGGGAACTAGTCTACAGAGAGCTAATCAATGCAGATTAGAAAAAAAAACCAAACCAAACCAAACCAAAACAGCCAGTCAAAAAACCCCACAAAACAACAAACTACTAAAAACCATAACAAAAAAAACCCGAACAGTTGAGAAACTGTATTTCAAACCACCTGTGTCAACTAAGAACTAGCAAACTAATCTTAGCTGTAGAACTCCCTAAATCTTAGTTCTCTCTGACAAGAAGAGCTGGCTGCTTTCCACTACTGTGGCTTAGACTGGCTAGCTCACATACTGGTGCCAACTAAAGCTAGCTAAGGTACCGCTATAATACAGTTATTTCCATGACGCCAGTCCAAATATACTCTTAAAGCGTGATAGGTTACTTTGATTCTGTGCCAACAAGAACTACATACAGCAGGAGCTTCCCCAAAGCCCCTGACCTTGGTGAATCAAAACAAATAAGGTATCTCTTGTATTTCCTCCCATTATAACCCAGAATTATAGTTCAGAAGAACTTCAAATATCAATATACATTTGTTGGAAATAACCTCTGGAAGCCATTTAGTCTGCTCAAACCAGGGTCAACTTCAAAGTCTGATCAAGTTGCTCACACCTTGTCCAGCTGAGCTCTGAATACTCTGTGTAAAGACAGAGATTCCACAATCTCCGAACGACTTATTTCTATTTGATCGCTTTCACTGCAAAGGATTTTTTTCAATGCATCTTGAATTTAGATATGCAAAACCACACAGGAAAGGCAGAGAAAGGGCCAAACAGCTACTTAATTTTTCAAAGTAGTGAAGTAAAAAGAATAATTAAAAATATATATAATATACATATAAGATGGCCGCAAAGTATTAGGGGGTTTTCTCCCCTTTAAGAAATTATCCGACCCCTAGCCAAAGAACTAACAGAATCCAGTTAGAAGCATAATGTAATAAGCACCTCTTCTCGCAAAGCATACTGCTCAATGAGTTTCTTCAGTTTTTCCCCCAGTTCAATATTTTCCTGCCGTAGCTTGGCATTGTGTACATCGTGCTGTTCCAGTTGAGCCTGAATTTCATTCAGCGTAATCTGGAAGTGTGCAGTTGCTTCTTTCCGTCTTTCTTCTTCTTCACGCGCTTGCTGCATGTTTTCTTCCTTTTATGAGAGAATATTCATCATGTGTTGAAGCCAAATCATGCAACTTTCATATTATTCAGTCAGAAACAGCGGTAATAATTCAGTTCTGTGCAGTGTGAAGTTCTAGAGTACTAGAGTCAATATAAGCCACAATCAAAATATACTATGCTGACTATTCATAAGAAGTGTATGGAACAAAGAATCGAGACATTTCAAAACTTTTAGAGTATCTTGTCATTACCACTATCAACATTATTCAGCAGCTGGTATTATAAGATTTACATTACTAACTTTGCCAGCTAAGAATTATCCATATATTAAAAGCAGCATGGATACAACAACGAAATTTCCTACAGTGATCACAGATAAGAATCTCTTGGCTCTCTTCCATTTCACTCCCATTCATTACATTCTGACAGAATTAAGCCTTTTTTTGATACCCTGCCATTTCATGCTGCTGTTATTTCACTTTTGCTATTATTTTTTTTTCAAGCATTCGTCAGCACTACTCTCAGAAACAAATACGTCAAGATAACATATTGCAAGTAATATGAACCGGTTGAGGAAGGGTGGCGGGGGGAGCAACTTGAACTATCCCCATATTCTTTATTGTGAAATCAGGCACATTTATGCCACACGCCACTCATCTTCTGCAGGTACAGGTAATGGGCAAAATGGTAATTAAAAAGCAGCAGTCCTGATTTTAAGCAGCAAGATTTCCACCACCACTGGCATTGTAATTTATGTAAATAAACTAACCTTCAAAGTCTTGTTATGACGCTGAAGTTCCCGACAGAGAGATTCCAGTTTGCTACGTGCCAAAATGGCCTTGCTGTGCTCACTCTGCAAGTGGACTTTCTCCTTCACAACTTGTGCTTGCTTCTTCTGCAGCATCTTCATCTGCTTTTGAACATTCCGGCTTTCCTCCAACTAACATTAAAGAGTACATTTATTAAACAGACATAGATGAAACTATCCTTAGGCATCTAGATGAGCAGACTGAACAAACTTTTAAACATTTCAGATGACAGCAAGGAAGTAAAATAATTTCAGTAAGATCCCTGCAGTGATCTTAAAGAGAAACTCCCATCATCTTACAGCCAATTCTAAATGTGCAAGGACAGAAGATGAAAATACACAAATTCCAACCTAAACATTTGCCTTTGAGGAAGTGGGAACGTGGACCTGTTGACCATGGGCTATCAGCCTCCATTGAGCTAGAGGGGTAGGACTAGCCCTGAGAAAAGAGGATGGGGTAGATACAACTAAAAGCCAACTGACACTGGCTTTTCAACATGTCACAACTTTTTCCACTTTCATCTCTAAGGTACATATATCTGTTATCCAACAGGTCTTGTTTTGACTATCAAAAAGAAAAACCTCACAGAACTAGGTACGGAGTTCTTTCTTGTCAGCAGGAACTCCTACCAAAGAAAGCAGTAAATGACACGAGTTTACAAAATGTTAAGGGATTTCAGAAACGAACAGATGCAACTAGGGGCCCTGACAACACAAATCAAATACTATTAAATCTGCACAGCCCAGACTTTGATGACTTAAGAGATCTGTAGTCTCGACCATTTGAAGTAAAAATTTCTGTTTCCTTTAGGATGTTTAGATGGTAGATGACAGCACTAAACTTTGTATACAGTGCTGACTTCAAAAATCTATTCTATGAATAGCCAGTGAACAGAAGTTTCTTACGTTAATATCTAGTTAAAATGAAGTTCTATTAATACATGTTTTTTTGGGCTCCCTGAGAAACCATATTATTTAGCATCTGTTCTATCGTAAAGAAGGTAACAATGTTAAGTGCAACACTGCTCCTTATTAGTGCTTCAGCCTCGGGACATCACAGGAAAAGAAGGCTGGCAGCAAGGAACATCACTATGACAGAAGAATACAATACAATGCTGGGTTTCTGAAAGAGCTCAAAATAATGCTGAAGTACAGAAGAAAGAATAAGTAAAGGTAAGGACCTCCATGACAATAGTAAATTAAATGTATATTTAATTTAGTTTAGAGGAAAGGAATGTCAAGTGTATATTTTGATATCCAAACACAAAAAGCCTTCTTACGTGGCCAGAAAAAAACCCCAACGCTTCAAGTGGCTGTGCTGTCTGCATATCTATAAAACTTCAGGCCTGTAAAAGTATGCCAGCATGAGACATACCACCATGGATGCAAACCTTCCTGCATCACAAATCAATCTCCTGATAGATTCCAAATTAGGAAAAAAAAAATAAAATTGTGGAAGATCTTTTGCCAGGAGAGAGGCATTCCTACCTTTATTGTACAGTCCTTTTCATGAGACACCACTGAAAAACCTGACAGTGAGCTTTAAAGATGATGAATCTTTAAAAAAAGAAAAAAAGCATTGTAGGTGCACTGTCATAAACAGTTCAAACCTCTGCTGGCATTAAAGCTGACACCTATGCCAGTGGTTCACCACCACTATCACGGAAAAAAGAACGCATCTTAAAAGGAACGCGACCAGATCCAACCTAAACCTTCTAAGAGGAGCCTTAGGGTAGAGATACCTTCTAGGGTATCTCTAGGACTTATTCTACTAAAAGGGAGCTAGTTACACCCAGACAAGCTTCCACCCAACATCCCAGCAGTTCTGAGCATAATGGGGAAAACAACTGGTTTTCTAGATGGTGACTACCTTGAGAATGCTTACTCCACCTATAGACTATGGATCCTTTCCAGGGAAGGGAATAAAACCCCTAACATGGACACACCTCTCCTGATTGCCAAGCATCTGAAAGGAAACTACAGTTCATTTGGTCTAGCTTTTTCCTAATTGTTGTGAGATCTTTCCTTCAACAAGAAAACTCAAAGTGAAAAAGGTGCAGCCTCCTTTCTGCAGAAGCGAGGAACTCCTGCCAACTTAGCTCCTCATGCAGGCCATCATGATCACCACTGTGATTTGATATGGGAGCTGCTCATTCCAATAGAACAGGCTTCACATGCACAAGCAATTGCTCATAAGAATCAACTCATTTAATGCATTTTTATCTCACAATAACGAAGCCTGTTTTCAGGGGAGTTCCCCATCCTCAAGTGGCACTACTGTTTCTCATTTAAATGAAAGTGATTTCTTAGAGAAGTTGCTGGTTTTGAAGGAAATTCACTGATGTGAACAGGAGCTTGCATGTGAGAGACAGCAAGGAAAACAAAGCAAAAATAACAGACCTCCAAGGAGGATTCAGGATTTCCTGAACAGAATTAAACTAAGTCTGTTCTTAAGTAACTAGTATTGTCTCTGTCAGTAAAAAGACTACCTGTGACTTCATCCTCAAGGCTCTGGAGACATTATTAATCTCAAGGGAAAAACAAATTTATTTCAGAAGAATTATGCCATTATGTCATTTTCAGAAACATTTCAATATATAATAAACTTGACAGCTACAGAAGTAAAATCTTACATTTTTGTCAAGCTATTCCATTATCTCTTTAGTTTTGCATTCATTTTATAGCTACAAACATAGTGGCAAAAACCTATCTACTCACTATTTCCAGTCATTCCATTTTTGTCTGTCCCTGTCTCAAGACAAACAAGTCAAAGGTTTTTGTCTCCAGGTACTTTCTAAAGTGTGAATTTATGAGTCTTTTTACCCTCCCAATTTTGCGATCAACTAATTTAGAGAATAAATTAAAATTTCTCCTTCTTGGGGTGGGAATGCACACTTTATGACCAATGACTTCTAACATTTTGTCATTTTGGTTTGTTACTGAAGATATGTATAATTTTCTATCCATTCCTTTGCAGGATCAGAAGGCACAAAAATTTAAATCTAGATCTTTCCAGTTTCCCCTACTCTCCAAAAATCCAGAAAATTAACTATAACAGAACCTTTTTTCTTCCCTAAGTCTCAGTATCACAGTATGTTCTTTCCCTTTATCCTAAAGGATATAAATTACAAAGTGCTAACACAAAAGTTTTATCAACAGACAAAAAGTAAGAAAATAATTAGTTCCGAAAGAAACTCTTACATTTTCTGCTATTCCTAATTTTATGCTTCAACACCAAGCTAGAATAATCTATTTTTTTTCTTTGGATTGAGGCAGTCATGTGGAAGTGAAATGGCTACATGCAAGTTTGGATGAAGCAGTACTCATAACAAGGCTGAACATCTTTGTTGGTTTGGGGACTTTTTTTTTAATAACTGTGAAATATTCAAAATTGTTAACTGTCCTGTATCGGAAGTTCTTGCATTCCACAGTTAATATTAACACATTAATAACTCCTGCTATCTTTACAACTTACTTACCAGATCAGCATACTTCTTGCACAAAGCTGCAAGCTTTTCCTCTGGAGTAGAAAGTGTGTTCAAGGCTTGCATTAATAATAGCACTTCTTTTCCTATGCATTGGATGAAAGATAATCATATTGAGAAAAAAATCCCACAATATACAAGAAAAGCTGCTTGTCTTTAGAAGCAAAATATAGAACCATGAGATACTAGTGTGAGTTAAGCTGTTCTTTAGTTTGATAGCTGAATAATCCTAACAGATGATAAATGGGAAGTCATCACAGCAAGAATAAATTTGTCTTGTCTACGTATCATTACACAACTTAGACTGCAGAAGTTACCTTAATGTTAAACCCACAAAAATATTTTGCTTTGTAATAGTATAGATAAATAGAAAAATCTGAAGGAGTGAAATTTAAAAGGTTAAGCTTTTCTAATAAGGGATATTCACATGAGTGTTTCTAGTAGGCCTTTGGAATTTAAATATCAGCAGTACTTAGCTAGCACTGAATATCTCAATCCCACATTTAAAAGTTAATCCCACAACCAGAAAGTTAAAAAAGCTAATTAGTAATTGCCACATTATTATTATTAATAAAGTTTCTGTAAAAATAGCATTACCAGCTGAAGGATTCTTACACATGCATTAAAAACTGTCTTTTCTTAAGCAGAAGGGCACATTTTTTCAGGATACCCTGTTAAAGACGACAAGTTTCAGCTACAGAGTAAACCTAAGACAAAGACAGAGTGACTGCATAGCTATTTTATGAAAACATTAAAGCCATTTAAAAATCAAAATGCTGAAGAGAACATACCCAAAGTTTTCTCTTTGTGTTTTTCACTCTCCGGATCTTGTTGGCCATCAGGTGGATCAGTACGGGCTTCTTCCCTCCCAGGAGTCTCCTCACGAGACTCCCGAGAGCAGCACGTGGGCGCCGGGTGCTTTCTGTTCTTTGTGATACACTCAGATTCTTCCAAGGCGCCCGGGTTTCCCAGGCCGTAGCAGTTGGACTGCACATGCTGCAGTTCTGTATCAGACAATTCATTGCACTTGCTGTTCACCATCTCCTGAGATCCAGCTTCCTCCATTGCACCACCAACCAACTTCAGAAGGAAAAAGAAGTGGAAGTAAAGTGTCAAGCAACTTAGTTAAAATGAAAACTTCCACCTTTCTTTTGCACGGAAGTAAAATTCCACTGTTATTCAAGCTCATGCTGTTAAGACTGATTTATAACTCCAGACAGAATAAGCTTAAAGTGTGATGAAGAAAACGGCACACAACAGCCCAAAACACTATTCTTATGAAGCAACTTCAATACCTTGTCACTGCAAAACTGTTTATACTCTAGAAATGAAAAGTTCACATGGAAATCTGTTCTTAAAGCTCCAAAACTAATTTGCTATTATCTCAGCTGTGAAAGCACACAATCTGAAATGAAAACATTTCTCCTTCACAGTTCTTAAAAATGTATCTGTCAAATCAACACTAAGTATACTAAACCTGAAACTCAGTAAGAGTTTAACTAGCCTTACCTACTGGTACCTTAATAATAAGGTACAGAAATTGAGACAGGAGGACACCATTATTAATGCCAACTTTATTATATATTAATTTCAGAAAACTCAAAGATAAAGTTTAAAAATAATTCAAGAGATATACTGCAAGGTGTGGGGGGGAATAACCTCCTAGCAAGTCTAAGGAAATCCACAGACATACCCTATGTATGTTACCAAAACAATGCAAGAGTTTAAACTAGTTCAATGAGAATGACAAATACAACTGTCAGCTCATGGATAGAGAAAATCTGTCACAAAAAGAACGATAAACGGACTAGGAGCACACCCATTTGTGAAACATTAAAATTCACATTTATGAAATCATTAAAAAAAGGAAAATATTAACTGTCTTCAGACAGAGTCCTACTACCTGCTCAATTAAACAGAACTTTCTCAAAAGAGTTTTTTAAACCCCTAAATGTTTAATCATTTAACCAAAAAGTTAAACATCCCCAGCTGTTTTAACACTGCAAGTGCTATGTTCATGGTTTGGAGCAGAACACCTAATGATACCACTCTATTAAGCCATTAGGAGACTAGGTCTCAACCACCAGAACAACATTCTCAATTTCTAGAAACATTTAAGGATGATGAGAACTCCAAGGAAGTTTGGCTGGGTGAGTTTTCATTTTTCGTTTGTTACCCTACGGAGCCTAGGATTCGGGACAATACTTGGAGGTGATGTGGTACTTTTTTACTGTCTATATGCAATTCTATTATAAAGTGTGCACATATAGTTAAAAGTACAATAAACAGAGTTAAACTCACTGCCAAAGTGATCATTCTCATTGATTTATTTTCAGTGAACTGAGAGGAAATGTCCTTTAAGCCACAAGGAATTATAAAAACAGCACTTGTTTATATGCAGTTATGATGTTCAAACACTAATTTCAGATTGTATTTTAATATCAAAAACGTGCTAATACTTAAAGCCAGGAGTTTGCACTGGGGTTTATATTCTGCACAGATGTGGATCATTCTCCTCTTCAAAAGAAATTAGCCAACATCAAAGGAACACAGCCAATACTAATAATACATTGTGAGACATAATTCAACTCCCAATTTGTTCAGCATGCTTGGAAGAGTTGTTTAAAGAAAAAAAAAAAAATCATTACACAAACACGATTTAATATTGCAAAAAATATGTAACAGCTAAGTTGTTCTCTATACTTAAAGCAAGTCCCTTGCTTTAGACCTTTCATCAAGGCAAATTCATTCTTGAGGACATACAATTTATACAGTATCTTTCACAAAGGACAGTAAGATTTTTAACTACAAATCTGGACGGACATTAAGGAGCAACTTTTGACTTATCAAAGATGATTCACTTTGCAATGGTCTTTACAAGTATGGAAATAACACACAGGCTTTACGGACAAATATAAATATACTGCAGTTTTATCATTCTCCAATCATGTCAGGCAACATACTTCATAAAT
Organism: Baryphthengus martii; assembly: GCA_013396935.1. NCBI lineage: Eukaryota > Metazoa > Chordata > Aves > Coraciiformes > Momotidae > Baryphthengus > Baryphthengus martii. The sequence continues at coordinate 174,194 of VWZK01002039.1, forward strand.
GCCCCAAAACGTAAAGCAGTAATAGAATTGCTGTAGCAAATAACCAAGCCCAACATTTAGCAGTAGACTTTTTAGAACAGTAAAACGTGTATTTTTTTTTTTTCCTTAGATCGCCTTAAATTGTGGGGCTTCCACTGGCATGAGAAAGGCTTATCCCTCCAAGTTTAAGGTCACCTTAACAAGAGAGATGCTTCTTTAATTAGACAAGAGATGTGAAAACAGCAGCGCTCTCTTAACCTTTTTGTAGGTACCAATGGTTGAAACCACGGCACAGATCCTCTTTGAAAAACATGATTCATATAGAAGCCAAAGATACTGTGACATGCTACACTGACAAGAGAGATCAGAGGAATCTGAACACAGTATGATACAAGAGCAGAACTGCAGCACCAACACAACAGCTGAACCTTGCAGTTTTTCCATCACGTAGAACATGAACTTCCGATTCAGGTATTTCCGCCTAAGCAGCCTGGGAAAAGATAGGGAAAAGCAGCTCTAAACTCAAATTTTCTGGTCTGGCATAGCATATCCAGACTTTCTAAAAATCCATAAACAGCCTCAAAATTTTCATTTTGAAGGCAGAGCACAAAATCGCCAGGAACACCAAGAAGCAGCTGAGAAGGCCTGACTGGCTGTGGTTACACACTAAACAGCAGCAGTGCCCAAACAGTTCTCTCTCTCAGCATTTCATTCTCCTGTTCTGCTAGCAACAACATTTGTGCAACTTGGTCTAACACAGTTGATAGCCAGATCAGTACCTCAACCCAGTTCACTGCACAGCAATAGGCAATCCTGCCAACCAGAAGTGCTACCACGATGGTTGGAAAGAAACCAACCCACGGGAGTCACTAAAGAAAAAAAAAATAAGAGTCAGTCGAATCACAGCCAGAGCACAAGGAATTATGCAAAAACCAGACTTTAGCCTCAACATAGGTACGCAGTTAATGCTGACTACTGAGGTATGGGAACACTTTCAGCAAGATGACATACATGAGAAGTACTGCCTCAAATTCAGACAACTCAAAAATTTTAACTTGTTTTCATAGGAGCGGATTGTGCATTTTCTGGGGAAAAAAAAAAAAAAAAATAAATACTGGCAGGGGCATACACATGACCAATAAGTCATGAAATGCCCGCCTCTACTAGCAAACCATCTCAGTAACCAAAACACCTGTCAACTCAGAACTGGCTATTAACATGCATATTCCAAAGCATCTGGAAGTTTCTCGGAGTGAACACCACCTCATTAATTCAGCAAAGCTTTTTGTCGAAGTCAAATTAGGTGTCAGTCCAATTCTTCGCTGACAGCAATTATTTTTCAACTCTGAATATTCTCTATCCTTTGTCAAAAAAAACACCACCAAACCCAAAACACATGGATTTTCAGAACTTCAGACTCATTCTCCAAATTCTAACACAGAAGGTAGAGATAACGTATCAGAACACTGAATTAAATAAAAAGGTTTGTGTACAAGTGTCTTGTACATCTCAAACATTTGAAAATAATAGCGATAGTGAAAAAAATAGAGAACTTGTCAACCTTCTTTTGGTTTTCCAGTGAACATGGAACAAATCCAAGCAGATTGACAAGCAAGCATGCCCCTTGCAAAACCCAAGCTCAGTGTGGCAGCAGAGAGTTTTAGCAATATCCATTTTTCGTAGCTTAAATATAATTAAAAATTGGTGACCGCAAGCTCTAAGACTATTTTAAAAAGTGGTTCTAACCGCAGCTACAGCAACCTGAGAACATAAACAAAACCAACTAAAAAACCCTAGTTGAATTCGACCAAGTCATAGTCCATAAGTTCCAGCAAAAGCAACAATAGTAGCACAACATACTAAAATTCTAATGCATTTAACCTAGATTGGAAAATGTTTGGTGTTCATTTTAAACAGAGACCTCTGTTACTGAGAGACAGGGGCCACAAACACTGATGATGATCCAGATGAATTCCTGATTATGACTAACAAAGAATTTTCTACATTAGCTGTCAATTTTGATATTGAAAACCAGAAACCTAAATAGCTTTCTTACATTCAATTTTATTCTTAAAATATTTGAATTACAGATAGGTTCAGATTTGGTCTGTAACAAGCTTCAAAATGGAGTATATAGCAATAATAAACATCACATTGAGAATATTAAGTATTAAACCATATTAGTATCCCTGATTGCGCCCCCTCCCTTATGAGACACCAGTCAGCACAACCCCAACTATTACCTCTATCTTTTCAAATCCATGCTCATCAGACGAGTGAACTTCTCAGTTTCACATTCCAGCCAGAACAGAGCACTTCCAACTGCACATTGTATAATAGTGCTGATTCAGTACTGACTGAATAAAAACAAAACAAAAACCACTCCACCAAAGACCTTCTACTGAAATCACCACTACCTTTTCTAGCTGTTACCACGCTCTCTCAGCTTGCAGCTGGCTTCCAACCTCCAGTTTCTAACCAGCTTTAATGATAGGTGGCTTACAACCTGATGGACCAAAATTAGATCGTTACATACACAGAAATATTTTCCATGTTGCACAAATAATGTGCCACTTTGACCATAAAATTATTTACCAGAATTCAAATCTCTACCATTAAAAAATGAGTTACTTGCCACCTCTCTAGCTGTGAAACCAGCTTTGACAAGATGCTGACGTATCTGGATAAGCATATCATCATCAAGCTATTTATGGTAAGAGTTATAGGCCAAACAACTGGAGGATGCGTGAAGGAAAATTACTGGTAACATCGCTCCTGCTCACCCCAAAGTTTTTTTTCAGTCTTCTGCTCTGTTCTCTCAATTCGTACATCGATCCAAAAAGGTGCACACCAGGAAAACTCTCCCTTACTTCATGCCTAAAAGAGGAGAGTACAATATAGGTATCCTATTTATCAAACTGGCAGTGATCACAAGAGCCAAATTTACTTCAAACAGTACTGATTCAGTAATGTGCCCTGCACGTAAGGACAGAACAGCCGCCTAGGCAGAACTTATCCTATCATGCCAAAACATATCAAGAACGGACCTATGTTTTTTTCTAATACCTACGGATGCCTGTAACATACAGTACTACCTAAAAATATATCATGCTTATTACTGGTACTGGGGGTATTATAGGTACTGAAGTACTTATATTTTATACACCTGCACAAACACATATTCATTCCTTCCCTAGAACACCTCTCTGTACCTCCTATTAAAGAAATCATAGTTAGTAGCTACATCAACATCCTTTATGTCCTATACGTTAGCAATTTACCCCTAAAACAAGAAGCCAGTACTAGCATTAACCTATCAAAACATCTCCTACACTCCCTATAGTAGCAGTTGGCCTGTACTGTGAAAAGACTCTCACAACCCCAGCCTTCAGAGTTGCTAATGCTTTACAAAAATATATCCTGGAAGCTTTATAACAAACATAGGAACATAAAATAGATTTCCATAACTGTAAGACAACCTAAATATACGACAAATATGTAATCATTTGCTCAGTATCAGACTCCAGAAAAGACCATTTGAATAACATTGTTCAGCTGACTACATTTTCAGACTTAGCATACCTAAGCCTTATATCCCTTATCCTAACCTATTACATAAAAATACCTCACAGCAAAATTATGTCTTATTTATCATAAATGTTTGTGGTTCATAACAAATTTTAGGCTTCCTGTATGTCAACAATTCATTTTCATCTGCTAACATAGGAAAATTGATTTGAAAATGTGTACGATACACATTTCCTCAGTGCAGATACTCAAGAAGACTTAACATTACTGCAGTGTGCTGAAAAAAACAGTCATTCTCGGTAGCAATTTTATTCGCGATTTCTCCATGAAAAGCAGCACTTTCAGACGCCACAAACCTGGAGTTTGAGTTTTACAGCAGGTGCACCTTCACCCACTGGTTGAGACACAATAATTCAGATGCTTGTGACCACAAGACTTACTGAGGTTATTTCTCCATGCAATACTTTTCTATACTGTGCTCACTGACCTGAATGATCATGCAGCCTAATTATACCTTTCTGAAAACACGATGGCCTCTGAGGTGGCTTCCCCACTGAACTACGATCTTAGTAGTGAGATCAGAAAAGTAATTTCAAACAAGCATTTCACCCTGTTCTGTCATTACATTAAAAACTGTGTTCTACACACTCATTTATCTACTTTCAAAATACTGGCTGAGGCACCTACAGTATTGGTCATCATTAGTTTCAAAGCATGGCAAGGTCAGGAGTCCCAGGGAAGCAGGAGGACAATTAAGAAATACCTACTTTGGAAATCTGTATTTTATCTTTACAAAAGTCAAAACAGAGTCAACATTAATAGTATTCCACTATTAATACTGCTGGCCTTACATTCAAGACATGGTCTTTGATACTGGTTCAGAGACTTGCATTCTCAAATGACCGATGCTTACAGACCTTAATTTTTCCAGTTACCCTTTCCATGTTTCTTGGCCTCATGACACAGAAGATATAACTGCTTTTAAAAACAGCTTTTTTATTTACCCCAAATACAATCTCAGAGAACAGCAATAATAAAAAAGGTTGGTTTTGTATAGTTTTTCTTCTCTGTGGTCTGAAAAACAAGATTTAAAAGATTTCTTCCCTGCTTCAGCTTAATACAAACACTCTCTTGTAATTTTAGCAAAAATTTCACCAGAGGAACCCAAAGCTTAAATGGAAACTTTCAGTGCATCTACATGGAGGGCAAAGTGCTGCACATTTCACCAGCGCTTTTTTAAAGCAAGCATCCAAGACAGGTGCTAATTAAGAAAACATTTAATATAGCATGAATCACATCTGCCAATGAGGCTCCACTTCCTCTTCATGCTAAACCTAATAGTTTTCTAGTCATCCACAGTACATTTCTGGAAAAAGCAGGGTAGACAAGTTCTGAATTCCCAATGCAAACAGGTCACAAGGAACCTAAAAATAAAGAAGCTCCTGTGTACCAAGGCAGGGGGAGGGAAATCTGCAAGAGCCTGCTGAAGAATTTTTAATTCACAAAACAAGTTCAAAGTAAAATTTGCTTATTATTCCCTGCCATATTTCACCTTTTTTTAAAAATTAAACTCCGTTTGATTTTGGTATATGAAGTATCAAGAAGATACTGGTTTGTTTGGGGGTTTTGTTGTTTTGGTTTTTTAAACACCATCATCTGCTTTCACAGCAGACACTGAAGTTACTTACAAGCCACTTCCTGGGAAAGAACTTCAGCAAACACACAGTAGGAGAGTTTTTCATTGAGGAAAACTAACTCCATAGCCTCCTAAATATCTCTCCAACAGCCAAAATAAACAGCTACCACCACAAAGTTACTATTTCTAGGATGGAATTATCCTTTGTGCCACAGAAATAAAGTTACCACAAAAAAGCCACTTGAATTTATGTTAAGGCCGCTGGACGAAATACTAAAGCAGCACATGAAATAACCAAGGCAGTTCCATCACACAAAACACCGCGTTGGTGATACTACATATAGGAGCTGAATTACAGTACATTTTAAAGTCCTTGATGCCTAAGTACACACATTTTAGGTTTTTCCCACACGAATATGCAACCAGAACTTACTGTAAAGCCACCAAGGACACCATTGCTTTTGGTGTCGTTTCGGTAGAGGAAGGGAAAAAGGTAGAAAAGATCATTTTTACCTATGTCGGAGAAAAAGGAAACACTCCCGCCTCCCCCACCGCGGGCAAAGCCTGCGCTCCCGCCAGGCGCACCTCGCACCTCAACCA
>VWZK01002039.1:180703-209112 GCA_013396935.1 Baryphthengus martii
GGGCCTTGGCTGGCGGCTGCTGCCGGCGGAGCTGCTTCTGCCGAAGCAAAAGTGGGACGTCTGCCGGGAACCCGAGTTGCGCAAGGATGTTTTGCCAGAAACTGCTTTGCGCGTGTAGCCGAGGGCAGGGCTGCAGAGAGCATCTTCTTAGGCCGGCGCACCTGGAGAAAGCACTTTGGGTGATAGGCCCTTTTTGGGAAGACACGGATATGCCACAGCCCTCACCTCAGCCCTGCCCTTCTCCTCTCCACGAGGCTTCTGCCAGCGGGAAGGCTGCTGTCGGTTAAGGATTGCTTTTGTGGAAGAAAGGGTGACGGCGTATGTTCATAGATTCATAGAATACCAGGTTGGAAGGGACCTCAGGGATCACTTGGTCCAACCTTTTAAGTAAAAAGTTTAAATGAGATAGCCGAGCACCCTAGCAATTTTCCCATTCAACTGCAACTTCCACACACAGCCTGCTAACAGAGAAGTGCCAACGCAACCCCTATTATCACATATTTTGAGAAGGATTCAGTGCTGCATATGCATAAAAAAGTAAGCAAATTATTACAGAATCACAGAATGTTAGGTGTTCAAAGGGACTTTGAAAATTCACTGAGTCCAACCCCCCTGCCAGAGCAGGATCACCTAAACCTCCCTAAATACTTAATTCAGAGAATAGGCAGAGTGATTTGTGTTGAATAATGTAGCTTCTTTGAGGCAGCACTTGCTTACATTATTTTATCCTTCACATCTTAAGTCTATACTTACCAGAACTATTCAATTGCTAATTTGAAGATGAAAAATAATTTTACATTTTTGGGTATCATCCTGATCTTCAGATGGGAGTTTTCTTGTCCCAAAATAACACTTGTTCTTTTACAAACCTGCGTAATACTGGTACAATTCTTGAAAAAAAGGAAAAGGAGCCTCTCCTCCCCAGCAGAGTTTTTGATGCTTTAGGATTTTTCTCATGCATCTCTTCCATTTGAGAGTAACAAGAGATCCTTAAATAGGACTTTAAGAGTACTTTTAATTTCTGCTAAGCATTATTTGAAAGTATACATATGTAGCAAAACATAGAATCATAAAATTACAGGATCAGAATGGTTTGGGTTGGAAGGGACCTTAAAGATCATCTTTCCAACCCCCCTACTGTGGCAGGGACACCTCCCATTAGACCAGGTTGGTCAAGGCCCCATCCAGCCTGGATTTGAACACATCCAGTGATGGAGCATCATAAATTACACGGAAATTACTCTTGCGCCTTCCTCCTCTTCCCCCAGATAGGCACTTTTTGGAATAGAAGGAAGATCAATTACAAATACAAGCTACTTTGAGACAGAATGGAATGAAGAACTACAGAATTCTTTCTGGATGTAACCATTTATTGTAATTATATTAATCTTTAGACCTATTTTGGTGAATTTGTGTGCCAGGGAGGTTAGCATGCATCGTGCAGCAGAAGCGGACACAAGGCCATTCTGTCAAGGTGGGCAAAGTTTTCTTCAAAAACTACCAGATGTTGGAGAACATCTTCCCAGCAGTAATTCTTTTCATGTGACTGCCATTTTTTTCTCTGCTGGTACAGCGGCACAGATCAATGATAATTGTTTTGTGAAGAAAGAGACTGCTTCCTAGTCAGTCAGTTCTTACAGGAGTTTAGGGTTTTTTGAGGATAGCTGATGCAGGCGTAGTGAGACAGGCACCGTCAGCTTCCAAACTCGGTCATGGATCTCTGTCCAGTGCACTGAGTGCTCACTGTACTATTGTCCTCTGAAGAACACAAATGTGAAATTAAATGAAAAAAGATTACTTGTAACATTTTCAATTATATTTATGGTTCTCTCCCTGTGTCTCTCTGGGTGTTTTCTTGAACTGTTTTCCCTCAAAAATGCACTTAGAAGCAAAGTGCGTGTCAACAGTACTGGAAATTCATATTCCGCTCCTGCAAGTAAATACAAGTACTGGCGGGAGGACGAGAACATATTTGCAGCTGTGCCCTGGCAATGACCTTGCTGGAGATTACTCGTGCGAGGGAGGAACAGTCATGGATTATATGCTAGGAGCAGCCAAGGAGATTTTCCAGCCAAATGGCCATTGCCAAGAAGCTGACTTTTTAGGAAAATTAATTATTTATTATTACTATTATTATTATTATTTAGGATATAAGTAAGCATCCATTGGTGAAAATCTTTTCGTCATCAACTTTTTATACATTTCCAGGGTAATCTATTTTTATGAACTGCATCCAAGTTATGTTGTTATTACCGTACTTAAGGGTAGTCCAAATTCATGAACTCTGTACACAAAACCAGCTGGTTTGACACCTCTCTCCAGTTACTTCACTGCCCTCATTGGGGTGGGGACTCCTGAGCAACTTGGTAGAAAATGAGGTTTTTTTAAACACATCAGTAGGGTGACAATTAGAACAAGATGTTTAAAACTCTAAACAATGAGAACTGAGAAGCTGAAATAAGGATAGTATTTCTTATAGCGTTGTTACAACATGCAGTGGAGTCACAAAACTATTGAAATGCAGCACTAAATTAAATTTTGTCTTTTCCTCATGATTACTATGATAATTGCTTTTATTGAAATTTCCAAGCATCTCTGGACTACCAGAATTGTTCTTGGAACACTTTCTCCCTGGTACTGAGTAGGAAGTGTAGTTCTTCCAGTGTTAGTTTTCACAGAATGATCAATCAAAAATGAAAATGAAGGCAGGAGGGAAACAGAAAAATACAAACAAACCAAAAAAAAACCCCAACCCAAATCATCACTCTTCTACTTCATAGGATCCTAAAATTTAATGACAGCTACTAGGGAAATTGCCTGGAGCCCAACGGACAATATTGCAAATGTTTATGGCTGTACATACAGCCATAAATAAAAAACACCACAATGTTGGGACACACATGGAATAGGATGAGGAGTAATACAGAAAATGAAACCAGCATGTGTCAGCTGGGCGGAGTGTTCTCCTCCATTCTTGTTGCACTTGTCATACTTCCCTCCCAGAATATGAACTCCCAAGGTAAATGACCTCTAAGGAAAGCTGTCACAAATTACTGGGTATATGGAAAAATACTCCCATTAAAATATGACAAGAATGAAAAGTCTGAAATTACTTGCTTGGCTTGGGGAAGTAATGTGGGACATGATGAAAAGAAGGCAAAGCCAGGTTCTTCTGGTCTTCCATGTCACGCACTGTTCAGCTAAATTACAAAGCAGCACATCTGAAACCAATAAAAAGGTTTTTCCCCTTCACACATTAAGAAATTAATTACCCCACAATACCAATGAAGTCATAAACTATATTAAAAAAGGAACTGGTGATTTGTATGAATAAGAATGAGAGCCATTTGAGAGAATTTGGTTGCCAGACACCAAGGTGAGTCTTGGTTCGCCGTGATGAGACAGATGGTCGGTCTGGAGATCCAATGAACCAAGTGCTGCTTACCCTAATGCTACTTGTGACCTTGTTTACACCAGCCAGGGCAGGACACAGAAGAAGGAGGCCCTGCTTGTAGTTGTGGGTTCCATCTATCAGTGATTGTCCTCTGGCACCCAGACCAAGGGGATGCAGACCATTTTCTACCGTACCTCTTGGCACTTGGCCTGGTTTGCTCACCAGCTCCACTGGGAATATCTCAGGGGCCAGGAGCTCATGGAGATACTCCTAACTGGCTCATGGCAAACATTTTAGGGGTCTTTCTAACTGTTAGTAGGCATTCAGTTTACAGCACATGCTCAGCCATGTCAGTTGACTAGTGTATCCACAGCTCAAGAGAGCCAAAGTGTGTATGGTAACAATGTTCTTCCACCTGAAAGACGTTATGCACCAGGATTTTTGCCTGCTTAGGGAATGGTTTCAGCTCTTTCATTCACATGCCCACTAATTCTTTGACACCACATCCCACAGAGAGAGACTGTTGTTTCCACATTCACACTAAACGTCTGCGGAGGCTCCTCTCCACCCCAGTAATGCTTTTACAGCTGCACTTTTCATCCACCCATCACACGATGGACTTGAAAGTCTTGTTACACGACACAGGATGCAAGGCAGTGATGATACAGCAAAAGCAAAAGGGTTTGATGTTTAAATTGCAGACATCAAAGTCATGAAAAGGCACACAGCCAGCATTAAAACATTTCAGAAATAAGTGGGACAAAAAGCTGAGTGCAATCAGTCTCTTTGCTGGCCATTATTTGACTGTGAGGTAAACTGGGCTCCTTTCTCCTTGGGAACGATAGGAAATGTAGAGAAGCAGCAGCTTTATCTGGCTCTGAAACCTTCACATTTGAGTATGGAAACCATAGCTAAGAGAACAAATAAATAAAAGAAACTGTAGAATTAAAGTTTTGTGCATGCAAACAATTAAAAAAAAAATACTAAGCATGGTTTTCTTCAGAGCATCATATATCAAAGCAGGCATCAAATCTTTATTCTTCTAATTTTATATATAAGCCTTAGCTAATTGCATTTTTCATGTGTCTTTCCCTACTTTGTCAGAATCATGCTGAGATAAAATAACTTCCCTGACCATGTAGTTTTGGATTAAGCATACCTCCCAAATGTATCTGGAGAGGTTTGACATAGCTTCATGAATCCCCAAATTAGCAAAGGAACACATTCCCAACCTGTGCCATAATGAAAACCAGGCTTTTAAGAAACGAAGCAAGTGATTCATTCTTCAAGATAATTTCTATAGAGCGCTGTCTCATGAAAAGTGTCAGAATGACAAACTAATCATCATTATTTTGGTTCCCCTCACAATGGTATCTAGTTAAAAGTAACAGCTGAAAAGTACATTATGATTTTCTGAATATATTTAGACACACTAATAGCTGTGGTTTTGCATTTATATATATGCATGGTCTTCTTATGTATACATATAGAGCAAATACTGGGCTACACTGAGAAGAAAATGAAGCCATACATGTCTGCTGATGTTTTTGTAGGAATGACTGTTTTCTGAAATAGTTAACTTCAATATAATACAGCAAGAAATAAATTCACTGTGAGTTGCCATTTCATTCAAAAAAACCACAACACCGATCTAAAAAAAAAAATCCCAACCTTCCCTAGTGTTTAAAACAGAGGAAAAAAACAGAAAATCTGTAGTTTGGCACAAAAATCTACTAATGGATAACATTATTTAAGGCTAGGGTACTGTAATGTTGTTACAGATATATCGGGACTTACTGAGACATAGCAACAGGCCAGACAGTACATCTTCTAAGCTTCTGCTTAATGGAAACCCAGACCATTATCATTGTTGCTCTCAACACCGTAATCGTACAACTAGACTAGATAGAGCACAGGGCCTGAGGGCCCGATGTGGCTGCTATTGCCTGGCAGTGCACCGATAAATAACCAGACACACTTCATTCCCTTTTATGTAATAGCTATTGCAAAGTAAAAGTAAATAATGTGTGCGTGGCCAGCAGTTCAAGGATGCATCTCACGGTCAGGTGATACGCTGCCGTACGTAGGGTTATTCTTTAAATGCATGAGGTTAAAATTGACATCCTGTGCGTAGGTACTACATACGTAACCCCATCGAACACCAAGATAACCAGACAGGAAGGAGGAAAAAAACAACTTTTATGACCCACCCAACCGAAGTGTCAAACTAAAGAAATTCAGAGTTTACCACAACAATTGAGGAAACTGAAAGCCTTGGTTATCTTTGTTAAGAGAACAGCTGCAAATGACCGCATAAAAATGTAGCGGAACGCTTTACTAAACTTTTTGTATTTAAGGATTTAACGATTTTTCCTCTTCCTCCTCCTCCAAACAAATTACTGAATCAAAAAATTCCATACACACATTAACTAATACCAACTGGATGAGTAAACTAATAGTTGAAGAGGTACACAGAATAACTGGAGATGTTGGTTATCTCAGAAGAAAGCTGTATCACTGTTCTAAGCTAACCGAGATGATTCCTGGGCAATCTTTCCCTACTTCTCAAAGGTTAATTCCAAAATCTGCATGCTTACCTTCTTCTAAGAAAAGTTAAGAAATTTTTAAATTGTTTACTTTTTCTTAATGTTTTACACAACTGCATTTTCTCTTACATTGTCTCCACAGGTTTGTGTTGTTTACCTCCACTCTTGCTTTCTTTTGGTTTTGTCATTGATTTCACACTGTTCTCGTTTTGCTGGATTTCAGCATCTGCATCATCCCAGGGCGGTACTTGGAATGATGTCGTTAAGAAAACACCAGTATACTTGCTTATGAAATATATTATGACACATTTGGGCTACAAAGGCCTAAAAAATTCACTATGAATGTGAAGAGGCCTACCTGTGTTCATCTGTCTTTTGCATATCTTGTGTTTCTTGGATGTTTAGAAACTTTTTTTAGCTAATTTGGAAAGTTCAGTCGCCTAGGGCATGACATGCACAACTTTCTCGAAAGGATGGAGGTGGTGGAGGGCCCATCCCTGGAGACATTCTAGGTGAGGTTGGATGGGGCTTTGTGCAGCCTGCTCTAGTTGAAGATGTCCCTGCTTACTGCAGGGCGCTGGACTAGATGACCTTTAAAGGTCCCTTCCAACCCAAACCATTCTACAATTCTATGATCTTGTGTGACAAATGGCACTCAGACACTCTCCTTCTCACCATGCACAACAAAAACTGCTAGACACTTGTGGCACTAACCTAACTGAAAGGCATGGGCCAGTCCTAAAAACTGCAAGATTACATAAAACATTTCAGCTTTCCAAGTTAAAACTAGATATGCAGATATGAAATATTAACATGATTTTTGATAAGAGACTCAAGTCAGAACTCAATTCAGATTCAGCCTTGCTACCTTATTGCCTTTTAAAATGCAAATTTAAACAATGGTTTTGGGTTTTTTTTTTTGGTTTAGACAAAAGTGCTTTTCATGAGACTTGGAAAACTCAGGTTTTATATGTAGAAGACATCTTTTTACGAGAGATGGAGTTTAATATTTATATTATACAGGCTATGCTTACCTGAAAAGAAAGACGAGGCTTCATGTGTAAACCCCATGCAAATAAGCCTGCCATATATCTGAAAGTACTAGGAATGATTAGGCTCGATTTTAAGAAAGCAGACTGAGCACTGATTTTGAGCTCTTAGTCATCCAGAGAGGATTTGCCACTATCAGAATTAGAAGCACTTGTCTTTTTAAAAGGTGTCATGGCAAACCGTACAGCAGAGAGATCCTAATGCCTCCAGCTTAAATACATGAGCAGTTGTATTTGTCAAGAGTAAACATTAAGCTTTGAGTAGTCTGATTTTTATGAGCGTAACAGATTTAGCTTTTGTGGCTTTTAATTAATCCCAGATAGAGAAGGCTCCTAAAGCACCTTTTATTTACCACATGCATCTGTTAACTAAAAGTAAAAAAACACTATAAAAATAAGAATCATGCTTAAGATGATTTGTAGATGAGAAAGTGTACGGTAATAAAGAACCTAATTTGAGAAGGCAAATGTATGCAGGTTTAAATGAATTCGTTTTCCATAATGAGAAAAATAGGAGGGCTTTCTCTCCAAGTTGCTAATAGAGATGATTTAAAATAGTCCTTTCTTACAGTAATAGCAGTTAAAACTTTTAGCTCTTTTAAATTTCCACAGGATGAATAATGACTGAATAATTACAGCTATAATCTTTTTAGTCTCTTTACAAAAGTTTTATGCAGAAATATGTCATTAAGACAGAGCTTACTGTATGTAACATGCCTATAATTCAATTGTGCGTAATGGCTCCTACCTACTTAATTTTACCCATTTTCCTTTGTATTTGGAATGTCATTAATGCTTTGTCACAGAAGTTTATGAAATAGATGACAAATAGAAGATTAAATTTTCATAAAGATACCGACTTAAGGGTAAAACTACAGGAACATCCAGATGCCTACGAAGAATCAAAAAAATATTTTACAGAAAACTATTTTTTTATTTAAATTCCATGTCTTAAGCAGTGTGATCGGGTATATTTTTGAAATCTGTTTTAAGTCTGAAGTATGTTTGCCTCTCACTCTCTCCTCCCTCCAAATAAATGAGCCAATTTTATACATATCTACAGTATTTAATAAAGATGTCCAAACCAGCCAAAGTTTTTACATAAATGTTTCAGCACTTAAAATAAAGAGAAACATTTAACTTGCTGTCATTCAGACAGCAGAATTAAATGGAAACATAACAGTCTTCTGAAGAAAGAATGCATTAAATCATTTCTGTCTGTGGGGAAAGGCAGTATCATAATATGATGATTTAACAAAAACAACAGTTTAGTTCAAGCAGTTACTAATTCTGTTCTTATTTAAATGCTTAAAAGTTTGCCAGCTAATCATATCAGATCAATAATTATCAGTACTTCTTTGGAGTCCGAATTAGTATTTTTTCAACAAATTATCAGAAGTTACTCGATAGGATTTTCTATAAATTCTTTGGCTACGTACATCAAGGAAGTTAAATACACAGGAAAACTCCTACCTACAAGTATCTTAAAAATAATACACATTTACAGATTGTACAGGTATCAGAGTGCAAATGTGATGTGAGAGTCTTTTTCAAGGACTAAGTTACTTACAACATCCACTTTTACATTCCAAACAGAAGGCTGTAGGGAAAAAAAAAGAATTAGATTCTTAGACTTAGAAATCTCTTTGCAGAGCTTTTTTACCACCTAAAAATGCCTCCAACTAAATCGCTGCTTCATGGTTATCGCTTTTGGTTATGACATATAACCTGCAGTGTGTGTGTCTTTTTTTTCCTTTTGAAGAAGGTAAAAATTCAGAAACTGCTCATATAAAGAACAGAAATATTGGTTGTATTCCTACATGGAATTTTAACAATTTTAGTTTGTTTTATGTCTTTTGAAGGTCTTTTGTAAGCAAAATATGAAAGCAGAAATCCATGTCAGTCTTCATGAAGAGCTTAGGGTTATAATGTTTTTGAGAAAATGCTTAATTTTCTTCTTGCAGCATTTCTTCTATTTCTTTATCCCAGTTTTCATCACGCTTTTCTGATTCTGTCACCACCTCATATTCTTGAAGCTCTTGTTGTAATTCCTTTTCCCAATCAGCAGTTTCTTCTACAAGAGATAAATGATGTGTAAGAATTAACTTGATAATATAGAATGTTGCCTATTTATATAAAACTAGGTGAATTTTCACTGAATCTCTCTTGCATCTCCCAAATTTTAGGGAGAATTCTTAAAACCTAAAGAAATTTCATCTTCTTGATCGCACACAGGAATTAATATACAAGCCTACACTCCTATGTGCATACTATAATAAGGATATAAAAAGCAAATATGCAGCTTAGTTTTAACAAGTGTCCCATTGCAACCTCATTTCCTACAATCTTTCAGTCTACTATCAACTGAATCTCCCTTTGTACTTTTAAATCTCCGGGGGGAAAGAAAAAAAAAGGATGAAGTTCGTAAGTTTGTTGGATATACTGCTATGAAAAAAAAAATAAAAATCAAGATCAAATAATTTAAAAAAAGCAGCAGGTATTTTCCTCACTTATACTTGTAGCTAGGCAAGCTCATTTAATCAGGGTTAAAGGTAATCATATTTCATACTTCAGGGCAAAATCTGAGTCAGAAAGCATTCCTGTGTTGGTTAATCTGTGATTTAATTAGCTCTACCTATCATATGCAAGAGTGTGGGGGAGGAGAAAGGGTGTTCGATGTGTTACAGGTTGGTTAGTACTTCAGCCTAGATATGAAGGTACGTAATTCCATAGTCCAAGTCATGAAGGCCAGATGAGAGTTCTCTGAAAAAATTAACCATTAATGACTTACTGAAATACTTCTATCAAAAAGCTAGTTGCAAGGAACTGGTATGACTTAATTCCTCAAGCTTGGCTATGTATTTGGAAAAAATAACAATTTCAGAAAACAAGGACTCGGCGACGTCCAAAATACAGTGTAAGAGAAATTCTGAGAATTGTATTATGATAAGCATCTACATACGTAGTAAGTTATTCACTGTGTATGGCCAGAGTCACATCATCACAGATTTTTAAAATATTTTTTACACTGGTATTAGTTCTTCTGAATGATTTAAGTATAAGTTTCGCTTCATTTCTTCTCATCATTCCCCAACCTATTTATTAAATTTTAATTGTTCCAAATGCATGTAAACCTTTTACAGCAGAGGCACCTGCGAGCTCACACGTGGTGCAAATACTGCCTTTTTATCTGGTGTCGCAAGACGAGAACATAGCCTGACTTCCAAATACTGTACTTTACCTACAAGCATGTCAATTAAAGAAAGAAAAAATAATATATACAAGGACCTATGAAGGAGAGGGCAGGGAAAGGAAGAAGCAGACAGAAAAAAATACTTCATTGTCACTTTCATAAAAGAGCCACGTAAAAATTGTTAGGTTCTTTGCATTTAAACTCATCACAGTTAACACTTGGTCTAAGATGTGGTTCGATTGTGGTAAGAATTGTAATTCATTTCTGCAATGTTTTATTTCAGGTTGTTTCAAACACTTTGAAAAACAGTCACAAATCTACTTTCCTAAATTGAGTTACAATTTAAAAAAAAAAATAAAAAAATCAACCTCTCTTAGAATTGCTTTATTTCAGACACAGAAGGTAATAATAGCTTTACCTTCTACTGCTGAAGTCTCTTCTTTCTTTTTGTCTAGCACCAGCTGTTCCATTTCTTTTCTTAGGTCTTCCTGATTCAGATTACAGGCATCAAAAGCATCACTCACGAATTCTGATACACCTGGACTTGTGGAAATCTCTTCCTCGTCCTGCAGTAAGACAGTTTTGCATAAGCTTATCCAAAAAGGGGGAAAAAATGTCACCAATACATACTTCCACTTGTGACTGACTGCTTTTTAGAGTCAGCAAAAAAACAAACCAAATGCATGGTTGGACTTCATGATCTTCAAGGTCTTTTCCAACCTAAATGATTCTGTGATTCTACAGTACTCTGACAACTATTTTTCTTTATGGGCCATTTTTTCTTCAAGAATATTTTTGTACAGACAAAAATACTAAATGTATGGCAAATGATCTGCTTTTCTTCCTAGCCTCCTTTTTGTGCTCTCTTAACAACTTTAATTCTGTTTTTGTAATCTTTAGAAACAATAATAAACTCTTCAGTAGTTTAGAACAGTACCTAAGATTTCTACACACAAGTATGATTAAGAGAGGACTGTTCTTAGGAAATCTTTCTAGCTTAATTTAGTCCGCTGCATTTTTTTGGCAAGTGAATGCACAGCTCTGCTCCTGCCAAGAGTGTCCTCTGGCAATGATTTTACAATCCAGAATTGAACAAGGGTCATTATGTGTCTACGTTAAAGGGTTTTGCAGTATCGAGCAAAATTATTCTTAATGTTGCAATAAAATAATGTTGCTATTGCAATGCACCATTTAGTTTTCCTATACTTAAGCCTGACAACTGCTGAGGAGTTGGACAGAACATGGCACACAAATATATTTTTATGAAGATATTCCTGATGTCTAAATACAATGCAAACTACCTACTCCAAATGTTTTAGAAATGTCACTATTGAGGCTAAAGTATGTTTTATTATAATGTGCAAGATACTAATGAAAGTATTCTTCTGATAAACTACTATTTCTTGTACTGAAAATGAGTTTAAAGTACATGCACTAAAAATTACTATCACAGGGGAAAACAGCAGCAGGTTAGGACCATCAGATATTGTATTATTATGGTTTCATAGCACAACTTACTCAAAAGGATGCATAATTATGTATTAAGTAACAGTTTAACATATTAAATACCAGATAAAATATAACAGCATTTTTACCTCTTGAGATTTTATTTGAGGCTTTATTGTAACAGGTGGTGTTTTTGGTCGTACTGTTTCTATCAAGGGGGGAAAAAGAAAGATAGGTTACATTTAAATATATAAAGATCTCATTTAATCTGCATAGCTGTTAAATGTACAAGGAAATACTGTATTTTAAATTCTAAGGAATCGTTATGGTTAAAGGCTGAATTCAGCCAAAGGCGAAGTATTTGTAACAACAAAATGAAAGCGAAGCAATTTTCTATTTTTAATTAAGACAAAATTAAGAAACCATTTCCTCATTATGATTTTGAAGTTAAATCACAGGAATCCCTCTGCCCCTCAAAACGATCCAAAAAAACTACATAAAAAGGAAATTTGGAATCTAAAATAACGCCTTCTATAAAACACTTACAGATTGCACCTCATGTCACAAGATCTTTAAAGCTACAAAGGCGTAGACTTAATACTGAAATCCAGTTACTGCCTTTCCCAGAATCTCCTAAACAACCCTGGTTGGGTACTACAAGTGACATCGGCACTAGTTTGCTCTTAGGGCTACCAGACAACACGGGGTAGAGGAGTCACAGCATAAAGAGGCAGGTGGCTACAAGAACAATTAGCATACAGAGCAGGCTGTGGCAGTGATGGAGTTGCTTGCTTGGCAGTTCTCGTTGTTTAAACATGCAAAGCAGCTCTGAGCTTGTAGCTCTGCTGACTGCAGTGTGCTCAGGTGAACCCTTCCCGCTTACTCAGCAATTCCTGAAGAGGTGTATTGGGTCAGACTGAGCTGAAGTTAATTTCCCTTCATAGTGCTGTGCTTTGTATTGAGAGCTACAAACGTGTTGATAATGCATCAGTGTTGCGGCTACAGCTGCGAATGGCTTGTACAGAACCAAGGCTGTTTTTTAAATTTTTTTTTTCAACATTTCCCTCTCTGTGGGATGGGGTGGACAAGATCCTGGGAGGGGCCACAACCAGGACAGCTGACTCAAACTGACCAAAGGGATATTCCATACCATATGATGTCAGCTCAACTATAAAAAGCTAGGAAAAGGAGGAGGGGGAGGGGGCATCGTCTTGTCCTCGAGAGCAACCGCCATGCGTATTGGAGCCCTGCTTGCCCGTACGGGCCAGACATCGCCTACTGATGGGAAGTAGGGAATATATCTTTGTTTTCTTTTGCTCTTGCGTGCGGTCCTGCTTTGCTTCTTACTAAACTGCCTTTGTCTTTACCTATGAATTTAATCTTATTTTCTCCCCCTGGTCCAGCTGAGATGAAGAAGAGTAGGGGGAGTGGCAGAGCAGTTCGGTGGGCACCAAGCTCTTGGCCAAGGTCAAACCACCACAAGAAGGAAATTTTTCAGGGTTAATTAAAACAATTCCCTTATTGGTAGCTGTCACTGCTTATACAGCTCATCTCCTCAATGCCCACTGCTCTGTCCCATCCCCTCTCTTCCTTCTCCTTCCCAGTCTTCAGAGAATCTGTTACTGCACCCAACACCTCAGCCATAAGAGGCTCCAGCACTAACAAGGCACTAACACTTTGCTGTTCGGCACCAAGTGCCCATAGCACTGAGCAAGAGAGGTGCCTCAATGCTCCATCTGCTGTACAGAAGCAGTACAGCAGTTCTGCACTGGGCCACGCACCAGTCTGACGTGACTAACATACCATCAGCCCTTGTCTGTTTCTGCTGCTCTAGCATCACGTCATTCACTGCTGATGTGCTCTCTCTGCCCCTGAGGTAACTTCATTCCCAAGTAAATAGGTACTACTACCTGGAGAAGGGCTAGAACTTGGTGTTTTCTTAGAGACCTTATATAGTCTCTACACTAGAACATGGTATGTCTTCCATTTATCCGTTTTTTCCTTTCACATCAACCGCGCTAATTTAACTTTGTGAAAGCAGCAGGTAAGGAGGAGACAGAGATAAAAATGGAAGGCAATTAATTCTATATTATAGACATCAGTTGGCTTAAGAAGAAACTCTGAGCATTAGGAAGAATTACCAATAGGCAATTGCTTCCAGTTTTAGCCTCCAGTTAGGGAATCCAACCTTCAAAAAGGTTATCTAAATCAGTAACTCAGACGATACAGAGCTTCCCAAAATTCTGCAATTTTCAAATCAAACAAAACATGTATTTACTACAGTCTCCTAAGTGTATCCTTGCCATTACATAAGATACAATTATTAGGACAGCAAATCTATCTGCACATCCTATATTGGTCTTCCGGATTGTCTAAGATTTGCAACAGGCCGAAAGACAATGTGGTTTGGGTTTTTTTGTTGTTTATTTTTTTTTTTTCTGTTAATAAACACATAAATCATGGTGGGCTGCTTCTATATTGTCTTTGTCAATCTTCCCATGGAGAGAACTCAGGTCCCCACAGCTGTGCACTGGCAATGGTTACTCTCCTCAAAGGTGAGCATACTCTGGAGGGCACAAGGCCTGTGGTCACTTTGGATAGATTTGGCCTAGATGTCCTCTGTGCTCCACATAACACACTTGAGTGGGGCCATGATTTTCTTTTAAGCTTACAAAGTCTGAAATAGCATAAGTAGTGTTTTTATGATTGCCAGCATAGTGTTCAACAGGGGGACACACTGCAATGTTTGACTGTACATCGCCCATTGGGACAGCAAACAACTGTCCTGGATAAAAAAAGCCAGAATTGGTGCCTCCTGAGTCTGAAGTAGATTCTGGAGTGATCTGTCCTGTCAGCATTGCTTGGATTTTAATCCAAACCACTTTGTTCAGTCTAGATGGGGACCTTGGCTATGCTAACACATGTGTACTCTGAACTGAACCTATGAGAAACAGAATGAGACAAACCGATACCAAAGTCACACATACCTTTTCAAAAAGGACTATAGTAGTTTCCTCAAGTGTTTTTTTGTGTATCTGCTATGCAACATGCAAACCTGGCTCTGTAACTCCCCCCGTAACCTCCCCTTCACCCCAAGGTTCATCTGCCTGTGTCCAAGGAGCCAAGGCCTAGTTGAGTAACCTTAGCTCAGACCATGCAGGAAATTACCAAATTGTGCAAAAGAGCTATGAAATATAAGAGTCTGTGAAAAGATAAAGAAAGGTGAAATAAAACTGAGGTAGGATTAGAAAGATGGGATCATTAGCAGTCAGGGACGGGAGAGGAAAAATACCAGTATGTAAAGACAGTATATTCAAAATGGGAGAAAAAAGAAGTTAACTCAGTTAAGATCAGCTGGTTGTCAGTCAGGCCAGCAGCATGAAAAGGACATGAGCATTAATGGATTTCATGGATGATGACAATTTATTGATGTTGGGGATATGAGAAGCTGTACTAAGGTGGAGTGAAGGCTTTCTCCTTCTGCTTAATGCCTATGCAGCCTGCCAAGATTCTTCAGATGTCTCACCAGGGGTGGTGAGCACGCCCAGCTTAAGCTAAGATTTAATGAGCTACTAGTTATCTTTTGTGTCTTCACCAGTAACTGCTTTACACTCTTTAAGCTGCATAAATTCCTGCTTGCAGAATCTGCTTGCAACGCAGATAAAGATGTCCAGTGGTTCACAAGAGAAGAGAGTCAGTAAGAATCATCTGTATTAACTGATCAAGGTAACTGAAGACACCTATGTTGAAGTGGCGTTTTCATCTCAAGGTTGAATCCCAGGTAGCCTCCTGGTTCCCCATCTTTCTCTATTTCTAAAATACCTTGTGGGCTTTTCCACATCCTGCATGACTCTGCCCCTCCACCACCACAGTAATTCTAGGCCCATATCGCTCACTATCTTCTGTTTGGCCTGAGGCCTAAGCAAAAGCCAAGAGCAAACCGTACAGAAACTGGCTGGGCTGGCTAGTATCTCTCGTCTTACTGGGTGAACCAAAGGTACCTCCTACTTCTGACAAGTCAAAACAGCACACCAGAGACCACTAGTGGTCTCAAGCTGTTATGAGGCAAGTGGCAAAATTTCATATTTTGAGATTTCCACTCTCCTGACAAAATTGTCTGAAATAGGAAAGTGGCCAAGAAGCACTAGGAGCCTTCTCTTCCCTCATCTGGACAAACCAACCAAGTAAGGTGAGAGAAGATCTGATTTAATAGGAAAACCAGGATAAAAATTCAGTCACCTGGTGTATACAGTCAGTGTGCATGACACTAACGAGCTGTGGAAATCCCTTCCGTACCTTTCAGTTGACTCTCCTCTTCTCTGCTTTTGTTCTCTTCTTTTCCTACTGCTTGCTGTTGAGCTGCCAGTGCGGTGAGTTGTGCGGACTGTTTAATTAGGGACACTCTGTAGAAATAATTTCTCCAGAACACCTCCTCTTTTACACTAGAGAGAATAAACAGACTGAGTATTAAATTTGAAATATAGTTCCTTTGACCTTCTAGCAAGGAAATTAAATATGCAGAGAGGAGGAGACACAGCCATTTAAACAAAAACTTAAAAAAGAAAACTGTGATATTAATGCAGTTTTAAAAAAATCCAACATTGCAGAGGTTCTTGATCTCTTACAAGCCAGTTACAATGGACTTGCAATAATAATAATGATGTGTCTGTACAAAAAGCTTCACAGACACTCAGAAAGACGGACAGACGAAAAAACAGACGGACAGACAAAAAAAACAGATGGACAGAGAGGTAGAAAGACAGAAAGCCATAAAGACAGATGGATGGGCAGACAGATGATGATGATGGATAGGCAGACGGACAGATTGATGGAAAGACGGGAAACTAAGATGGAAAGACAGATAGAGACACAAACAAAGACAGACAGGCAGCAGGACATACAGACAGACGGCAAGGAGGAAAGTTAGAGGGACAGAAGGAGAGAGGGACAGAGAGGCGGATGGACAGAGAGACAAGACAGACAAACAGACAAGAAAGACCGCCAGAAACACAGAGGGACCGCCAGAAAGACTGATGAACACAAAGACAGAGAGCCAGGAAGACAGACACAGAGACACAAAGACAGATCAACAGACAGATGGACAGACAAACTGATGGAAAGACAGACAGATGGACACAAAGACAGAGAGACAGGAAGACAGACACACAGAAGAAGACAAACAGATGGCAGGACAAACAGGTGGAAAGTAGGATGGACGGACAGACGGATGGATGGACAGAGAAACAAATGGAAAAACAGATGGACTGTTAGACAGGAAGACAGACAGACAGAAAGACAGATGGCAGGCCAGACAGCAGGACAGACAGATAAATGGACGGATGGACATCTGTCTGTCCGTCTGCCTGTCCGTCTATCCATCCATGTTGCTGTCCGTCTGTCCTGTTGTCTGTCTTTCTCCTTCTGTCCATCCGTCTGTCTGTCCATCTTACCATCTGTCTGTCTGTCCATCTTGCTGTCCATCTTTCCTGCCGTCTGTCTTTCTCTTTCTGTCTGTCTTTCTCTTTCTGTCTGTCTGTTTTCCTGTCTGTCTTTGTGCCTGTCTGTCCATCCATCTGTCCCGTCTTACAGTCCAGCCATCCGCCTGTCTGTCTGTCCCTCATATGGATGGACAGATGGCAAGACAGACAGATGGATGGAGAGACGGATGGACAGACAGAAAGACAGATGGACAGATGGACACAATTACAGAGAGAAAGGAAGACAGACACACAGACAGACAAAAAGAGTAAGATAGACAGACGGCAAGACGGACTGACAGACGGACTGACCGAGAGAGAGACAAGAGAGGCAGAAAAACGGACAGATGGAAAGACAGAAAAACACAGACGGAAAGATAGACAGAGAGACAGGAAGACAGACGGACAGCAAGATGAACAGAGGGAGACAGAGAGGGAGACAGGAGGATAAACGTGTCAGAGAGACAGAGAGCAAGAGGGACAGACAGACAGAGAGCGAGACAGAGTGAAAGAAAGAGATCAAGAAAGACAGAGAGACGGAAAGACAGACAGACAGAGACATAGACAGACAGAGAGAAAGGGGAGAAGACAGTGAAGTTTCTTTCTTGCCCACTTGGGCGAACAGTGACTACTGAGACCGACAACAGACAAAACCCAACCCTGAAGCGAAGCCGCAGAACAGGCAAGTCTTGCCTGAATAGAAAGACAGGTACCACAGACAGACCTGATGAAGACCTAGAATACAGGCAGAGCTTTAGGACTGACAGTGGCAAGGGACAGCAGGGAATGGGGTAAGTAAAATGAGGAGTTGGGACAGCTTATAAAGGAAGGCGATTTAAGACAGGCAAGCTCACCAAGAAAGATATTTTCTTTCCTGTTTCCATCCTTAGATGCAGAGACTCGTATTAGGAACTCCTACTTAACAAGAATGCTGACCTGTGAAAGAAGCTTTAGGAGCTGGACAAGGAAGGAGGACAGCACTAGAAAACAGTTGGGATCAAGAAGCCATACTGGAACAGGCCACCACTGCTGTGAGAAAGACCTTATGGATCTTTTAGCTAGGTTCACTAAAAGGAAGGCAGTTGCAGCACAGAGCTTTTCCCATCCTCTATTTAAAACCATTTTTTTCTTGTTTGCACTGCTTCTCTTTTGTGATGCATTCTTTTACTATTTCTCCAGGGGACCTCTGACTATCTCTAATAATGTTTCTGGGGTCTCAGTTATGCCAACAGATCGGAACATTTTTGTTGCTTCCTTTACCTTTGTTTGGGAAAAAGACTGTCAATCAATTTAACACACTGGGCACAGAGAAATGTAAAGCCTCTCTCATACTTAGGTCAGCAAGTCCTTATGAGCTCCGAGTATCTAACAGACCTACTTCTGTTCTTTCCTCCAGTTGCTAAACTGCAATGCACATGTATTTGAAATGAGCAGATATAAAATGCACAGAGAAAGTATATAAAGAAAGAATTCAAGGAAGTGAAACGAAAAAGGAGTAATTTATGGATATTTACAGACAAATGAAAAGTACAATGATATATAGTTATCAGCAGAAAGTACTTACTGTTTGGGAACAAGATCAAATCTCATCCTATTGAGAAGTTCATCTTCTTGTAACATCACCATTGCAACAGGGTACATTTGATCAAAGTCAAAATTGAACTGCACACCTGCTGGAGGATCCCGCAGAAAATTTCGTTTATCCTTCGAAGAACATATTTATGGTCATTAACTTGCATCAGAAAAGGCAGATCATATTTCACTCACAAGACTAGCAAAGCAATCCCACTTCCCACATAATTCTATCGTACCACAAAGCTGTAAAGCCTTTATAAAAATCAAAAATTATATTGAGGATCTACTTTAGCTCAAGTTGATAGGTAAAGAACTATTTACTCTTGCACATGATAAGTATGGTGACAGACACGTTAAAAAAAAGTATATTGAAAACACATTATTTAGTAATGCCAGCCAAACTTACTTTGAAAAAGAAAAAAAAAAAGGAAGTTTTAACCTCTCCAACAGAAGAATTTCAAATTTTACAGGAAATTAAATACTTACTGCTGATAAGGCCAGTATTTGCTGTTGAATTGTCTCTTCTTCATTGCTGTCTACCCAGGGAGGTACTGCTGCTTCTGTAATTGGAAAGAAGAAAGATAATTGCATGTGTTATTACTTTAAAAAAAACAAACAACAAAATACCTTACATAAAGCAACGCATAAAGTATAACATATAATGTCACAAAATAAAGAGATTTACATCAGTAAGTCAATTCATTGTTCCTTTTACCTAAACTAAGCTCAATGCATAAGAGAGAAACTTGAGGAATGGATCTTTGCATATCAAGGGTAAGAAAAAAATTTAAAAAATTAAATAATTGCTGATACCTGTTATTGTAAAACTAAAACTGTGGGGATTTCTTTGCAGTGTGCACCAGTCAGAACTTGGTGGCTCCTAGTTTAGTTACTGAACTAGTGCTATGTAACTGGTTAAGCTGTCTGCATATAGAAGCTTCTAGATTGACTTTAAACATGTAAACTTTGTCTAAATGAAGTTTTAAAAATAATTTACTATTAACTTTCTAACACTCAGAAGACACTAATTCTTTAACGATGGGGAAAAATAACTTCTAGATTTGTTGCAAATTACAACATCTTATACACTGAATAAGCAAACTCAAGATCAGCCGATTTATATATTTACACAGATATTTCCAAAACAGTTCTGTAGGCTGTATGTACAGGAAAATCAACTATTGTAGATGTGTAGAAATCTATTAATCTGTCAGTGTGACAATGCAAATCCAGCCTACAGAGACAGTTAACAAGTAACAGTTAACAGTAATTCTTGTGCACTTAAAACTAAGAATGCTTATTTGCCTGTGCAAGATCTTTTACCAACATGAATTCACATCTGACACTAATGCTTCTTTCAGTCAGGCCATCTGTTAACTCCTTTTGCTAATCTATCGATATTTTCATGAAACTTGTAGAAATATATTAACAGATGCTAAAGTTTACTAGCAGAGATAAAAAGACAGAAATACAGACAATGCAATCACATAAGCAGCCTTGCAAGAAGAAACCAGGCTAATGTACTAAATACAGACAGGATGAATAATTTTAGCACAATCCCTTTTCAAGATTAACAATAGAGCCACTAATTCTTCAGACTGTCAGAAATTATTGCACTCAGGTAAAATATTAAAAGAGATAAAATTCAATGATGAAACACAACATAAAAAAAGGGAAGTGCTTAAAGTCTCAAAGAGATCCACTGATGTTAACAGTACATGGGTGGATAACCCAAAGGATTTAGATTACAGATAATTATAAAGCAAACGATTTATGGGAAAGCAAAAGAGCAATTATGCCTTTACTGTAAGCAGAACAACTTCTAGAGCAAAACTAATTAAATACTATAGTGCAAACCCTAAGCAACATTTTTCATTTCATTACATAAATGTGACACAATTGCTAAAACTCAAAAGAAATCAACATGCCTGTTTTCAATAAATACACAGGCTTAAGATCCAAAACAACAGAGATCAGCTTTGCTAGCAGTGATCTTTGAGTTAGTTTCATAAAGCTGAATTTGATTAAAAAAGCAAATCTAAACCGAGTAGATAATGTAACACTAACCTCACTTAAAAATGCCAGCTTCCTATTCCATACGTTAAGTTCTGTCATAATGTGTGTCGTTCAACAGAGTTTTGATAGATTAGGTTTAGCTATACCTCAATTATCCAGCTTTCAGCAAGTTTTAACTTATGCAATGCTATGCATCATCAAAAAAAGCATACATTACCTGATTTTTTTGTTTGCTGCTCTTGGACAAATTTTTTCTGTTCCTTCTGAAAATCTCCAATAATTGTCTAAAATAAAAAGTAGGGATACATAATAAAAAAAAATGTCACTCCTCTTGTTTCATGTTCACTCAGAAAGTGCTTTCAAATATTTTGGATGATCACATTCTTATATCCATGATGGCCCTTTTCCTAAGTTAATTAAAGGTGTTTCACGTAAATCATACTTTCTCCTTTACCAAAACATTCAATTTTGCTTTTAAAAGTTTAAACTATCGTGTACACTTTCAAAATCACATTTAAAGTATTATCAAGTTCAAGGGACAATATAGAAAAGGAAAATCACAGCTGACAGCTTGAATGTCAGCGTACGATGCATACACACTTACTGCCTTACAATATCAAATACAGACAACATAGACATTTAAACATGGTTTTAAAGCATTAAACACTTGGACTTAGATACCAAGTCAAAAATACCCTTGGACTTTATTGTAAGTTTCAAGAGTTGCCCAAGAAATATATCCATTGGAATAAATTAGACTTGTACAATTATTGAATTCAGAATTAAAAAGCGGACAACAGTATCACAAGTCAGTACACCATAATCTAGAAACAACTATTTAAATAATTTCTGTAGTTGAAAGTTGAGGAAAAAGCCCACGAAGCTAGAAATTAATATTTAAACCACTCACAAAATACAA
Source organism: Baryphthengus martii (assembly GCA_013396935.1). Taxonomy (NCBI): domain Eukaryota; kingdom Metazoa; phylum Chordata; class Aves; order Coraciiformes; family Momotidae; genus Baryphthengus; species Baryphthengus martii. Next base: position 202,319 of record VWZK01002039.1, read on the forward strand.
ATTTTATGCAATGACGTCTATGGCTTAACAAGTTGCCAAAAAGCATGCAAGTCTTCAAGTTAAATCCTAATAAATTCCTATTTTTTTTTCTTCAACAACCCAGCATTTCAGTTTAAGATTAACATCAGTGAGAGAATTACTGTAGTGTGTGTTATACAAACAGATAATTCTGGTTCCTCCTGGTTATAAGTTCTATGAACTTTTGGTATTTATAGAATAAAATAATTCATATGGTGTAAGAAAAAAAGCTTTACAATGATATAGCTACATATGGGATAAACAGGATTACAAACTAATTAGACAAAACATAACTCTAAGGCATTCACAGAAAAAACGTAATGTCATTTTAGTCAAAAAATATGCTGTAGGTACTTAGCTACAATTTCTTATGAGCATTATTATTTATTAAATTACAAAATAACATTACTTGGTTTTTCCTTTTCGATGTGGATCAAAATTATGTTAGACCAATATACTGTAGTAGAAAATATAACTCGGCTGTCATTTACATCAATTGAATCTGGAGACAAAATTCGATCATAACAGAAATTCAGAAGTTTAATTTGATGATTACGTTGGAAGGCAACATGAACACTAATCATATCCAGAAATTGAATTTTATTGTATTAAAGCAACGAGAACAGGAAGAGGGGTCTGGCTGCATCTCCCATGCCCAACACTCCTGGATGCACAGTCCAACTACAGCTGGGTTGCTGTTGGCCAGATCCCTTTCCCTCCCAAGCTACCCTTGCTAACACAGAACACTACATAGCAAGCATTGCTTTTTTTTTTTTCCCCGCCTTCTTCTTTCCGCCAAGTTTGTGAATTAAAGCACTGGAAGAGGCCTTGCTGGCAGAAGTCAAGCAACTGAAGTTGGCAGCGAAGTACAGGGAGGGCAAGAGATAAGTGGCAGAGTTGGAGTAGGGGAAGGAACAGGACAATAATAAGCTGTTTCATTAACTCACTGGGTCTTACGAAACCACACCTCTATAGCACTAGGGTCATAGTATACAATTTCCAAAAAGTTGGCTAATTCTGAATCTTGCTCCAGAGATGCATTTAAGATGCAAGCTATAACATTCCTCTTTCCTTCTAAATAAATGGGGGGGAAAAAAAATCCAACCCATACATCTCCCAGACAACCTCCAACAGCCTGTCTCTACTAATTCCTTCCAGCCCTTTTCTACCTCAGCATTTGTCACATTTTCTTCTGTTTTCTTCTCCAGCATATCTACATTCTGAAGGAACAGAACACAGGTGCAGTACTGAGTAAAGCAGAGTGACCACTTTTTTAGCATGTTTAGTCTGAATAAACTTTTCAGTCCTATCATTTATCATGTTAGGAGATACCTGCTCTTGAAATACGTAATTCCTAAAGCCAGCTCAAAGCAATGTTATCGCATGCGAGATTTGCCACATTAAAACAATAGTAAGGAAATGGATCTTCCAGATCAAGCATCTAGGAATAAAATACCTTATCAATGATACTGTCGATTTTTCCTTCTTCTACAGACTTCTTTATTGTCTGTGCTGTTTCGGCAATGGATTCAGATATCTTTTTCGTAGCAGCAGTGGCAACATTGAAGAGGTAACCTTTCAATAGATAAGAAGAGAAAGACCTGATAAAAGATCCCCTTATATCCAGGTCTATCTAGATTTATTCTCCTTTCTCTAGACATTTGGATACTTATTTGAAAGCTTCTTTCAAAATCATTTAACCCAGCTTACGGCCTAAAAAGAACACCTAAAATCCTATTTGTCCTTGTCTAGTTCATACTCCTTGCGATGATCAAACTGTAGAACTGATCACAACTTCCTTTAAATGAACCTTGTTTACTACATCAAACATTCCAAACAGTCCTTGAAATACCGCTTTCCAATGAATTTTATAAAGTAATATGTCTTTCCTAACTTCATTCAAGTATTTTGGAGATATTAAGCAATAAAGTAACTTTAGGAACACTATTAAAATCGAATTATATATTTAAGAAAATCAACATGAAGGTAGCAAATGCATGAAAAATTCCAGGCAAGTAACACTAGAGATTACTTCAAAAGTCTTAAGATAGAAGCTTCCCCTCGATGTTTGCCCTTTTCTATTTTGCATTGACTTCCTCTTTTTAGCTCCACGAGAACTGTGGTCCCGTTTGCTTATTTTCCTAAATACGTTCAGTCTCAGAGCAGCAGTTAACAAATCCTTCCAAAGACTAACTAGAATTTTTTATATTAGCAGTGCTGAAGCGAAGAAAGGTGGCAGGGAAAAGTATGTAGAATGGGCAGTTGCATTGTACAGTTCATTTTCAATTAAGGACAATAAACTTGCAAGCAGCAATACAAATATCACAAACCTTCAGGAACATTAGTTTATTGACAAAAGATCTTAAAACAATATCGGTATTGTTTATTTCTCAGATGGTGACAAGGTGTCACAAGAGCATTATTACATTTGACCAGTTGTATTCTGACTGTAGTACCAGTTACAGTACATACAATGATAAAACATCAAACTGCCATAGTAAATACAATAATTGCAGAGGAATCTAGATATATGGAAGTAGTGGGCAATCATCAATGGCATGAAATTGAACAAGAATAAAGGCTGGATTCTGCACCTGGGACGATGTGTGTAATGCTGGGCACAAGTGTAGAAAGGGAGTGGAGTGGGTGGAGAGCAGCCCTGCAGAAAGAGATCTGGGGGTGCTGGTTGACAGCAGGCTCAGGAGGAGTCAGCAGTGCGTCCTGGAAGCCAAGAGGCAAACTGCATCCTGGGGTGCATCAAACACAGCAGAACCAACCAGTCAAAAGTGGTGATTATCCTGTATTCAGCATTGGTGTGACCTCATCTTAGGTACTGTTTGCAGTTTTGGGCCCCACAATTTAAGTGGGGTGTGAAGGTATTCACATGTGTCCAGAGGAGAGCAACAAAGCTGGTGAAAGGGCTGGAAGGAATGTCCTGTGAGGAAGGAACTTTGGGCTTGTCTAGTCTGGAGAAAAAGAGGCTGACGTGACTACATGGCTTTCTACAGCTTTCTGAAGAGGGAGAGTGGAGAGGCAGATGCTGAGCTCTTCTCCCTGGGATCCAGTGATAGGACACATGGGAATGGTTCAAATCTTCATCTGGAAAGTCTTAGAGTGGACATTAGGAAGCATTTCTTTACCGAGAGGGTGGGCAAACATTGGAACAAGCTTCCTAGAAGGGTGGTCAATGCCCCAAGCCTTTCAGTGTTTAAGAGGCATTTGGACAATGCCCTTAATGTGTTTTAACTTTTGGTCAGCCCTGAAATAGTAAGGCAGTTGGGACTAGATAATAGCCTGGAAGGTCCCTTCCAGTTGACACAGTCTATTCTAATTCTAGGATTAGAAATAGTAATGGTGGATTTAAACTGCATAGTAACTATCAAAGATATATATTTGAGGCATTAATAAGAGTGCAAATCATGTGGGATTGTAAGAATATTTTAGTTATTCCAGAAAATCAACTTTGACTTTTATACAGGGGACTTTGAAAAAACTAGTATTTCTGTTTCAAACAAACAAAAAAACATCTTCCTTCTCAAGATGTCATGAAACTTCCAGTTTCCTTATAGATTAGAAATGTAAGAAATACCTTACTATGCAAAAATAGTGTGAATTCTTTTAACACACAGTTGTTAGCCACTGATAGAATGAGTTACTGTGGAACATTCATGCTGACAAGTTCTTTGTGGCATGTAAAAGATTCTCTCTATTTATGATACCACCAAATCAATACTGAAATATGCAGATGTCTACCAAACTCTTAAGCCAGCCATTTTTTTTTATATGTAACTTCCATTTATAAGTCACAGAATAGCAGCAACCAAAATTCCTCCAAGTACTTGCTAGCATCTTTCGTATCTGCTAACATGCTTGTACAAAAAAAAAAAAAAAAAGGCAATCCTATCTATGCTTTAGACAGACACATATGCTATCCCCTTGTGACAGTAGAGGAAGCACCAGCCTACTGCATTGCTTCCTCCCTTACAGCTTTTATTGCTTGTTTTATGGATCCCTGGAAACTCTCTCATATGTAGTTGCTTTAGGTGCAAAAGGTATTGAAACTTTTGCTGCCCAGTGACGTTTTGGTTATTGCTGGACCAAGTGTTTTTGGCCAGTCCTAGAATCAGTCTGAAGGGTAGGATGGTTTTAATTTTAGTTAATGGTAAATATTGTTCTGAACTAAAGTACTTAAAAAATGTCAGTTAGAGGTGGTACATAGCCTTAGAAAAATAGAATTAGTGGTGGAAAACAACACTTCGATTTTTAAGTGACCAAGAAACTTTCCTTCCCTCTTACAAATCTATGCCTGCATTAAGGATATGTAGCCATCAACACTTCTGTTAGTTTACATTGACAACCTCTCCTAAGCTTTGTAATGATGTGATAATGAGCAAAAAATACATAATTAAGGCTTCAGTTTTACCAGTAAAATTCTTTTATGTGCTAGGGGAGTCTTTCTACACAGCTACCCTGGTTGATAGTCGCACAGATGTTTCTAGAGTTTTCGTGTTAAAGCGGTGATTTCCAAATCCTTACAATAAAGGCTCTCCACCACAATCTTCTCTGGTGTCACAGACAATAAATCCAAATTTCCACTTCCAGAGCAAAAAGGGTAATGGACCTTTATATCTGTAACAGTCAATATTTATTCTACCCCTGAAATTCAAAATCTTTTTTTGCTTCCTGGAAAATGAGAGTGACTACCAGATTCAAATTTATTTACACCAACCAGGCAAGTATTGAACCAAACTACACAAACTGCTGCCACTCAGCCCAAGGCAAAGCACAGTAAAGGAACCATTTCAGACCGACCTCTCAGACCAACCTTTCAGATTACACTGATCCAACATTTCAGAGCATCAGTAAAAAACCAAACAAAACACAAAAACCCAATCACTTTATCAACGATTAAGGAGTTGCACTTTGGATTAATTTTATCTAAGAATCTACTACAGTAAAGTAGAATTCTCACCTATAGCAAATTACAGCCTTGTCTCATTACAGATGAATTCAGTAAAATCAAACCACATTACTTTCTTATGAAAAATCACAGAAACCCCACACCAATTCCTGAAGCACATAATTCTATATGTACACATCACTTCTCTCATAGTGGCAACAAAGAAACGTTCATACAGTAACAATTCTAAGAAGACTGATAACTGAAAGGAACATTTGCAGCCATTTGCTTGGTTGATATCTTAAGCATTTTTTTTCTTCAATTTTTTTTTTTGATTTCCAGTGAGGCAACATCCTTTCACCATGCACAGAACTGTTAGCGCAATTCAATCAAATATTTTTCATTGCAATTCACTGCTATTTAAAACAAATTTCTAAAATACAAAAAAAAAAAAAAAAGAAGATGGAATTAGAGAATCTGGTCACTTCCAAACTTCTAGCTTTATCAATTGGACGGGATTATTTAACTGTGGAAGAGACTAGTTAGACAAGCCACATGAAAAACTCTGTCTTGTGAAATGCATGTCAAAGACAGCAGTTAACAGATGTTGTTTAAAAGAGATGCAAAACCAAAGGTATGTGTAAACATAAAAAAGGGTAGGAAACCATGACTTTTAAAACTTTACATCAAAATAATTTTCCAGACTAGCTAATTTAACCTGAATTATCATTTACAACGGAAAAGATATGCTTCAGATTTGTTCTTTCTTCTTTTTTAAATGTCTTCAGGTCACCTCATAGATTTGTGTTCCTCATTTTGCATCACTGTGCCAGGTACATTGGAGTTGTTGCTATCTAGATGAAAAGTGATTTTCCTTTTACGTTTGTGGAATTGAGAATAAGCATGCTTAACTCATCTCAAAACCTACCTGTAATTGCTTAGCTCAATTAAAGCTTTAGATTAAATGCCAATGCCAAGTACCAGTAACTTCTCCTCTAACCTCGCAACATGCATTAATCTGCTCTATCTTCTCTCCTCCAGTTGCTACTCTGTGCTACTCTCACCATACTAAGGAATTTTTCCTTCTGAGACTACGTTTTTCCCTTTTCAAAACAGATGCATCGCGGCACTCCCTGCATGAAGATCATAGGATCGCAGAATGTTAGGGGTTGGAAGGGACCTCAAGAGATTCTCGAGTCCAAGACCCCTGCCAGAGCAGGATCTCCTAGGGCCGGCCACACAGGAAGATGCCTGGGCATGACACACCTCTCCAGCAAGTAAAGCTATTCTTTCACTCAGGCTTTCTCCTTGCGCGAAGGCCCCCAGCAGCGATGTGCGTGTGAGGTGGAGTCCCACACCTCTCCACTGCGGCCCAGGGTACCACGGGGGAGCGGAGGCGACAGGGACACTTTGGCCGCAGGGAACGGCAGAACCAGCGCTAGAGGCGCTTTCTGGGCGGGTGAGGGTGTGCCCCGAGGCTGACGATGCAGGGCCGCCTCCCCTCCACCCCGCTCTCCCCGACAGCACCGTGTGCGAAGGCAGGACACTCACTGCTGAGTCCCTTGGCCTGGCTGAGGAGCACCTCCGAGTCCTCCACTTGCTCCGCGTTCTGCCCGGCCGGCTCCGCGCCTACAGCTGCCACCACCTCCTCGTCCTCTGCGGAGCTGCTCCTCTCCTCGGCCGACAGCAGCTTCTCCTCACCCGCCCGCTCCAGCCCCAACCAGCTGCCCAGGCCGCGCAACATGGCACAGGAACGGCGGCGACCAACGCTCGGCCGTTAACGGGCGCCGCTACCGACCAGGGACGGGCGGCCCCTGAACCAACAGCTCAGGCTGGCCCCCTCGCTTCCGCGTACGCCGCTTCCGCGTACGCCACT
>VWZK01002041.1:29779-41128 GCA_013396935.1 Baryphthengus martii
GTTTGGATGTCAATTCCAAAACTGTGTCAGGAGAAGTTCCTGGCTTCGCAGGACCGTTGCCAATGACGAAGAGCTTTGTGCAGCTTCACCTGAGCTTTGCTTGCTGGGAAGGTTGTTTGGACTGTCTGAGGAAAACCCCAATTCTGCTCAAAAAGCGCTTGGCTATCAGTCTGAGAAATGGAAAAGTAAAAATTCCTCCTTGGGAGGGTTGATGCCGTCGGTCACTGCTCTGCTGTCATCCAAACATCCACTCCTTAGGTGGCAGATGGTGACTTCAGCGCTTGGGTTTGCTCTTTCTGTACCTGGAGAATGTTTGATGATATTAACTCTGTTGTTTTCTTGGCGTTTTGGTTTTTTTCTACTTTTTTTTTTTTTTTTCATTCCCTACAGTCCTTGCGGAAAGTGGGTCAGGATTCCACAGTGCTGCTCATCTGTATCACTGTCTTTCTCTCCTACCTTCCCGAAGCCGGCCAGTACTCCAGCTTTTTCCTGTACCTACGACAGGTCAGTCTCCCGAGGAGGGGAGGGTTCTGAAGGCGGGAAATCCCTGCCTACAAATATGATCTGAGTTGCACGTCCTGAGGAAGCTGATCTTGGCCGTTCGACTCGTGTGGCGGCAGGTTGGGCCGGTTCGTGTTTAAGCACCTGAGAAATGATGTCAGTAAACGTTGGTGACACCGATGGGGTGACTCGTCTCAAGTCTCCTGCCTGAAAAAGGCCTTCTCTGCTGTTTTCCCAGGTCATTGGTTTTTCCTCGGAGACGGTGGCGGCTTTTATTGGTGTGGTTGGAATCCTCTCTATACTGGCTCAGGTGAGGAGCCGCCTTTTTATACCTTCTGGGAATAAAAACATCCGAAATCGCTGCTAACGGGGGGTGGTGAGTTGTCAGAATCCCTATGGCCACACATCAGATCCGTGCACCACTGCCGGGGTCCCTCTTTTTCATCTTTTAAATGCTGCTGTTTGTCAAATNAACTCGGAAAGTTTTTCTTTCCAGACCTTTGTGTTGGGAATTCTGATGCGTTCGATAGGAAATAAAAACACCATCCTCTTGGGATTGGGCTTCCAGATCCTGCAGCTTGCCTGGTACGGCTTCGGGTCGCAGCCTTGGTAAGAATTTGCCCGCGTTTATCTCCCGGCGCGGGCAGGTTCGTCCCTCCGGCGGTTCCGCTGCCGAGGGCGATGCCGCGGCGCTGGTTTGCGCCGTCCCTCGGCACCCCGCCTCTGAACCGCGGCCTCTTGCTCTCCCAGGATGATGTGGGCAGCGGGAGCCGTCGCTGCCATGTCCAGCATCACCTTCCCGGCCATCAGTGCCATGGTTTCCCGGAACGCGGACCCCGACCAACAAGGTGGGTCCCTCAGGATTTGTTCAGGAGGCGCCGGAGCCGATAACGCGTTGGAATTCTGGGGGGTGGAGCGGGGTGGGGCTTTGTTCTTGGTCGTATGGATGTTCTTGGCTTCGATCCGCAGCTGATGCTTTGGGAGAGGATTCTCAGATGCTGCACAAAGGGGTCTGGTGTTGCCTGAGGGGTGGTTGATGCTTCATCTTTTACCTGCTTCATGGTTTGACCCTGAACCCTCAGACCTGGCTGCCTTAAATTCCAGCCCAGTTGGACGTTGCTGATTTTATTCCCTGCAGCAGCAAGGCCAGAGTTACTGAATTTTATAAAATCCCATACGGAGCAAAGCTCATCCCCAGCTGAAAACATTATCTCTAGCGCCTGAGTGTTTGTTTGGTGCCGTCTTTAAACCCTGGAACGCCCGAGGGTTCTGCAGAAAGCTGGAGACGCGTCTCCCTTTGCTGGCTCTCTCCCCAGGTGTGGTGCAGGGGATGATCACTGGGATTCGGGGGCTGTGCAACGGCCTGGGGCCGGCGCTCTACGGCTTCGTCTTCTATCTCTTCCACGTGGAGCTGAATGAGATGGCTGAGGTGGAAACTTTGGGTAAGGCCTCCAGACCCAACATGGCCAACCCTACGGACGAGGTAACCCGATGGACGTCACGGTTCCGTGCACTGGATTGTTCTGTCCTGCCCTTGAGTGTTCATCCTTCTTCCTCTTGTCTCTCCCTACAGAGCAGTATTATCCCCGGGCCTCCGTTCCTGTTCGGAGCCTGCTCGGTCCTGCTGTCTCTCCTGGTGGCTTTGTTCATCCCCGAGCACAACCTCACGCTGAGGTCGGGCGGCCACAAGAAGCACAGTAACGGAGCCCAGGCGCACGCCCACAGCCCGCAGGCCGGAGGGTCGGAAGGCAAGGAGCCCCTGCTGGAGGACAGCAGCGTGTGAGGTTGGGAGAGCGGGACCTGGCTCGCCTCGCGGCTCCGGGCCGAGGACGGACTCAGCCGGTGGGAGTCTGGGGAGAGGACGCGAGGGGAGAGACGGAGGAGGTGACGCCGCACCGTTAACGGCCGGGGAGAAGGGACTGGGGTTCCCTTTTGAGCTGAATACACCCAGCTGGTGCAGGAAAGGGAGTTGCATCATCTAGTTGCTGGTGGAACGAGGAGGTGCTGAACTGCTCCGAGGGAAGGGTCACGCGGGTCGCCCGGGAGCGGATCCTCGCTGCTTGAGGCTCTGAGAAAATTTGCCCCAAGTGAAACTGAGACCAAGAAAAAAAAAACAAACCAACCCCTGAAGCGACCGACTTCATGTTCTGATGAAGAAAACCGGAGCAGTTCCGTCGCGGATGAGAGAAAGGCGACCGCGCGAGCGCTTGGTTCGTCAACGCCGTTTGGGTTTTCTTCCTTTTTATTTTTTATTTCCTTTGGTTACACCGATGTAACTTTTGTCCCTTGCTACCTCCAGAGGTAGAGGGACTTTTCAGGAATGTTTTTTTTTTTCTGGAACCGTAAGGGTTGTTTAGAAAACACCAGTTCTCTGAGAGGTTGGAGGATCAACTAAGCTCTGCCAAGCACTTTGATCAAGAGCAGTTTCCTGAGAGAAACATCAAAGAAATAGTTGGTTTATCTCGAGCACTTTTCTAAAGCATGTTGATTTTTTCCCCCAAGCTCTTACCATCTGATATTAAAATCAGATAACTCCCAGAGTTTCTTTTCCCTCAGTCCAAGAGATCCCCAAAGTGACGATTGCCATGGATTGGATTGGAAGGCGCAGGTTTGGATCCCGTGCAGCGTTCCCCAGCCTGCTGGGACGGCTTTCGCGACCTTGGGAAGTGGAATTGCAACCTCTGCTGCTCTGTGGAGAGAGAGCAGCGGGTTCTCGAGCTGGGGTTTTGTGGAAGGAGCCCAGACAAACGCGCAGGGAGCGGTTGGTTGGTTGTAGGGACGGAGGGAGATGGCAGAGGGAAGGAAACAATCGGATCGGAAGGAACGGCCTCAAGCGCTCGCTGGGGAAGTAGCGACCAGGCAGGGAATGCTGAAAGAAATTAGTTGTTAATTAATTGAGGATACAGCAGCCAAAAATAGTCCTGTCTGGGAGCGGGGTGTGCGCAGCCGCTGGGATCCCTCCTCTGCCAGGTCGGGGTGGGGGCAAAAGGGCCAAATGGGATGTCTTGGGTCTTTGCAAAGGGGTTGTCGTGGCTGGCGCTGTGCTGCTTTTACTGGAAAACACCAGCTGGGCAACCCTGGGGAGCTCAGTCCCTGACCCACAGCTGGCAGAGGTGGGGCAGAGCCCCGTCCATCCCAGCTCAGCCCTGGCAGTCTGAGGGATCCGGCATCTGAGGGATCCGGCATCCGGCTGGGCAGGCGAACGGCGGCTTTGGACACATCCCGAGCTGCGATTTCCTGCGGGTCTCTTACACCCCTGTCAAATCCTGACAGCCGGGAACCACCAGCTGCCTGGACTGGGCTGGACTGGTCTGTTTACCAATTTCCCGGATCAGTTAGTTAGGGGAGGTGGAGATTCCAGGGAAATAATTCACCAGTTGGTTGGGATGAACCCAACGCGATCCCCGGACCCTGTCACGGGAGCGCGGCCGCCGCCGGTACCGGGGCTTTGCGGCCACGAGTCTTGTCAGCGGGCGGGACGCCAAGAGCCCGACGAAAGTCTCGGTGACCTGCGGCAACTCCGCTTTTCCCAAACTCCTCGCAAGGATGCTCCAAATTCCCAAAAGTCACCGGGCTGGGCCGGCCTGTGCGTGCCCAGCGAGCTCCTTTCCTGAAGGAAATCCAGTCAGTTCAAGTTCCAGACAGCAGCTCCAATTCTACTGCTCAAAAAATGCCTTTTTTTTTTTTCTTTTTCTGACAGAGGCTTTCCCGAGTGCCTCTGAGTGATTATTTTTTTAAATTTTTTTTTTTTACGGCGCGTGCGAATGGACTGAAGTGGGTTTGTCCCTGACCCGCGACGCGAAACGAAAGCGCCGACTTTTTCCCTCCTTCGTTCCTCGGAGCTTCACGGGTAGAATCGAGCGGAACGGTACGAAAAAGACGAGTGTGATTTATAAGATATAAAGTCTATAGAGATCTATTTTTCAAAGTCCTTTCCTTTATTGAATAGTTGATCCAAACCCATGGATTTTTTTTCAATCCCGTTCCCTCGCGGCTCCGCCGCCGCCTGCAGCGCCTCAGCCTCTCCTGCCCTTCAGGAATTATCAGGATGAGCCCCAGCGCCCACCGGTTTCCGGCAGTGCCGTCTCCCAGCTTGTGAGGAGCGGACTGGGAGAGGTTTGGTCACTTTGTCCGCCCTTCAACTGGGGTCTGGGCGATGCTGGAGGTGGAGGAGGGGGTCACAGCGGCGCTACGGGCGCCGTTGATCCGCGGGAAGGTGCCGCGGGCGCCGCTCCCTCGCCGTCCCCGCGCGTGGAGCTGCCCCGGGGGGGGCCGTTTGCCCTCCCCTAGAAGCGGTGCTGGAAGGACTGGGATTCCTTTCCCGAGCTCCTGGAGTTGAGTGGAGGCTCAGCCTTGGGTGACTCCCTCTTTCCATCAAGCGATGGGATGCGACCCGCTCACCGTTCTGCCTTTTCAGCGACAAGAGGAGGACTCGGGGGCCTAAACGGTGCCGGAGGTGGAATCACCAGACCCGAATGAAGAACGTCTCGTTCTGAAGGGCTGGGCATTCTGCAGCGTCCCTTGAGGAGACTGGAAAACCTGCACGGAGCGTTCAGCCAGTTTTGCCAATGTTTTTTGTTTTTGTTTTTTTTAAATTTTTTGTTGTTGTTTTGTTACTTTCTGTGAAAAACGCGACTTTTTTTAAGAGCCTTTTCTTCACATCCCCTTGATCTGCTGGGTAGGACCTGAGCCTGGCTGTTGAACAGCGCTGGGCCCGGAGCCTGCCTGCAGATTCCAGTGGGTAACAGCCAAACAAGTCAAAAATCGGCTTCATCCTCCTTCTTTTACAGCTCCACTACTCGCAGCAGCAGCTCAAGCAAATCGAAACCGGCCTCTTGCCATGAAAACCCCATCGCTCTCTTGTTGCCGTCGATTTTACAAAAGGAACTTTTTTCCTTCACTGGTGTTTTTTTTTCTTCTTTCCTCTGCGCTCAAACGGCCGCCGCTGCCTCGGGTTGTCTCGGAGAAGCGTGGGCAGGTGGTTCTGTACCTCTGAATTGGATTTGATTTTTATTTTAAGCCAATGACGCCATGTATTTATTTCAGTTGGGGTTGCGTTCAGAACTGGTTCATCTCTCCCTCCGATGGATTATTTATTAAACTGCTGCTTTCCTGGTGTGTTGGAAGTTTTCTGTCCTCAGCTTTCTCCTCTCTTTTCCAACCTGGGGCTCAACATTCAAAATGAATTCTCCTTTCCCCTGGATGCTGAAATAACCGTCCTGGGTTCCACAAGCGCCTTCACGGCTCCAGCTCCTCTGGGGCCGAGGCGTAAAATGTTCCGAGGCCTGACTCGGTTGCTGGTCACGCAGGGTGGGGGCTGAGGGCTCAAGGAAGCCGTTTTGGGGGGGCAAAATTCAGCGTAGAATCAGAGAATTGACGAAACGGGGCCGGGCGTTTTCTGGAGGAGTGAGTTGTCCGGAGTCAAGGTCCCAGGGCTGTAGTTGTCGCCTTGCTGGCCCCGCACCAAGTCCCCCCAGTTCCCATCACCCCTCCCGGAGCTGGTTTCAGCGTCCCAGACTCTTTGTCTTCCAGCCAGGCTTCATTTAGATCTTATCTTCCTCCTTTAAACACTTCTTTGGGTGGCTGAAGATGGTACTAAGCTAACAATAAAATCACCAGAAGTATAAACAATCTCCAAAGTGGCTCTGGGATGACGGCCCCTCTCCGGTAACGAGCTGGAAACACCAGAGTTGCCTTTTGTGTTTATTTCCTCTGGACTTCAGCTGATTTTTATTCTATTTTCTTTTTCCTCTTTAGCTGAAAAAAAAAAAAAAAAAAAAAGAACCCTCTCACTTTGCATCACTGGAGCTAAAAGGGAAGTATCTGGGCACGGGGTGGTCTCCTTGGCGCGGCGGCCGTGCGGGCAGCGCAGGTCACCCCCGGCGTCACCACGGTGGAGACGCCATCGGGCGAGGGACAGGAGCCTCCCTGGAGTCAGATTTCTGGTGGTTTTGCACCGCACAGAAAACTTTTCTCGTCCTCCAGTTGTCCTCGGGAGTATCTCCTCCAGCTCTCTCATTTCTGGTGATGACAGCTTAGGGCTACACCCGGGCCAGGGGGGGCTCCGGCGGCGGTGCCGGGGGTATCCTGTGCTGGGGGCCACCGTCGGTCCCACTGTGGTTTGTCCCTCCCTGCTGAACTGTTTAGTTTCCTGAGCGCCGCCGCTGGCCCGAGCGCTGCCCGGCAGAGCCCCCCGCTCCTGCCCCTCAGGAGGAAGCACCGGCGGCTTCCAGGAAAACTGGTGGGGCTTCGGGATTCTTGAAAACCGTTCGTTCCCTTCGCTCCGACCCCAAAGGTTTCCTGTTGGGTGGAAAACTCTCCCAGTGCTGAAGTTTGCTCTTTTCCGCCCTGTCTCTGCAACCTGTTGATCTCATTTGGCCGGGTTGGGGACAGGAGGAGCTGCCCGTGGGCTCCTGGGATGGGGGGAAGCTCCTCGGGGATTCCTGAGCCAGCGGTGGAGCGGGAAGTGCTGGGAGGGGGAGCTCAAGGTCGAATCCATAGGAGCTTGGATGAGTCCTGTGAGCTCTCCCTGGCTTGGTGACGGTGCCATTGGAGCTGGGCCTCGTGGAGCTGGAGGTTCATCAGGTTCCCATAACTCCACTTTCCTTTTCCATCCGTGTGGCAAACCCTGAACAGGGGGGGNCTTGGTGACGGTGCCATTAGAGCTGGGCCTCGTGGAGCTGGAGGTTCATCAGGTTTCCATAACTCCACTTTTCCATCCGTGTGGCAAACCCTGAACAGGGGGGGAATGCATCTCAAGGTGCTGGACTTGCCCCAGCAGAAACCAACACCGGATTCTGACTCTTCCAGGGCTTGGATCATTTATTTTTTTCCAACTGTGTTTTGCCCCTTTTGCCCCCAAATCCCATCTGTGAGGACGGTGTTTCCCTTTGCGCTCTCTCTTGGCGACGGCACGAAGCGATCCTGCCCCGAACGAAGTCGCTCAGCGCTCGGTGTCCCCCCCCCAACACCGGGAAGCAGCCCTGGCTCTGGTTTGTCCCAAGCCAGGGCTGGGGGCTCCGAGGGCTGCTGGAAACTCCGGGAAGCGTCTCTGTTAACACAGGATGGAAGGAACAAAAAGCCCAGAGCCATTAATCATCTGGCTTTGGCTGAATGTGCATTATTTGATGGCAGCTGTTTACAGAGCGCTTCCCTTGCTCCAGAGCCGCTGGATCGTCCCAGGATTAATTACTCGGCCTCCCGAAAGGATGAGTGACACGCCCAGTGCCGGGAGCTGCCTCTCCAGAGGATTCCCGGATGGGAAACGGCAGAATCCCGCACCAACTTTCCACCTTCTGCGACAGGAGGCGCGGGGTTGCGCACATCCCCTCCCTCATCCCTTCGGCACCTTCCCCGGCCTCGGGTGCAGCCCAGCGGGACGGGATGGGGCAGAATCGGGCCCATCTCTTCCCAGGGAGCAGGGAAGCGATGCCAGACTTGCCACGAGACCGGACAAGCGCTGAAGCTCTGCCAGGGCTTGGGGCTAAGATAACACTGGGTCATCACCATCTGCCCCCAGTAACTCTTTCTCCATCTATACCATAAATTCGACCCTTCCAGCAGCACTTTCATCCTCAAAAACACCCTGTTCTGGGAATAAATGCTGTTTGCAGCCTGGTTTGGGCTGCCCAGCAGGGTGGTGGGGGCCCTCGTGCCACACGGGGACCTGTCAGGCCGAGAGCTGTCCCAGTACAACCCTTGGCTGCGGAGCTGGGCGTTGTGCAAGAGCTGAACTTGGAAGAAAATCAGAAACCTCCCTCTGGAAATAACCCTTGGGCTGGAAAGTCCAAGCCCCCAGGGCTGGTGCTCATGGAGGGGGGCCGGGGGGGCGGGTTCCTGCAGAGTTTAAGAAGGGCTGAGGATGGGGCTGGAGCCCAGAAGGAGGGAGCTCTGGCTCGTGGAGTTTGCTCGCTGGAAGGAGGAAAGGGAGGAAGGAAAGAAGGAAAACCAGCCCCTGCCCCACTGCTGGCTCTGCAGGCGATGGAACCAGCTCCTCTCCTCCTCCTCCTCCTCCTGCTGCTGCTGGGCTCGCCGTGGGGCTGCAGAGGTGAGTGCCACGGGGGCCACGAGCCATCCCAATCCCTTACCCTGCCTCTCTCACTTCCATCAGCCCTAGCGAGCGGCCACTAACGAGCTGGATGAAGCTTCTGCATCACCCCAGCGTCACCAGCCACTTTGCGGCAAACGAGGCACCCACCATCCCCCGTGTTTATCTTCTAAACGACGGGGTCCTGGTGCCTGCTCCCTAAACCCCGCGGTTTCCTCCCTCCTCCGCCCCAGGTGACCCCTCTGCCAGGCTGGCAGTGACACCGCGGGAGCCGCTGGTGCCCTATGGAGGCTCGGCAGAGCTGAACTGCTCCCTGGCCTGCCCGGGAGGTACGGTGCAGTGGAAAGGGCTGGACACCAACCTGGGGAGCATCACCTCCTTCCCCACCCACAGCATCCTCCACATCAGCAGCGCCAGGGTGGCCACGGCGGGCACCAAGATCTGCCAGGGGATCTGCCACGGGCGGCACTACCAGCAGGCTGTGGATCTGAAGGTCTACGGTAAGGATCCCCCAGCTCGTCCCGTCCCAAAGCCGCCCTCTCCATCTTGGATCCCGGTGCCGAAAATCACCGCCTGACTCTGCGGTTCCTCTCCCAGCCCTCCCAGACACGCTGAGGCTGGAAGCGGAGCCCCTCACCCTGGAGCCGGGGCGGCCGGGCACCCTGCGCTGCTCGGCGCAGGGGGTTTATCCGCTCGTGGGGCTGGGGCTCACCTGGTACCGGGGGGAGCAGGAGCTGGAGGAGAGAGATTTCGATGCCACGGAGACCGAGGAGGAGCTGTTCGACATCGTGTCCACGCTGCCGGTGGCCGGGGAGGAGGTGGGAGAAGGGGTGGAGTTCAGGTGCCAGGTGACGCTGAGCATCGGGCAGGAGACCTTCAGCCGGGTGGCATCGGTGGCCGTCGGCACCGGGGGTGAGTGCCGGGCTCTGAGGTGGGCACCCAGGTTCACGTGCTGTCCCATTACCCTGTCCTGCTTGAAATGGCTTTGCTGGGATGGGAGCAGCCCCCATTCCTGTGCTGCTCCACAAATCTCCCACCCGTGTCCCTGTCTCCGTCCCCGTCACCGTGCTGGTGGTGCTGGTTTGTTCCTGCTCACCACCCGGGGAGGCTGGATGGGGGGTTGCTGGGTGGTGTGGGTGGAGGAGGCCGGAGAGTTCTTGTCCCAGCTCTGAGCCGCTGCGTTCACAGCCCCGACGGAGCAGCCGGTGGCCGTGGCCGCCTCCACTGGGAGCACCCGGACGGTGACGGCTACAACGAGGAGCCCCAGCACAGCCGGAGCCGGGACCACCACAGCGCTGCCGCCAGAGCCGAGAGTCCCCACACGTGGTCCCACCACCCGGAAGCCTGATGCCAAGACCATCCTGGAACCAGCTGCCGCCACCAAACCCCCCTCCACGGAGCACTCTGCTTCCCAGGACCTCATCACACATCCAGCCACCACCACTCTCCCCGTCTCTGGTGCGGCGACGGCCGCGGGAAGCATCAACTGGGGGGCTCCATCAGCGGAGAAGGAGCCAGATCCCCCCGTGGGACCAGCACCCGCCTGTAACCTGCAGATCTGGTCGCTGCCACCCAACGGGACGCGGGGCAGGGCCCTGCGCATCGAGTGCCGCGCGCGGTGCCCCGGCAACGCCACCGTCCGCTGGCTCCGGACCCCCGTGGCCCTCTCGCAGTACCGGGAGGAGGCATCGGGCAGCGGCTCCACGCTGCTGCTGGATCGCGCCGAACCCCGGCACCAGGGTCACTACCAGTGCGTCCTGCTCGGCCGCCGCTCCCAGGCGGTCAGTCTGGAGCTGATGGTCTTGGATGGTAAGGGGTGGCCAGTGAGGGGGTCTCCTGTACCCCCATTGCTTGGATTCGGGCTGTGGGGTGTTGCGTTCAGTGCCGGGGGGTGTTACGTTCCCTTCTTGGTGTTTCCGGAGTTTGTAACTAAAGGCCTTTCTCGTGCTTTTCTAGATTCCCTCGGTCCAGGCCCTGCTGTCACCGTGGGGACGACGGTCTCGCTCTTGGGACTGGTGGTGACCAGCGTCCTGTCTCGTCGCCTGTGGAAACGACTCAGATCCCAGTACGAGCTGCCCTAGGAGCGGGAGCTGCTTACACGTGTCCACGGCACTCAGGACCGGTCCCCTGCTGTGGCCCCTTTTTTGCTGCTGGCATATCCCAGCCCCTGGGATAAGGAGCAGCTGACGGAGCCTGGCTCGCTGAGGGGACTGGTGGAGCTGGTGGGATGTTGGTTTCAGATCCCAGAGAAAAGCAGCCCCCCGATCCCGGGACAAGTGCTCTGGGAGCTCCGGAGCTTTTGAAAGCTTCGCCCGTGCCTGAGGCTGCTGCTGCCCAAGACACTGAGGGGTTCGTGAGGGGAGAGGTCCTGGGGGGCTCATCCACGAGTCCTGCGGGAGCTGAGAGCCCAGGGGCCGCCAGCGGGACCCCGGAAGAGGGGAAAGGAGCGGAGTCCTCCACAGGGATGGATCGCATCGGGCTGGAGCTGAGCTCTGGTGGGGATCCACGCCCCGTGGGCTCCCGGCACCCACGTGGCCGGGCGGGAGAGGGACCGACAGTCGACTGTCGCGACAGAGGGGTCAACAGCAGCCCCGGGGTTGTGTGAGCGTCCTGGGGTGGAGGGGAGCAGAGCCTCGCCGTGCGGCCAATAAAGGGCTGTTCCGGTTTGAACTCTGAGCGAGGCTCCTTTGGGCCGGGGCCAGGGCGGTTTCACACCGCTGCCGTGCACCGCGGGAGGCCCCGGTCACCGGGCAGCGTCCGCAGCGACCGCCGCGGGCCCCGTTGCTAAGGGCGGGGCGCCC
>VWZK01002041.1:51975-66644 GCA_013396935.1 Baryphthengus martii
ACCGGGAGGGTGGCGGGAAAGCGAGCTCGGTTGGGCCTGGAGGCTCCGGGAAGCGGTGAGGCCTTGAGGCGGCCTGAGGGGTGTGTGGAGGGTCTGGAGTGGGATTTTTTTTGGCGGGGGGTGGGTAGGGAAGGAGCTGCGGAATTCCACGAGGGACGGTTGTGGAGTCGACACCGGGCCGAGCGGGCGGCCTGCGGCGAGGCACGTNCTCCTCCGCCGACCCCTCAGCGCGGCGATCGTGGGGGTCTCTGAACCCCTTTTGGGAATCAACCCCTTAAAACAGAAGGAAGCGGAGTTGGTTTTCCCCTTCGTTTAAAAAAAAAAAGGAGGAATTTTATTCCCCGGTAGTTTTCCGAAGGGCTTAGGGAGGAGTGAGAGATTTCGAGGCTTTGAAAACCTTCGAGATGTTCCCGTGGTGCTTTAAATGGCTAATCCCCTCCTGAGGAAACACCACTCGCTCCTGGGCTCCCACCGCGGGATGGTGGGAAAGCTGGGAATGCCAGGAGGCTGTCGGTGGCTGCTTGGAAAACCCAAGGAGCCGGGATTTGCCGTGTGGTGGTGCGAGGACGTTTTCTTTCCTCCGTTCTTGAGCCTCGAAGGCAAACGCAGCGGGATTTTGCCCGGAGGGTTCTGCAGGTTCTGGTTCAGGAGGTGCTGAGGGGAAAGGGGTTTATTTTACGGAGCGGGAGGTGGTTGTTCCTGGCTCCTTAGCGTGGCAGGTACTAAAAAATTGTCGCCTGTTTGTGATATGAGACCGTGCTGTAGAAGAACCAAACCCAGAAACTGAAGGCAAAAGAGCAGGAAGACTCTAAAAAATCCAAATGCAGCAAAAAAAAAGTGACCCCTCCGGTTATTTCCATGTGGCAGAGCTGCCTTTTTCTACCTCGGGACACAAGGGCAGGAGAGAACCTACAAAAACTTCCCACCCACGGGGTAAAATTCGAGTTTCTTTAACCCGAAACGGCCGCTCCTCGCTCTGAGCGATCCCTTCTGGGAAGGATTGATGCGGATGAGCCGAGGAGGAGGTTGTTTCTATCCCTGGTCTGAAAAGCCTCGGAAGGAAGAGCCGCTTCTGCGGGGCCACCGGTTGTGTAACGTGCCCTGGCCTCTCCGTGGGGCTTTGGGGCTCTCGCTCTGGGATTTACCTCCCTCAGGAGGGGACAAATCCTGACCTGGAGCACTTTCCTCTGCCCTGGCTGCCTTGTGACTGCCTGGGAGATTTTTAGAGCCGTTACTGGAAACAACAAAAAAAAAGTGTCAGAGCTTCAAATATCCCCTTCCCAGGCCAAGAAACAAAGGTCATGCCAGGGGGGGGAGCACGTTCGCTGCGGGATTCCGCAGGCTCCTGCCAGTCTCGGCTGGTCCCGGGGCTTCAGACACTGTTTACACCTCAGGGCTCCTCCCTCTGCTCCAGGGGGCAGAGCTTGTTTTTAATCTGGGGGTGACCGCGGAGAACGTTATCTGGTCTTTTCCACCTTGTCCGGCTGGATCAGAAGCATCCGGCTCCCATCTGGGAAGAACATCTTGGCTTTGGGAGCTGATCTCCGACTCCCGACCCGTCACCGTTTGGAAGGTTGGGAGTCGCTGGGATCGATCCCAGCGGGCTGACGCTGCCTGGGCTCATCTACCCCCGCCCCCCCCAGCCTCTAGTGGGACGTTGGGGGTTCGGCTGCTTGTTCTGCTGGGGTGTTGGGAGGAGAGGGGTGTTAATCCCACCGGACTTGCTGCCCACTGGAGCTTTGGGGCCTCTGGAGGGTGAGAAATGCCCTTTAACTCGGCGCAAATAACCTTGCAACAGCTTATTTTGTCAGCATTCCGTAATCACCTTGTCTCAGGGGGGAGGAAAAAAAACCCAAGCAAACCTCAACACCCTTGATCTTTTCCAGCACCCGGTGGTTAGACCGGGGACAGGCTCCTACAAGTGCTGCAGATGGTTCCGTGACTCTTCAGAGCGAGGTGGTTGGGAGCGTTTGATCCCAGGGTTTGGGGTGTAAACCCACCTGGTTTGAGGGGTGAAATGGGGGGGGGGGGGAGAGCTGCCTACAGCTCATAAACCTTGTGGGGACCCCCTCCTTAAAAATCAGTATCTACCTCCTCCGAACAGCGTCTTGGGTAAGGGTCAGGTCTCTCCTTCCTCCTCCAGGCATCTTGATTCCCCCAGACTTTCAAAGCTTTGTTATGGAAGATGCATTTTTCCTTGGATTTATTGAGGGCTCTGATGCTTTGCAGACTTACTCTTACCTTTCTCATGTGAGCTCAGCTTCGTCAGGCCGATTTATTTCTACACTCCCAAAAAAAACCATCGTAGGGTCTCTCATTAAAACACCTCCAGATGTTCAAAACCCGAACAGAATTTGCACCCAAACCCGTCGTCTTTGTGTCCCTGCGTCGTGAGGTGTCTGTGGACATGAATTTCGAGTTCTTAATAACTGGCTTCCCTGGAAACCCCCCCCAGAAGTCATCTGTGAGCACATCTGAGGTGCAATCCGTGAGCAGGAAGGCTGTGGTGCGACTTAGCTCTTCAACCCGAGTCCCGTAAATGACCTCAGCTCACGGCGGGGACGGCTTTTCCCGAAGCCCTGTTGCCGGAGCCTCCCTTCCTGCCCCTCCCCCGGCAGTTCCATGGAGTCCCGGCCGTGATCTGGGCAAGTTGTGCCTGGGGATCACTGGTCACAGCGGCCGTGCTGCCCCCGCTTTGCGGCCTGAAGATGTTTGGCAGCGCCGATCGTGGCTTTTTGCGGTCCGGTGATTCCCAAACCCACCTTTGGACTGTGGGTTTTTTGGTTTTTTTTGAAAGTGGCCTCTCTGTGCAGGAGGAGTTTGAAAAACACCCTGATTGTAGCTGCTTCTCCCGCTTTTAATCCATTTATTGCTAATTTAACTCTGCAAAGTTTCCGTACCTGAGACTAGAACCTTGATTTCACTCTCTGACAAGAATTTACACGTTTTCCTCGCCGGGCTTGCGACATCTTGCCAGACGCTCCTCCCCTAAATAAAAAAAATAAATAAAAAAAATATTTTAATATTGTGTTCAGCAGTATCTCCTGGGCATCTTTGTGAGCAGAGCGATGACACAAGCGCCCTGTCCGGATGGTGCAAGCGCTCTGTGCCGTGGAACGGCAGGAATATTGTTGGCCGGAGAGGCAACACCTTCCCAAACAACAGCCCGGGCCGAGCCGAGCGTGGAGGGGAGGGAGGGAAGAGCAGAGTTGCTCTGAAGGGCTTCTTCTCAATGGCTGAGTTGTTTTCTTACTTTATTTTCTTTTTTTTTCTTTGCTCGTAGAGGGTAAATTCTTGCTTTGCACTAACCCTTTGCACTAATACCTCTTCAACTCGTAGCTGGTTTTATAAAGTCGCCGCTGTCTCAAAAGAGACTGGCTCAGGACAGCGTCGAGTTGCACTGCGAGGCGATTGGCAATCCCATCCCCGAGATCCAGTGGTGGTTTGAGGGGAACGACCCCAATGAGACCTATGCCCAGCTCTGGGATGGCGCACGGCAGGACCGTGTCCAAATCAACGCCACCTACAACCTCCACTCCACCAGCACCATCTACGTCACCAACCTCACCGGCGACGACTCGGGCACCTACGAGTGCCGGGCGAGCAACGATCCCGACCGCAACCACTTGTCGAAGAGCCCCAAAGTCAAGTGGATCCGTTCCCAGGCGAACGTTTTTGTCATCGAACGTGAGTGGCCGCTCCGAGGCCTCGGCACTTTGCTCGGACACCGGTGTCCGGTCTCCCGCCGTGTTCACCCCACCTCTTCCTCGTGTCCTGTGGCTCCCAAAAGTTCCCCTTCACCTTCCCGATCCCGGCTGTAGAACTGAGAGAACTTCTCCCTTCTCCCCTCTCTCACCCCCGTCCTCTGTCATCTCCCAAAAATGGCCCTGCTCAAAAAAGGTTGTGGCTTTTTCCCAACCAAAAAAAAAAACAAACAAACAACCCAAAACCAAACACCCCCTCCGGCAATTCCTGCGCTTTTTCTTGGAGCCAAAGACCTGGAACCTTCCGCTTGTATTCCCGAGCGCTTCCCAAATGCTGGTGCTGCCCCTGCGGAATTGAGGAGGCTCGATTCTGCCGTAGGCTCTGCCCCGACCACCGCTGACAAACCGGCCTTTCCCTGCGGCTCGTACGGCTCCTGCTCCGGTGACCGGTCCTGCTTTTAAACTCGCTTCCGTGTTAGGGAGACAAGCTGTGGGGAATGAAAAAAACCAAACAAACAACCCCCCCAAAAAAGAAAAAAATCTAAAAAAAACAGCCCTGCTTTGAGTCTCTTGGAGATGCAACCGTTTTTGAAATGGCCGTGTCTGGGACGCTGAGTGTGGTGTAGCTGCTTGTCCTCGGAAGGGGCCGGTTTTCCCCTCTGCTTAGAGCTACTGGTTGAACTGGGGAGCTGAGGGGTGGCTGCTTTGAGGAGCAGAAACTTGGGTTGACGTGAGGGATTTTTAACGTCCTAAAGTCTAACCCGCGACTCCTGAACTTAGGGCAGCGTAGTCCTCTCGGCGTAGACGGGCTGGAGGCGGCACAACTCCAAGCAGAGCCTTCTCCCGGCGGAATTCTGCTTGGCCTCCTACCCAAATCCCTGTCTTTCCAAGAGTTTGAGGTTGGGTGAAGGGCAGGAACCGTAGAGCCCCAGGGCTGGCTGCTGCTGGCAGCGCTGCTCTGGGCCTGCTTCCCACCCTCCGAAATCCCTGAGTCACCTTTGGTTGCACAATTCACAGCTGCTGGGCAAG
Source organism: Baryphthengus martii (assembly GCA_013396935.1). NCBI lineage: Eukaryota > Metazoa > Chordata > Aves > Coraciiformes > Momotidae > Baryphthengus > Baryphthengus martii. Next base: position 56,709 of record VWZK01002041.1, read on the forward strand.
CGGAGGCCTCGGAACCTTCCGGAGCACGTGGTTCTGTGTGGTCTTCTTGAGGGTAAATGGTAAATCTAATCTCTCGGGCTGCATCAGGTGGCGCACCTCCTGCTCTCCAACGGTTTCCTTTGCTCCTTCCCTCGCGAGAGAGGATCCCAACGGCCGTCCCTTTCCCTTTTCCAGAGGTGTCCTCATCTGCTCGGCGCCTGGGAGGCGGTGGCAGAGCCGAGCCCTGCGCTCTGCCCTTCAGAGCACGACCTTTTTTCCATCGCTTTATCGAACGCTCGGCTCTGCTGGAGCCGCAGCCGGCGTAGGGACAGCAGGAGGCTCCCAATTAGCCAGGAGGCTCCGAATGATCCAGAACGCGGCGGCAGGATCGGTGCTAGGGACAGCCAGGCTGGTTTCTTTTTTTTTTGGGGGGGGGGATTTCCTGTGCTGGAATGGTCAGTTCTGATAGGAAAGCGATTCCAGAGGTAAGTGGAAGCCAAAAGAAGGAGCTGTGAGTTTGGTAACTTGACGTCAAAGGTTCTCGGGCGGCGAAACTCTGGAATTTCACCCGCTGATTGGCGTGGAATTCTCTCCAAATGCAGGTCCAGACATCAAGACGCAGATAACCAGCATCCCCGGCAAACTGGTCCTCACCTGTAACGTCACCATGTCCCAACCCACCGCTATCGACGGGCACGAGTGGACGCACGGAGACAAGGTGCTGCAGGCGGACGCGGACTCGAGCACCTTCACCAGTTACACGTGAGTGTCGGGGGCGAGGAACTGGAGGGGCAGTTAATTAGTGATTCCCGTCAGCCAAAGCCAAGTGCTTGTGGTCTGGCCTCAAATGTTGGCTTGGAAACTTTGGGATGGAAGATGAGGCGAACAAAGTTTTCTCCTTTATGGGGAGGAGGGAGGGAAAGTTGTCGGCCCCAAAGACCTTCTTGGTAAGAGAAGTTCTGGTTTGTGAGGTGCAGCTTGGCCAGGGCTGCCCCATGCCAATGTCTGTGCTGACACAGAATCCTAGGATGGGAGGGGTTGGAAGGGGCCTCTGGAGATCAAGTCCAACCCCCCTGCCAGAGCAGGATCCCCCAGGGCAGGCCACACAGCAACAGATCCAGGGGGGGTTGGAAAGTCTCCAGAGAAGGAGACTCCACCACCTCTCTGGGCAGCCTGGGCCAGGCTCCGGCACCCTCCCAGGAGAGAAGCTTCTCCTCCTGTTGAGGTGGAACCTCCTGGGTTCCAGCTTGTCCCCGTTCTTCCTTGTCCTATCCCAGGGCACCCCAGCAAAGAGCCTGGCCCCTTCCCCTTGACCCCCACCCCTCAGAGATTTCTGGCCATGGATCAGCTCCCCTCTGGGGCTTCTCTTCTCCAGACTCAACAGCCCCAGTTCTCTCAGCCTTTCCTCCCAGGAGAGATGTTCCAGTCCCTTCCTCATCCTCGTAGCCTCCCTTGGCCTCTCTCCAGTAGTTCCCTGTCCCTGCTCTAGAGCCATTTCTCAGAGCTCTGAGGGACCTTCTGAGGGACCCGAGCAGGCCGTCGGCTCCCTGCTCCTCAGAGGCCGTGTGTGGAACGCGACACTCCAGCGGGCACTGCCTCTACCTTTGAGGTTTATCTACCTTTCCAAAGTCCACTTTTCCTCCCGGAGCAGCCCGGGAAGCCGCCCACGAGGTCTGGCCGAGGCTCCCAAGCCGTTTGGCGGGGTGTAGCCGAGCAGAAGCGGGAGCACCGGGGCTCATTGTGAGTGTGCCCTGAGCTTTCCTCTTTGATTAGAGTCAGGCCGGGCTGGCTCCGGCCCAGCGGCTCCGCAGGCGTCGTGTCCCTTTGTGCGGCAGTGCCGACGTGCCCGGCTCCCCATAGCAACAGGGAGCTGAACAAGGATTAAAGTATTTATAACCCAGCCTCCCTCGTGTGACCTCAATTCCTTAGCTGAGTGGTTTTTGGAAGCGGGAAGCGACGGGCACGGCAGAACTAACAAACAGCCCCTTGTCCCAACACGGCCACGGGACCCGAAATTTTGCCGGCTCGGGCCCTCGAGCTGGGTCTGGCTTAAGCTGTGGAATGAGAGGTTTGCTCGGTGCTGGGTAATCCCCTAAAGCTCATTTCATCTCAAAGCTGCTGCAAAAAGGGGGAAAGTTCTTCCTACGCTCGGGTCAGTCCGGAGTAACCCATCCTGGGTGTTCCCGTCTCTGTGGACCTCCCACTGAATCTGTCCCAAGCTCCTCACTCATCTCCATGAGGAATTTACATGAAGTGTGAAGGTTCTGGACCACGGGAACAGGCTGCCCAGAGAGGCGGCGGAGTCTCCTTCTCTGGAGACTTTCCAACCCCCCCTGGATCTGTTGCTGTGGGGCCTGCCCTGGGGGATCCTGCTCTGACAAGGGGTTGGACTCGATGATCTCCAGAGGTCCCTTCCAACCCTTCCCAGTCTAGGACTCTGTGACTGTTGCTGCACCTCAGATTCAGTTGGCTTTGCTCATTAGGGTGTGATTTTTTTTATTTATTTTTTTTTCCCATTTATTAATGAGACCAGGGTCTGTATGGAAAGAGGGAAGAGCCTGGAATTGGCCACTTCTGAAGTGCCTGGTGAGGGTGTGATGTCCTGGTGCTCCTGGTTCCCTTCAGCTTAGGTCTTCAATTTACTCCCTCTGTAGAGGCCCTGATCAGAGAATCATTAGGGTTGGAAACAACCTTCAAGATCATCAAGTCCAACCACCTCCTAAAAATTATCATGACCCCTAAACCACGTCCTGAAGCGCCACAGCCAAACATTTTTTGAACGCCTCCAGGGGTGGTGATTCCACCTCCTCCCTGGGCGGCCCGTTCCAAAGCCTCACCGCTCTCTCAGTAAAAAAAAAACTCTTTCCTAATATCCAGCCTAAGTGCTGTGCCTGGAGTCTGGTCTTTATTTGTGGAGAAGTTTGTGCTGATTCCTCCTCTGACATCTTGGATTTTTTTCTTTTGGTAGAATCGAGGGGAAGATGGAAGAGCACTCTGGTGTCTACGAATGCGTCTACAAATCGAACCCGGTGATAACGGGACAAGTCAATATTTCAGGTAACTTCTCGTGTTTGCTTCTGGCTTTGAGGAGGGGAGCGGGGAAGCCGTGACCTTCTGAACAATTCTGGGCTTTCGGTCGCTTTTCGGCTCGCTTCCTCATCATGGGTCCTACCAGACTTGCTCAAATTTTAGGCCTTGCGTGTTTCTGTGGGGATAGCACAAGAGGGAGAACCCCTGGTGGACAAATCTCTCTGAGTCTTTCTTGAAGCAGCTCCATACACTTTCCTCCCAAGTGTTTTCTGTAGCCAAGTGTCTGTTTTTCTCCTCTTGCCCCAGTTCCCCCCCAGGTGACCGCCTACAAGAAATCTGAGCACGGCAACGAGGGGGACACCGGGGTGCTGACCTGCAAGAGCTCCTCTTACCCTCCGGTCACCAGTTGGGTCTGGTACAAAAATGGTCAAGTGGTAAGAGCTGTGGTTTGTTCTGCCTCCCCTACCCCCCAGCAACGAGGGGAGGACCTGACCCCATCACAGTTAGAATCCTAGAATGGTTTGGGTTGGAAGGGACCTTGAAGATCATCCAGTCCAGCAGGGACACCTCCCACTAGAGCAGATTGCCCAGAGCCTCATCCAGCCTGGCCTTAAACACTTCCAGGGGGTTGTTTCCAGGAGCTTCCAGGGGGTTGTTTCCAGGAGCTTCCAGGGGGTTGTTTCCAGGAGCTTCCAGGGAATTAGCTCTCAAAAGAGCCTCCTTGATGCCGTGGTAGGACCAAGAAGCTCCTGTGATGTCAACACCACCCTGAGAGCCCTTTCTCTCCTCTCCCCCAGCCCATCATCAACGGCTCCGGTCGGTACATTATCAAATCGGGCGGCAACAAGACGGAATTGCGCATCCTGAAGCTGAACATCGAGGAGGACATGGGTGACTATCACTGCAACGCCACCAACTCCTACGGCACCGGCGGCGCCCTCGTCAACCTGCGGGTGCGCAGCCGCCTGGCGGCTCTCTGGCCCTTCCTGGGAATCGTGGCGGAAGTCCTGGTCCTCGTCACCATCATCTTCATCTACGAGAAGAGGAGGAAGCCAGATGAGGTTCTTGATGGTAAGAGAGGTTACAATTTTTATTTTATTTATTTATTTTTTTTTCAGAGGAGGCCAAATCATTTGTAGAGCGCAGGGGGGGGAAAAAAAGGTTAATTTGAGAGTGCTGGTAAGACCCTGGTGGTTTTCACCAGGAGGACTTGGCCATGAAACCGCAGGGACTTGCTGCTGTTTGGGACGGTCCCATCAGCTCTGCTTTGGATCTGGAAGGAGATAAGATGGTCAGGTCAGCCTGACCCTTTGCCTCACCAGTTCCTCGGCGCTGGGCTCGAGCGCTTCACGTGAGCGCCTGCAGGTCTGGAGTCCAGCAGTTCACACGCCGGAGGAGCTGGTTTCTGAATCAACAGTAGGGTTGTTTTCTCCTTAAGACCAGGTTCGGTTTGTGGCTCTTGTTTTGGGGAAAAGCCTGGTGCTATCTCTGATCTGTCCTGGAAGCATCAGCTCCTCCCTTTCCTTATCAGTGAGGATCTGCATTGTGCTGGCCCCGGCCACCCCTCCCTTATCTGATCCCCTGAACAATGAAGTGTAAACGCTTCGCATCCTTCCTCCTGGGGCCCCTGCCAGGAACAGGCCCTTTGGGCTCAGGAGGAGGAGGTGGGGCAGAGGGATGGAAACCAAACATCTTCCCCCCTGGCCTCAGGAGATTGTAAAACCTCCCAGCAGGGTGCTTTGTCCTCTTGACCCTTGGGGCTGGAGGGCAGGTGGCTCCTGAAGGGTGTTGTGGCTGCATTTTCCAGCCAAAAACAAAAATTCTGATAGCCTGTGTGCCTTTGAGTGATCTGGCTTCTGATGCCATCAGCCTGGTCCAGATTTCGTTGGTGCTGACCCCTCAGAGCCGTAGCAGCCGCTTTGCCAGACAACTGGGCCCGTTACGGAAGCATCCCGATGCTCCTCGGCCAGAGCTCGGACGCTCGGGTTCCCCAAGTGCTTGTGGCTGAGGATACAGCGTCGTACCCACCCAACAAACGTCAAGCTTTAAGCTTTTCCTGGTGAAAAGGGGTGTTCTCTCTCCAAAAGTCTTGAGGAGGTGACAATAAGGGACAGCTTGGACCAAATGATGTCCCTCATGGTCATGGATTGGCCTCTCGCTGGTAGCTGGGATGGGGAGAGTCTGGCTTGTGGGTGGTGGATGTCCTTGCTGGTGTTACCTTTCCGCTCTTCCCTTCTCTGCTGCTGGGTCCCACCTCTCATGGTAAGTAGAAGATGGTTCAGATGCTTCCAACCGCCTTCCCACCTCCATCCTCTCACCAGCTCCATGCAGATCTCGTTTCCCAGGGCAGCCCTGACCACGGGCCATGCCGGAGGTGGTGGCGGTGGGGAACCTTCTGCTGGAAGGTGGCAGATTGCAAGGAGCTGGTGAAAGGTCCCCCCCCCAGGGCTTGGCAGAGGTGTTTTCTTAGCTCTGCTTCTCGGTGTGGCCCGGAGCGTGGTGGGCGTGTGCTGGTGCTTTTGTGGGATGCGTGGGGAGCGAGAAGGATGCGCTGCCGCTTAAAACCTCCTTCCTGAAACGTTCCCTTCACTTCCTGCTGGGCTGAGCTCCAGTCCCAAACCGGTGGCGCCACAGGGCGAGGGCAGCAGGTGGACCAGTGGCTGCCGTCTGTGCTTTTTCTGGGTGGTCCAGTGGCTTTTTCCCAGTGGGAAGGCTGGATCCAACGAGTGCCGACATCAAATAGACGTTCCCCACCAGCGGAGCTGCTGGTGCTTCCCCGAGGAGCTCTGGGGTGGTCTTGGGTCGAAGGAGGGCCCAGACCTGACCTCTGCTGATCAGTGAGGGGGGAGGTGACTTGGTGACCTGCGAGCTGAGCCCAACCTGGGCCGTACCAACTGCCTGACAGGGGCGCTTGTCTAAGTCTGTGTCTTGTCTGAGCTCAGCTTAGCTAGAACCGGGGCTCGGGTGGTGTCTTCTGGGAAGGAGCGGCCCCTGCCCTGGAGAAACAGGAGCCCTTGTGGCTGAGGTGACCTTTTGGGTCAGGTCCTGCGCAGGCAGCGGGATCCCAAGCATCCATAACCTGTCTGGAATGTTGTCCCTGGAGGTTTGGGAGGTGGCAGAGATCGCTTTGTCCTTGACGCTCTTCTTCCTTCTTTCCTCCTTTCCACGCCGTTCCTGACCGAAGATGACGATGGAGGTTCTGCGCCGCTGTAAGTACCTCCTTCCCGTTTAGCCCCGTTTGTCCCAGCGGATCACACCCATGCAGGGAATCTCTGAATAGAAAAGCAGCTGGTGTGGGAATAACGGAGCTTCCTGGACTTGGGAGGCTTTTCCCCTGCGGTTCACTCAACAGACCTGGGGCTGGCACCAGCGTCTGAGTCTTCTGGGAACTGATCTCATCTTGCTTGGTCTGGAGCGTTTCTGGACCCGGTTTTCAGCCGTGGGCAGGGAGGGGCTTTGTGCTTTGTCTCCCTCCCCACTGCCCCCTCTTTTTTTTGTCTCCCTCCCCACTGCCCCCCCTTTTTTTCGTCTCCCTCCCCACTACCCCTTTTTCTTTTCCCTCCCCAGGAAAAGCAACGCCACAAACCACAAGGACAAGAACGTCCGCCAGAGAAACGCCAACTAAGAGCAGGGACCAGGTGAGTGTCACCCCCAAGGGCAGCTGCTGGGGCAGCTCTGGTAGCCCAGTAGGAACCTGCCAAAGCTACTGGGAGCACAACTGGGGAGCCCAGACAAGGGGAGAAGGAAGAGCTGGACTCTGCTGTGGGGTTCCAGAGCGTGGGAAGGTCTGGACTGGTTGGTCTTAGCCCACAGCTTTGTCCTGTGCTGCTCCATCACCCCCTCCAGCCCAGTGCAGCCTTACTGGTCCAAATGGGTCATCTAACTGGCTGCTTGTTTTCTCTCCTGCCAGGTGATGTGTAGATGAAGAACTCGTCTGAACAATTTTATTTCTTCTTTTTTTTTTTTTTTCTCCCGTTAAAATAGCACCATGAAATACTCTAGAGTGTCCTTGCGATTCAGTTCCTTCACTTTCTAAAGAAACTTAAGTTGTAGAATCTAAAATACACTTTTTTTTTAAAAAAAAAAAGAGTCGTGGGAGGGTTTTTCTACCTGTAAATTGTAAACCCCTTGTTCCTGGCAGCGTAGCTCACCGGCTCTCCCTGTCCTGGCTTTCTCCGTGTTGGTGCAGAGGGCGTGGGTGAGAGGACAACTTATCTCCTCCTCCTCCTCCTCCTCACCTCTGGGAAGAGCAGGATTTGCTGGGATCTGTTGGGAAGTGCCCTCCTTGCCCCACCTCGGTGTTTGAGCTGCGGCCGACGTGGGGTCATGTTCCCAGCAGGTCCCCGCTCCTCCTCCCAGTTTCTGATGGTCCAGGAGATGCTGCTCTGGTGACCACCTGGAGATGACCCGACCTGACCAGAGGGTTTGGGAGGGTGGTTCTGTGTCTTTCCCAGGGCATCACCCCAGCAAGGAAGTCACACGTGTCCTGCGGGTCACCAGGCACATCTCAGGCTCATTCCTCAGCCCGTGCCACACCAGTCAGCCCAGTTGAGTTCCCAGTTGGCTCCTCTGGAGCTCTTCTCAATTAAACAACCCAGGAGCTGGAAGCTGGATGTTGCTGTGTAACTTATTTCATGGCTTGTAGCTTTTTCTTCTCAAGCAGCTGCTGAGGGAGGGGAGGGGGTAGGGACAGGATGAAGGGGGCTGGGGGGGAGGGTGGATTTTCTTGTGCTTGAGCTGTGGGGCTGTTGGTGGGACAGGAGCCTGAGAGCAGACGAGTGTTTAGCGGAATCTCTAACACCTTTAGCGCTGGGTAGCGTTGAATTGTTCATCTGTTAACACTTCACAAATAAAGATGATTCCTCTTTTATTTTTTATTTTTTCCCCTCACCTCTGTTTGGACTCTGGTCTCTTCCCTGCTGCTGGGACCCCTGAACTGGAACGTGCCTGAGCCCCGGACTCGGTTCCGGCCGTAGGACGTGACGCGGTGTCTCGGTTGGGTGCCAGCTCCTGACTGGGCTCTAATCACGGAGTATTTGCAGCTCTGGAGGTGTTTGGGCCCTTGGGAGTGGAATCAAGTGCTGGTCACCAGGACACCCCTGCTTGGGGATGGGGGTCACCTCACCCTGTCACACGGATCAGGAGCCCTGGCAGGATGTCCTTCTCCAAGCAGTGATTTTTCTTTTCCCCTACTCAGGTGCCTGGGGAGAAGATGGAGGAGGTTGTGTGGGGGTCCCTTTGCTGCTGCCAGCCCGGAGCTCGGGGTTCTCCTGCCCTCAGAGCCAGGTGGTGATGACCATGAGCCACCCCTTGCTCCTAACCACCCCCAGATGCCTCTGCCCTGATCCCAGCATGTGACTCACCACTGGCCTTGTGGCCTCACCCTGTAGCCAAACATTTCTCCCTGCCTGGAAAGGGATAAAATTAGGGAATGTGGCTCCGATCGTCCCGGAGAGCTGCGGTGCGGGCAGGTCTGGCAGCGGTGCCAGCTGCCGGGAGCCGTGGTGCCCGGGTCCCCGATACCATTTCTGCTGCCTCGGCGCTGACCGGGCAGCGTGGCTCTGCGGCACGTAAGTGGGTTATGCAAGCCTTTCGCAGCCGGCCTCGTGCGTGCCGGTGCCGTCCTGGTGAAAAAAAATCAATGGATGGCTTAATTTCCTTGATGAGGATTATGAATCCTGCCTGACCCGGCGCTGGGGCCGCAGCACAAAGCGTCGCTTTGTTGCCTTTTGTTTGGCAGGGCCGGCACCGGGTGAAAACACCCGGCGAGGGATGAAACGGCTTCGTGCTGCTCTCTGCCGGGGCCCCGGGGCTGAGCCTCACGGTGCTGCCGTCGCATCCAGCTCTGCGGGGACGGTGTGAAGAGGCCTGTGCCGTGGTGCCTCCATCCATCCCGGGGAGAGGATCCCAGGGAATCTTGCTTGGCCTCTGCCTCCTGCTCGCCTTGGGGTGAGTCTTGAGCTGCCACTTTGCTTGTTCACTCAGCATCTCCAGCCTCCTGCTCTGGTGACGCCAAAGAGCTGGCTCCTCGGTGGGTTTGGGACTGGTGCTGTCCCGGAGGTGGGTTGGAGAAATGTACCATTCCCGTGGGACTCAGCAGAGGGGCTGTGGCCGCTCACTCCCCACTCCGGCCGTGGTCAGTGTGGGAGCTGGACACAGGCCCTGTCCGGTTGTGTTCCCACACCGTGGGCAGCAGATGGTGCCACCGACTGTGGCCGTGTCACCTGTGCGGCACCGTAACCCCGGCCGAGCTTTGCTCTGCCCTGGGCTGTGAGAGCCAAGACCCTGCAGCCGGGGGGCTCTGGGTCTGCGTCCGTGTCCAACCCTTTGAGGGTGCTCAGGGCTCTCTCCAGGGGAGCCACAGTGGGAAGAGCACGTTCCTGGGGCAGGAGATCCTGGTCCTACCAACCTAGAGCATCGTGTCCAGCTCTATCTGGTGGGTGCAGGTGTCCAGCCCAGTGGTGTCCAGCTGTGGCCACTGGACAAGAGTTATTTCTAGGACACACAGGGGTGTCGGTCCAGAGCCCCATGGTGGGAATCCTAGAATCCCAGGTTGGAAGAGACCTCAAGGGGCTTCTGGTCCAACCTTTCTTGGAAACAGCCTGGTCTAGACAAGATGGTCCTGCACTTTGTCCAGCTAAATCTTCAATGTTGGGAACTCCATCAGTTCCCTGGGGGGATTATTCCAGTGTCCTGGTGAAAATTTTTCCTCAAATCCAACCAGAACGTCTCCAGGAGTATCTTGTACCCATCACCTCTCCTCTTTTCCACGTGACTCCTTGTAAAAAGGGATTCTCCATCTTTTAAAACGTGGAACGCCGGGATCAGCGCCCCTGGGGCCGGGGCCGCCGGGCGGAGCGGGCCGGTCGCGGAGATCAGTCGCGGTGGCCGGTCCCGGTGACCGATCCCCGGCTATACCGGCGGGGG
>VWZK01002041.1:79896-96162 GCA_013396935.1 Baryphthengus martii
ACCAAAGTGTGGCCCCATCTCCTGCTGCCGAAAAGCCCCCGCTGAACCCGCCCCCCACTCCAGGCTGCTCCATAAAAGCCACTGCTGCATCACTCACCCTGTCCCATCTCCCCCCGCCCAGTGATCGATGCTGTATATGATATATATGATCCGAGTCCATCCCTGCGCGTGCGCAGCCGCAGGACGCTCTCCGGGGCTTTCGGCGGCCTCGGCGCCTGTCCCGGCCTCCCCTCCCGCAGCCCCCGGCGAGGGGTGACTGTCCAGGACTGGAGGTAAGTTTGGGAGGGGTGGAAGGAGGGGGGAAATCGAAGGGATGGTCGCCCCGAGGCCTCTGAGCACCCCAGGGCAGGGGAAGGCGCAGACACGCGTGCGCAGCGAGCGGGGAGGTGCGTGTCCGTGTGTCCGTCTGCCCGTGCGCACACGTCTGCCTCCGCCTCGCGCTCCGGAGCCTTCCACGTGGAACGTCGGCCAGTCCGGCCCGGTCCGGCCCAGGGCCCCGCACCAAGCGTCCCCCTTCCCATCCTGTGCAATAAACGTCAGCGACTGACTGAGCTCCGCACGACTCCCGGCTCCGCTTCTTCGCCGCTCCCGGGGTGGGAAGTGGAGCTGGTGGCTCCAAACGTAGCTCCAGCTGCCAGATCTCGACCTGCAGCCCCGGGAGCCCCTCTGCTGCTGCACCCGGGGCAGGTTTTTGTCTCGTTTCTGCTACGAAAGCGTTTCCAGGATGCGACACCTCTGTGATTGACTGAAGCCCGACCAGTCAGCAAACCAGCAGCAGTCTGGGGACACAGCAGTCCCCCCTCCCCAGGGTGACAAGGAGACCCACCCAACACCCCCCCCTGACTTCAGGCAAAGCTGCCAAGACAGACACAGTTCTCCTCTAGTACTTCAAAAACCATTTTATTTACAGTATGGTACAGCTCCACCCCCCCATGAGCGGTTTTCCCTGCCTGAGAGCCAGGGAAAAGTGAAACCAATCCCTGGAAATGAGTTGGGAGCCACAGAGGCTGCGCTCGGGGGAGCGGGGACAGCGAGGACAGCGCCCAGCGGCAGCTGGAACGGGGCAGGAACGGGCCAGAGGCTCCTGCTGCAGAGGGAGGAGGTGGAAAAGGATGGAGGGGCTGGCGCCCTGGGACTGGTATCGGCCCAGTTGGCTCTGGGGGCAGCAGGGACATAATGGCCAAGGGAGGACCAGGGGGAGCCAGCCCCATCTGCCATCCCCCCCGTCCCCCCACCTCGTGGTGGCTGCTCAGAGTCCCAGTTTGTCCCAGCATCTCGGTGCTGGGTGGGTGACCAGAGCTGCTTTTCCCAGGAGATGCAGGATGGAGGAGCCTCGTGGGCCGGGCTCAGCTGAAGAAGTAGGTGGAATCCATCACCTTCTTCAAGTTGAACTCGCCTGGGGGAAGGAGGAGAGGTCAGAGGAGAGCGGGTTCTGGAGCAACTGGGAGAGAACTCCCTGAGCTCAGCCCCTGGGACAAGACAGGAAGGACCCGAGAGGTCTTCCAGGAACTGATGTCCCTCCAAATTTATCTGGGACAGAGGTGGGAGAGCCAGGGGGAAGCCAGGGAGGGAAGGCAGAGAGGAGCACGTGGCTTGGAGCACAAATCCCCCCACCCCAGGCCTGCGCTGCTCTGGGGGTGCCCAGGGCGGCCGCTCCGCGGAGCAGGAGCCCGGACGTTCCTCTTCGGAAGAGCAGGACAAGGGTGGGCCAGATGGCCTGGCAGAGGCAGGGCTGGGAGATTAGGAGGAGTTAAACTAATTGCCTTAATCCCATTGCATGTCTATCATCTCCATCCCGGCAATTACCACGCTGAGCGCCTCGCTCCCAGCTCCAGGCTAATGCCTCCCGCTTGGAAACAGATGGGATGAGCGGGGTCAGCCTGGGGGAAATCCCTGGAGCTCAGGGACCGCTCCCAGGGAGGCTGCGGGGGAACATCTCCAGGCTCTGCGGGCCAGGGGCAGCTTCGGCACGGTGGCCAAACCCTCACCGGGTCCACCCTCAGATGGCACCGGAGCTCAGGGATTTTGGGGGACATTCCCTATTCTCATTTTCCTCATCTCCAAACAGCTCCTGAGCTTTGTAGATCCCACTCCACGCTCCTACCTGTCTTGGGGACACTCGAGAGCTGCTCCATCAGCTTCTTCTGCCAGAGGGCTCTCGTCTCTCTGCCTGGGCTGGAGGAACCAGAAAGAAAACAAATTGACGTGGGAGCTCCGGGCGAAGGCGCAGCCTCCGCGCTGCGAGGCCCCGAGAGCAGGATCCAGCTCCTCCAAAACACAGCACGTATCCCGGAGCAGGGGCTGGAGCTCAGTCTGGGACACAGCAACCCCAGGGAGGTGCTGAGGCCTCTACGGACCCTGCCCAGGGCTGGGCCGGTCGGTGCCACCCACCCAAATATCTGCCTAAACCCTCCTTCCGTTCCGTAGCCAAAGGACAGGCACCTTGTTTTCCACCCCGAGGTCTAAGGGAATTTGGGAGTCACTCCAGGAGGCCACGAGGCAGGAGAGGGAAGGAATACCTGCAGTACTTCTCCAGCATGAACTCGGACAGATCCTGCAGGATCCTCTCGCTGTGCAGAGCCACAAACTGCTGCCGACAGATCTGCGGCAGGGAGCGAGGGCGGGTCAAGGGTTAACAGGAGGTTCTCTCACGGAGACAGGTCAGAGGTGAGGAGCAGGGGAAAGCAGCAGGAGAGGGAAGGGGGGGCTGCTGGACAAGGGTGGAGGGAATCAGCCTGGGAAAGCGGGAAGCACCAGGAAAACAGCTCCAGCCACCAACCCCCTGGTGAATCGATCGCCTTGTGGAACCAAGTGCAGGGAAGGGCAGGGAAGGGGAGGGAAGGGCTGGTGGGCACCCAGAGGCCACCTCAGCAAGATCCCTGCTCTCGAGGGCCCCAGGAGGACACTCTTTTTTTACCTGGTTCATGACGTCCACGGTGAGCGCGTGAGTCCAGTAGCAATCGTGGACCGAGACGAAGGTCAGGCCCTGCCTGGGAGGGTGGCAGAAGGTGCCATCAGAGGAGCCCAACCCCTCCCAGATGTCCCCTACCCCACGGACAACCTCTTGCTGGGACTTAAAGATGGGGACAACCCACCCCGCAGATCTTCAGAGACGGCAAAATCCTGCGACCCTCCTCCGCCAAAAACCCACCACCGCCACGGAAACCTCTTTCCCCCGTCCCACTTTCGCTCCGCGGCGCTTCCCGAGCCGGGAGCGAGCGGCAGAGCGCGGGCAGAGTGCGGGCAGAGCGCGGGGCGCTCGCTCCCTACCTGAGGCAGTGCAGAGCCGTCAGCATCATGTGCGTGGAGTCCAGGGAGTGGATGAAGTTGGGGGGGAAGGCGTTTTTCTGCTTCACCGTGTCAGGCTTCCTGCGGCACAGAGCGGGGAGACGGCACCAGCTGCGGCTCCGAAGCCCGAGCGGCAGCGCCAGCCAGAGCTGGGCCGGATGGGGACGGCCCCAGAGGACGCCAGGGACCTCCTGAAGCCGAGGACTCGGCTCCTCTGGCCGCCTTTCTGCGGCTCGGGGGACGCCAGGAGCGCCGGCAGGTTCCGCTTTGTCCCCGGAGCGTGGGCTGAGGACAGCGGGGGCTCGCTACCGACCACGGCTGGACACTTACTGGTTGGTGTGGGAGGTTTTCACGCTCAGGTTCTGCATTCCACAGTTCAGCTGCGGGGGGGAGAACACGGGGATCAGCACCCACACGGCCCTGCCCGGTCGGCACCCAGCACCCCCAGCACCCATCCAGAGCTGCCCGGGCAGGGACCATCCCCATCGCCAGGTCACTCGGTGGCCGGTCACCTCCTGAGGGCACCAATTCCTCCCCCATGAAGGTCAGGAGAAGGGTTCCCGGAGGAAGAGCCGGGCTGGGAGAGCCGTGAGTCAGCGCAGCGGCGCGTGGGAGGCGGGAGCGGCGCGACTGAATCACTCCGGCCCCGCCGAGCCTCCTGGCTGCGAGGAGGGGGCTCCCAAATCCCGGCTGCCTTCAGTAAATCGGGAGCAAACGGAGCTTCCTCAGCAGCCCACCCACACGTTCCAGTCCCTGCAGGGGAGCGGGGAGGCTGGAGGAGGCGGCTGAGCACACAAATCCTCGCTACCTGCCAGGTTTTCGCCCGTTGCCTCGAGCCCCTCGGCCCTCTCCTCTCTCCCTTACCGCGGAAGGGAGAGGGTGGATGAATCCCGCGCTCCCAACACTCACCACGGTGGACTTGGAGCGATAGTAGGGCTGCACGATGGGCAGCCCCAGCGGCGTCACCCACTCCACCGTCTGCCCCGACTGGGCGATGAGCTTGGCGCTCTCCGTCAGCCAGTGCTTCGGGGAAGCGGGAAGAAAGAGGCTGGAGTCAGTATCGAGCGGCTGGGAAAACCAGTTCCCTCCCAGCTCAGCTAATCCTGAATTCCTGGAGCTGACTGGGAGAGTCTGACCCAGCGCCAGGCACGATCCCACCCCTCTGGGCTGGGCCAGGAGGATGTTTTGTGGGCCAGGACCCAGAAGAACCGTCTCTCACCACGGAGAACCCACAGGGACGGGCCAGGGGAGAAGAAAAGGTAGCTAAGAGGCAATGGGAATCTCACCTGGATATCTCGAGTGGCCGAGAACATCTCCTTGATGCCATTGAACACTTGCTTCACCAGGTAGTGAGACGCCTCCCACAAGTATTCCTGCAGGGAGCAGAGGCAGAGCGAGGGCTGAGGCGAAGGGGCAGAGCTCTGGGACCTGAAGTAAAGCTCAGAGGGCATCTCCCCACTGCCTGGAACCTCCAAATTGTTCCCACCGCAGACCGGGCCAGCCTGGGGCTGCTGCGGGTGGCTGGGGGATGTGATGGAGGAAGGCTGAGATCAGCGTTTCAGCCGTTCCCCGTCCTGAGGACAGGGTGATCTCTGGATAAGCAGGAGGTTCTGGATGTCTCATCTGCTCCAGGAATTGTCACAGGCAGCAGAAACCCTCCCCCAGCAGCTCAGGACTGTCCTCACCGGGCGGTCACAGGCATCAGGAAGAGCAACCTTCAGCCCTGCACATCCCTCTGCCAGCCGAGGTTCGGGGGGTAAGGAGAGAGTAAAGCAAGGAGGAAATTCCCCCCCTGGGGAGGGCAGGTTTGTCTCCCAGTAAGGACTGGGAGCTGAGCAAAGGGCTGCTGGGGAGGGTTCGATACCTCTGGGAACTCGTCGATCTCCCTGAGCCGCTTCTCCATCTGCAGGCGGCCGCCGTAGCGCGTGACGCCGTACACCACCGTCATCACCGTCTGCTTCACCACCTTGCGGCTGATGAAGCCCTGCAGGACCTGGGCGATCTTCACTCCCTGCTCAGCATCCTTCTTCCGGAATTCCTCCACCTGAAGGAGAAGGGAGAGGCCTGGGAGGTCAGCCCCACGGAGAGCCGGGCTGGCCCTGTGGGTGGGGAGAGCTGGAGGTGGGAGGGCTACAGGAGACCCTCCCAATTGTGCGTTGCCTGAACAGAAACCAGGTAGCCCACCAGAAATCCCAACAGAAATCCTTCAACCTACCAGAAATCCCATCAGAAACCCCACAGCCCTACCACAAATCCCATCAAAACCCCCACAGCCCACCAGAAACCCCACCAGAAACCCCATAGCCCTACCACAAATCCCACCAGAAACCCCACAGCCCACCAGAAACCCCACCAGAAACTGGGGAGGGTTGAGAAAACTCTACCTCTGACCGGCTCCTGCCTTCCCAACCCTCTGTCCACTGGTTGTACCTCAACCTTTCTCCCTGGGAGTTGGAATAACCCTGGACCGGGAGGGACCCCAAGAGATGGAGGGGCCCCAAGAGGTGGAGGGGCCCCAAGAGGTGGAGGGGCCCCAAGAGGTGGAGGTTCCTTGTGCAACACCAGCAAGGGGGAGAGGCAGGCCCAAGAGGACACCTCCCCGTGTCCTCGCTGGTCTCACCTGCTGGGCCACCGCGCTGTAGACGTCCTGGGGGACGCTGCAGGGCATCAGGTTGACGGAGATGGCACCGATGAGGTCGCGGCCGAGCGCCGCGTAGTGCTGCAGACCGTTGCAAGAGCCGTCCTGGGGGCGGGGAGGGGGAGAGCAGGGAGGGGCAGAACGAGGGGTCAACGTGTGGATGGAGCTCTGAAGGTTCTCGCCCTTCCTGCCCCCTCTCCTCCCAGTCTGGCCGGTTTGCCCACTTGGGTCTCATCCCCAAGCAGAGGTTTAAAACCAGAGGACCTCCCGTTGTGTCGCCCTCCCCGCGACTCCCGAGAGCTCCGTGGAAACACCAAACCCCCGAAAATCTGGAACAACTCCCAATCTGTTCGAGCTGCTACAAGAAGCGGCGGCCAAAACGACCTCAGAAACCCCAGGAGGAGGGTCAGAGGCGGGAAAGGGGATCGACCAAAGATCTCCCGACGAGCTCCGGCCGCGCTGCTCCGCTCCGGGACTGATGAAAACATCACCCTGTCAGAAAACGGCCTCTCCCGAAGCGGCGGTGACCGAGTCACGACGGCCAATCTGTCCCAGCAGCTGTCCCCACAGCTCTCCTGGGAGCTGGAGCAGGACCTGAAGGATGACCCAGAGGGGGAAGCTCCTGCTGTTCCTCAAACAGCGGAGACGCTTCTCACGGGAGACGCTCGGCCGCTTTGGATCGTTTCTCCTGCGCTCGGGCTCTGCTCGGGCACCTGCAGCTGCTGGCAGGATGAAGCCTCCTGTCCTCTCCTGTCCCCTTCCTCCTCCTCCCACCCTGCAGTGCAGGGACTTGCAGAGCCGAGAAGGCTCCAGAGGAGCTGCTTCTATTCACCAGGCGCTGATGACTCAGGTGGAAGGAGACTCCGGGTGCCCTCCAGAAAAAGTCCTGGTTTGAATTTCACCAAGGGCACCTCCCACCCCACCCCCTCCGGCTGCTCTCTGGACCTTTTGTTGTCATAACAGGATCACTTTAGACTGTCTCATATGGATTCCAGATTTTAGTGAGGGCAGAACATCCCCCCTGGTCCTGTTCTCCTCCCTTTCCCTTCTGATCGAGACAAAGGAGCAAATCTCTCTCCCCAGGAAAACAATGAATTCATCGCTGTCTCGGCTCCGTGGGCGCAGACAGGGAGCTGGCAGCCCCAGAGCGGCTGGGATGTGCCGGGAGAAACGGGCACAGAGCGTCAGAGCTCTGCTGGGAAGAGATTCTGTAGGTCATGGAGTCCCAGCACTGCCCCAGCCCTGCCAGGGCACCACCGAGCCCTGTCCCTCAGCACCACAGCTCCAGGGCTTGGAAACCCCTCCAGGAATCAGGGGGACTCCAGCCCTGCCCTGGGCAGCCTGGCACAGGCCTGGACAACCCTTTTGGAGAAGACATTTCTCCTCAGGTCCAACCTCAATGTCCCCTGGGGCAGCTTGAGGCCGGTTCCTCATCCTGTCCCTCGTTCCTTGGGAGCAGAGCCCGACCTCCCCTGGCTCCAACCTCCTGAATTTCAGGGAGTTGTGGAGAGCCAGAAGGTCCCCCCGAGCCTCTTTTTCTCCTGCTCCAGATCCTTCCCCAGCTCTGTTGCCCTTCTCTAGCCACGCTCCAGCCCCTCAAGGTCCTTCTGGGAGCGAGGGACCCAAAACAACCCAGGATTCAAGGAGCGGCCTCCCCAGTGCCGAGCACAGGGTGACAACCGCTTCAGGGTCACATGGTGAATGCAGGGGACAGATCCCACCACATCCCGCCCAACCAGGGTCGGGATGGCTTCCAGCCCTGGTCCCACAGCTGGAGAAGGTCCGAATGACCCAGCTCCACCACGTGGGCTGATGGTGACCCCCCAGCCAAGCTCTGCTCCAGCCACAGGAAGCAAAGCTGCCCCAAGACACCCGCAAACTGCCCTCCCAGTTGGAAAAGCAGCGGAGATCCAGCTGCTTCCACTCTGCCCCTCGCCCCGCTCAGCCCCACGGCTCTGCCGGGCTCCCACCTGGTGAATTGGGAAGTGAGAGACGTAAGCTGCCGGATCCGGGGCCCTGGAGGCTTTGGCGATCTCCATGCAGCAGGCCAAGGTTTGCCAGGGCTCGTCCGTGTCCATCCACCACTTCCTGCCCTGGGAAAGGGAAAGCACGGGCTGGGAGGAACGGGCGGGGCTCCTGTGGGACCCTCAAGCAAAGGTCGGAGTCCCCGTCCTCCTGGGATATACCGGGCAAAGCGGCTCCCCCCTCCCCACGCCGCCGCTTCCCAAGTATCCCATGGTATTTCCAGGCAGAAGTGTGTTATTTGGGAAGCTCTGCAGCGCTTCGCTTCCCTTTTTCCTCTCAAAGTGTGATCTTTCCAAATGTTTTTGTTCCAAAAATCGATCCAATTTCCACTTTATTTTAATTTCTGGAAGACGAATGGTCAAGTCTCCTCTGAAATGAAAGAAGACACGCATCCCTCTTTTTGGACAACTATTTGGACAGTTCCCAACACAGAGAAGCTTCCCTGATTTCCAGTTGGCTCCTCCCAGAGCACCAGGTGACACCCTCACGGTCCGAGGTCCCACCACCGCACCCCAAGAGCGAGCGGAACCCACACCGGCCGCTCCCCACCTACCGTCAGCGGCCGGTCGGCCGAATCCAAGATCTCCTCCATGATTTCGTTGGCGTAATCCAACCTCTCCCGCAAAGCGTTCTTCTTCTTCAGCCCCGTGAGGTTCACCAGGTGGATCTTCAACCAGTCGAGGCCTTTGGGTCCCAAGGGCCTCCCCTCGGCGAAGAGCAGGATGGCCCGGGTGACGTCATTGCCGAGGTGGTTGAAATAAGGTGGACAAGGGTAAGTCCTGCCTCGGAAATCCATGTTGTGAGGGAACCAAAACACCTTATCCCGGACGTAGTTGGCGATGGAGAGCTTGTAGAGCGCGTCCATCCGCAGGCTGTGCATTTCCGCCGCCTTCTTCTTGCAGAGCAACAGCTCGTGCTTCTGGGCTTTGTTCCCAGAATTACCGGGAGAGGCCGAAGGTTTGGGAGCCTCCGAGACGGGCGGTGGGACGTCCAGCTTCTCGTTGCCTTTGTCGTTGAAGATGGAGATGATGATGTCCAGCACCGGCCGGTTGATCTTCCAAGCGCAGTTGCCCAGTTGGTTGAGGGCATCTAGGACGGGGTGAAGGTTCACCGGAGGACACTGCTCCAGGAGGAGCTGGTGCTGGACAACCCCGTCCACGTAGCGCATCAACCTGGTGTCGTTGAGGAGAAAGGCGCCGAAATGAGGGGAGGTCCAAGGCACCGGGGGGCACAGCATCGGGATGGCCGAGGAGTTGAAGGTCAGCAAGGTCTCTGCGGCGTCCGACACCAGCTGGGAGAAGACGGGATGGGGCTTGATCAGCCCGACCTGGGGAGGAGAATCAGAGAGGAGAAGGTCGGCGGTGGAAGAAGAGCACGCGATCGATCAGCTGTCACATCACCGTCGTGCCAAGTCCCTGCAGAACCGAAAGCTCCTCCAAACGTCCTCCAGCAGGGAAGGAAAAGGACCTTCTAAAGACTTGGATCTGCTGAAGAGGTGGCCTGCAGAGTCCCAGAGCCCCCAGGCCACGGCTCACCTGAGAGCTGCTGCGGAAGGAGTAGATGTGGTAGAGGACGGGGATCTGCTTGGACTCCAGGCGTGGGTTGAGGATGTTCCTGGGCACCTTGACAGCCTTCACCAGGAGCTCCAGCAGGTGCATGCCCAGGCGCATGAGGAGCATGTAGGACCAGCTGCAGTCCCTCAGGTTCAGGGAAGGTCCAAACCCTGCTTCCGCCACCAGTTTCTCCCAGTATTCCCGTGGCAAGTACTCGTCAGGCTGGGAGGTGGAAGGAGAAGACGGAGATCAGACGGAGGGGACAACCACGCTGCTCCCAGGGGTGTGCTGAGTGAGATCGACGTACTCGGGACACGGCTCCGAGGAGCCTCCTGTCCCTGGGAGGTCCTCCCTGAGAGGGGTATTTGGGGAAGGACACTGGTGTGACTGGGACGAGCCCAACGGCGAGAAGCTGCTTCTGCAGCAGGAGGTTCCCAGAACCTGGACCTTGAGAGGAAGTGGACAAACTGCCTCATGGAATGGTTTGGGTGGGAAAGGACCTTTCAAGGTCATCAGGGACATCTGCAACTGGAGCAGATTGCTCAGAGCCCCATCCAACCTCCCCTGGGATGGTGCCAGGGATGGGGCAGCGACCACCTCTCAGGGCACCCTGGGCCAGGCTCTCACCACCCTCAGCAGCAAAAATTCCTTCCTTCTTTCCAGTCTAGATCTCCCTCTTTTAGTTTCCAATCATCCCCCCTTGTCCTGTCCCACCAGGCCCTGCTCCAAAGTCTGTCCCCATCTTTCTGACAGGCCCCTGGAAGCCCTGAAAGGCCCCCAGAAGGTCTCCTTGGAGCCTTCTCCAGGCTGCACAAGCCCAACTCTCCCAGCCTGGCCTCCCAGCAGAGGGTTCCAGCCCTCCCAGCATCTCCGTGGCCTCCTCCGGCCCCGCTCCAACAGGTCCCCGTCTCTCCTGTGTTCCCAGATCCCCTCCCAGGGCACCTACCCGGCCATCCTTGGCCAGCAGGTGGATGTAGCCCCCGTAGATCTCCTGCACCTTCTCCAGCTGGCGGCTGCGCTGCTTCCTCTGCGTGATGTACCTGTTGTAGACCTTGAAGCCCAGCTCCCTGGCCAGGACAACCAGGGATTCTCCTTGAGGAGAGAGGGTGTTGAGGATCTGAGAAAGGGGAAGGCAAAGAGGGTCTTGAGGAGGGAGGAACAGGAAAGATAGAGCAGAGAGACAAAGCAGGAGTTAAAGCCCTTGGGTGGGGAGCAGAGGTAGACGCAGATTCTCGGGATGAGGAGGAGGAAGGAAAACGTGGCCAGGACAGAGCTGGGGCTTCCCTGGCTGCTCAGCACAGGGAGCAGACAGAACCTGCTCGGAATAACTAGGACAGACTTCGAGGTTTACGCTGGGATTCTCCTGGATAAGCCCTCTGGGGCAGCCCTGCGGCCACTGGGGTGGCTCTGGGTGGCCAGGGCGAGGTCCTACCTGCAGCATGATGGCCACGTACTCCTCATCCGGCAGCAGGCACAGGTAGGGGTAGAGAACGTCGTATCCCGACGCCGTCCCGAGCTTGGACATGCTGTTCTTGGACTTCTGCAGGGCCAGGAGGATGGAGTCGTGCCACTGGGAGCGGAGGGTGGCCAGCAGCTTGCGCTACGGACACGGGAGAGCGAGAGGAACGTGGCGGTGAGGAGGTCTCACCGGGGAGCTGCCCCACACCGCGGATCCCAGCACCTCCCACCGCTCCTCAGGGATGATCGCCCCGGTCCCCGAGCTTTACCGCTTTACTGGCTTGTTGGGTCAGAGGTTTGGTCGACTCCACCGACTCGATGGTGATGGTGTTGTCCATCTCCATCTCCAGCTGCTGCTGGAAGCACTCCTGCAGCTCCTGCACCGAGAAATCCAGCTTGGGGTAGGACACCGGCTTCTCCTGCGACAAGAGCCAAGTGGAAAAGGAGACCTGAGCGTTGTGGGCTAAAAATTTCTCCCCATATTCCAATCCCAGGCTGGACCTGAGGACACATGTGAATACCATCTGACCAGCTCCAACACCTCCCCGAGCTGCAGGGACCTTCCTGAGCTCTTACTTTGGAGTAGAAGTCCCGGAGCAGAGAAGATTTGCAGGTCTGGGGCTTGGGTGGAGGGGGCAGCTGGTAGTTGGGCTGGATGATCCTGATGGCCTTCAGCACCTTCTCCTTCTCATCTTCCTCAAACAGGCACTTTTGGAAGAGTTCATCCACGTGGAAGCCGTCATCCTGCAGCTGCTGCACCCACCTGGAGAGGGGCAGGTGAGACAGGGTTGGTCTTTCAGGGGGGACTTGGCATCTTGGGCAGAAACGGGCACGTTTTGGACAGAAGACAGAGCACGGAGAAGACAGACGGAGGTGACTCCTTTGGAGGATCCAAGAACCTCGCCTGTATCAGCTTCTCCTTCCTCCTGGAGCCACGAGACGCACGACGGGACAAAGAGCCCCCCAATCCAAACCCCACTGGTGGCCGCAAAACCAACACCCTCTCCCAAAGCGGGTCCTGGGGACTGGTACCCACCAGGGATCGGCTCAGAGCTCAGGGCAGGAGCCTGATCCACAGCTCCAGGAGGACTGGTGGGACCTCTCCGCGTCGGGTGGCTCCCAGCAGGTCCCTTTGCGCCGCCCTTCGCTCCAGGGCAGCTGCAGGAGGGTGCAACTCGCTGGAAAAGGCTCCAGTATCCCTGGGAAGCAGGATGCGTCCCACGCACTTGCCCTGGGATGCCTCTTCCCTTCTTCAAAGGGAGGACCGGGCGAGAACGGCGCAGAAACGGGACAAACTGGGAAACCCACAGCAAGGAGCTGCCTCGTTCCACCACGAGCGACTGGCAGCAGGACACTGGGAGCTCTCCCTGTCAGGAACCAGCTCTGGAGCTGCTGGAGCCGGGAGCTGCCTGCAGGGCTGTGTCCCGACAAGGACACTCGCCTCAGGTTACAGCCCATCCGTTATCCACCCTCCCTCCCTCTCCGCACCTCTGCGGAGCGGGAACGGGCGGCTTCACCTTCCCGGACACCGGAGCTCGGCTGCCCTTGGGAGGCTGAGCAAGAAACTGCAGGTTCTTTCCCACTTAAATCCCCCAGCCCAGGACTGGGAACCAGTAACTGTGGAGTTGGTCACTGGCAGGGGGGGTCACACACGGAGCCTGGAGCCCAGGGCCAGGAGCTGAGCGCCAGCAGGGCCTGGAAGGAGGGGAAGCTCTTTTCCCTGTGACCCCCAGCGCTGTCAGGGGGTCACAGGGAATTCCCACCCCCTCCAGACACCAGTATCTCCCAGGATGCTGCCAGGATCGTGTCCTCCTGGCTCTGCCAGGCTGGAGCAGAGAGGAGAGCCCAGCAGAGCCCAGAGCCCCCCACCTGCCGACTGGTGACACTGGAAGAGGACAAGCAGAGCCGGGTGACAGCTCCCCAGTCCCTGGGGGGGCTGCAGAGGAGGGAGATCCGGCAGATTTGGGAATCATCTGTGGCCCAAGAGGTACCAAATGGCACCGGAGCTGGAAGTGACACCAGCTGTGAATCCTGCTCCATGAGGAGCCGATTCTACATCCCTGCAGAGCCCCAAAAATACCAGTTTGGAACCAGCGACCCCCACCTGACACCCCTCAAAGGCGCCCTGAGGCCTGGGAGGATGCTCTGTGGGAGCTCTGCCTGCTCCCAAATCCGGCTCCGAGAGCAGGGACAGGGCCTCCCGACCCCGGATCGGCGCTGCTCCCCAGAGCCAGCTCCCAGTTCTCCCAGCAGGGCCGTGGTGATGGGGTTGGGCAGGAGAAGCTCGTTACCTCCAGATGGTTTTGGAGGCAGAGAGGTTCCGGCCCAGGCATTCCAGAGCCGCCGCGTACGAGTCCAGGCTGGGCCGGAGCCTGGAGGCCTCCAGCAGGGAGAAGAGCCGGTTGATGCGCTGCATGTGGCCCTGAGGGAGCGAAGGGAGAGGAGATGGGGACAATCAAATCACAGCTTCACCCCATCACGTCTATCCCACCCCATCCTCTTCTTCCTCACTGGGATCAGCGGCCTCAAACCAGCCACGTGCCTTGGAAGGTCCAACCCCCCTGCCAGAGNAGGAGCCCATGGGCCTCTTGGCCGCCAGGGCCCGTTGCCGTCCCATGGATAAGTTTCCCTCCACTGGGACTTGGCTAAACCCCCAGGAGCTGCTTCTGAGCAGCTCCCCGTTCTCCTCAGCCACCCAGAAACCCCCAAGAGCCAGGCCCGGCCAGCCCAGGCTCCCCAGTTCAGCACCTTTCTCGCCCAGCTTCGCATCACCACGTTATAGGCGCTGACGTTGAGGAGCCGTCTCTTCCCGGGGCTGCTGTGGTAGAAGAGAAGGAGCTTCTCGGCCTCCTGGGGCTGCTGCAAGAAGAGGAAGCATTCCAGGCTGGATTGGATGGTTTGCTGCAGCATCTTGAACTGGTTGCTCTCCTTGTTCGTTGGCACCCTCTGGAACCTCTGAGCTTTTGCCACCTCCTTCATCACCACCACCCTGGGCTTGCTACGGGCGGAGAGGCCGTGGGAGCTGCCCTGGTTCTTGCTCTGGTTCTGGCTCTGGCTCTGGCTCTGGCTCCGGCTCTGGCTCCAGGAAAGAGCTTCTGGAGCTTTAGTCTTTGGAGCTTTAGCCTTTGGGGCTTTCGGGGCCTTCGGGGCCTTTGATCTCTTCTTGGCTTTACTTTTTTTGGCCTTGGCTTTGCCCTTTGGTTTGACATTGAGCTGGCCCTGCAGAGCCAGCTGGGAAGCAGCGACGGACAATTTCCGCTCCACCTTCAGCTGTCGGACGTACATCTCCTTCTTCAGCTTCTCCACCCAGCCGCTGGGCTGGGCCGAGCCTTCAGCCCTCCGCGGGGCAGCGGGATCTTCCTCGGCAGGGCCGGGGCTCACCGCGTTACGCGGCGGCTCCGGGGATTTGAGGGTTCCCAGCGGGGTCGGCTCCGCTTTGCTGCCGGTCACCTCGGGAACGTTGGTGGCTTGGAGCTGCTTCGCCCGAGCTTTCAGCACTGCCGGGAAAGCCAGAGGCAGGGAGAGGGAGGTGAAGGGATGTGGGGCAGGGCAGAAGGTGCAGCTAGGAAAACGGGAGTTCCCACAAGGAATTCTTCCATCCTCCCAGCAATCAGCTTCTCTGACCAGTGCCTTTCTGGGATTTAGCCACCGGTTGTGGCTCACCACAGTATTCCAGGGAAACCAGGGAGGGAAAAAGCACCAGATCCCACTTGTGTCCCTGGTCATCTCACCGGGTTTCCCTCCAAGGACCTTGTGCCCTCAGCTCCCTCGGGAAGAGATCCCAAAGCCAGACCACATCCCAGGTCACTCCCTGGAGACTCCTCTGCCATCCCAATCCACGTTTTACAGCACCTCAACACTCCCTGGAAGCAGGGAGTGAGGCTCCAGCTCCTTAAGATGGGAGGGAACTGGCCAAAGGAAAGCCCTGCAGCTCTGCCAGCCCTTCCCGCCTCACCTTCCAGCAGCTCCGTCCTCTCGCAGGCGGCGTTCCTCGTCGCCTTCTCCTTGGCGCTGGCGGAGGAGTAGCTCCGGAGAACGCTCCATGGGATCCCTGCGGCGGAAAGACGAAAAGAAGGGAGTCAGAGGAGGCTTCATCAGCCCACGGCCCCTGCCCCACGCCAAGGCTGGGCCTCAATGGGGAGGGGACAGAGTGGCCTCTGAGATCCCAGCAAGCTCAGCAGCAGTGCCACCGGAGGCTGGCGGCAAGCGGCAGGGACAGGGACACCCCCCTCACTCCCTGGCCCTAATATCTCGGAGGGAACACGACTCTGGAGATGCCACAAACCCCAGGGGGCCCCCCATTTCATCTCTCAGGGGATGACAAGGCCCCAGGACACCCACAGCCCCCATCTTCAGCCCCAGCAGGGAGGCTCAGGTCATAAAGACCCTCATAGCCCCCAGCTCTGTCCCAGTGGAGGGCTGGGAATGCTGGGAATCCCCACCCCCCCAGCTCTGTCCTCAGCGGGGGGGATGCTCAGGACCACAGGGACCCCACAGCCCCAGCTCTGCCCCCACAGCCCCGGTCAGGCCTCAAGGACTCCACAGCTCCAGCTGCAATACCACGAATAGGGCCAGCTCCTGGGACTTCACATCCCAAACTCCATCCCCACAGGCAGGGCCACGCTCCTGGGATCTCACAGTCCCAGCTCCATCCCTACAGTCAAGGTGAGGTCTCCAGGACCCCATAGCCCCAGCTTCATCCCCATGGCCAGGGCTAAGCCTCTGGGATCTCACAGGCCCAGCTCTACCTCCGTGGCCAGGCCTCCAGGATCCCACATCCCAAGCTCCGTTCCCACAGCCGGGGCCAGACCTCAGGGACCTGTCAGCCCCAGCTCCATCCCCATGGCCAGACCTCAGAGACCTGTCAGCCCCAGTTCCATCCCCATGGCCAAGCCTCTGGGATCTTACAGCCTCAGCTCCATCTCCACAACCGAGGTCAGGCCCCTGGGACCCCACATTCCCAGCTCCAACCCCAGAGCCGGGGTCAGGCCTCTGGGATCTCACAGCCCCAGCTCCATCCTCACGGCCAGGGCGAGGCCTCCGGGACCCCACAGCCTCAGCTTCGCCCCCACGGCCTCAGTGAAGCCTCCGGGACCCCACATTCCCAGCTCCAATCCCTCCAAAGGGGCCAGGCCTCCGGGATCCCACAGCCCAAGCTCCGTCCTCACAACCGAGGGCCAGGCCTCTTCAACTCCACAGCCCTAACTCCGCCCCGGGGGGTGAGGGCCAGGTTTCTAGGCTCCCTCCCCGGCTCTGACCCACCCCAGGCCCGCTCTCCGGCCTCTCACCGGCGCCCCGGAGCCG
>VWZK01002041.1:96669-110373 GCA_013396935.1 Baryphthengus martii
GGTCTGGAGGGCGGTCCCGCCGAGCTCCCGCAGCGGGGGCGAGAGCTGGATCCCGCCAGGGAGCAGAGGCTGCGGCGGAGGCGGGAGCTACCGGGACCGGGCGCGGGGCAGAGGGCACGACCGGGAAGGGAGGGTGAAGGCTGGACGGAGACGTCCCGGGATGGCGGCGGGACTCCGTTGTGCGCGGCCTCGGGAAGCGCCCGCAGCTCCTTCCGCCCGGTAAAAACCGAAGCTTCTCTGGCCGTGCAGATCCGCGTGTCCCCGCTGTCCTTCTGTCCCCACTGTTCCCATTATCCTGCTGTCCCCGCCGTACCGCAGACGTCTGGCCGGGATCCGCAGCTCACTCCTGCCGCCCGCGCCCCCCGGGAGCCCCTTTCCCGGGGTTCAGACACCGATGAGCTCTGTCGCGGACCGGGGGGAATCGGATCGTTCCCTGGAAACGCACCGGGGAGGATAAATCCTGAGGAGGAGGAGGAGAAGGGACGGAGGAAGCTTCGGGGTGATGCCGGTCTCAGAACCGAGCACCCGTGAGGCTGGCACGGGAGAGCGGAGCAGCCCCGTCGGTGGGGACCCGGGCTCGGCACGGTTGGATCACAGGGCCCCGGGTGGGCAGAGCCAGCAGCCCCCGCCTCAGCTCCGGGCGGGGGGCGGAGGGGTCCTCGCTGCAGCCTCCCCACGGCTGAGAGGAGAGCCTCGGAGAGGGGGGAGCTCACGGAACCGGGAGGCACGTCCCGGGAGGACGAAGGGTGCGGGGTGTGTGTGCTGCCCAGGCTGAGCTGCCATCAGGAGCTTGGGAACAGGCCGGCAGGATTAGGCCCTTGCCCTGGGGCTGAGGCTGGGGCTGCTCCACCCTGGAGCCCTCGGGAGCGGCCGCGTGTGGTGGGGGAAGAGGCGGCTGCGGAGGCCGGAGCCTGGCACCGGGATCCCCGTCGGGTCCCCACACCCGATGGAGAAGCTGCTCCTGGCAGTGGGATCCTGCCTGGGCTCCTTGGCCGCCTGCTCCCCTCTGGGACCCCTCCAAGTGACAACGTCGCGGGTCCCCTGGGGATGGGGCACCCACGGGAGGGCTGTGACAGGGGCCAGGGCCGCGGCGCCTGCGGCATCAGCCCATTTGGGATGCTGGGTCCCGGCTCCTGTGACAGGGATGTGGGCACTGGGCCGGCAGGGCAGCAGCTGGACTGGGTGGGAGGTGCTGGGACCCTCGGGGAGGGGGCTTCCCGAGCATCCCCAGGGGGATGGATCCTTGGGATGGGCAGGATGCTTCGGGCGGGAGCGGCACCCTCAGCCCATGTCCCGGTGGCAGCGAGGGCTGCCTTGTCCTCTGGCCAGTGCGGGGGGATGGCACCCGGGTGGGCACAGGCTGAGGGTGCCCAGTCCAGCCCAGCCCAGGGAATCCACCTGCGGTGTCAGAAGCTGTTGGGAGTCCTGACTGGGAGCGTTGCCAGCACCAAGCGCCCCGACACGTTCCCTCGGCCGCGTGGCGATGGGGCCTGGCAGGTGGAGCATCTCCAGATAGGTGCCCAGGGCTAGCTCTGGATAAACCCGGACCGGGATCCGCTCCTCAGCCAGACCAGCCCTGCCAGCAGCTCTCCCAGGGCTTCCCCCTCCTCGCTGGGACCCTGTTGGAGCTGAAGGCGTGAGACTGGGAGCACTGGGAGCTACCTCCAGTTTTCAGGGATCTGTCCCCCGTCGCAGAGCCGGGCACTGGCCGGGCACCTGCGGGCACAGCCTGGCAGAGCTGCCCAGGGCACCGGGAACGGCAGCGCCGGGTTATTTTTAGAGAAGCAGAAGCCCTTTGGTATAAATAGCAGCAGCTCCTGCCGGTGAGCAAGCAGGACGGATTCGCTCGGCCCTTCCCCACGGCCGCTGCTGGTCAACGGCTTCACCAGTGGGTCCCAGTGGGTGCTGGGACCGCGTGCTGGCGGCTGGACCACTTTGGCCCCAAGGAGCCGAACGCTCCGGAGCCTTCTCGTTGCCCCGGTGCCGAACCCACAGGTCGATGGCCGGTGAAAGCCCTGCCTGGGGGCTCCATCCTCCTGCCCAACCAGAGCAGCCCCCGGCAGCAGTGCCCGTGGGCAGCGGTGCCCGAGGACGGCGGTGCCCGTGGGCAGCTCCTGCCGTGGCTCACTCCCTGCCTGCTGCCCTGCCTGCGTCTCTGCCCACTGGAGATCCCTTCCCACAGCACCGTGTGCCGGCGGGCTGGCCGGGCACGAGGCACTGCGGGAATCCAGAGGCTCTGACGATGCTCTGGGTGTTTCCCATCAAAGCCGCTGGTCCGACCACATGCCTTTCCCATTAGCGGCCGCGCCGGGAGCTCGGTGACCGGGCACACGCCAGCCCAGCCGCGGCCTGGCCCTGCTGTGGTTTCACAGCCCGGCTGCGGCCACCTCCCGGGTTTGTCCCCACGGCCTGTGGCACTGCCACATCCCTCCCGGCCCGGCGACCGACGCCACCAGTCCTCTGCCCTGGTACCTCCATCCACCGTGACACGGCCGAGCAGTGGGTGCCATGAGAGGGGGGTCAGGTCCCCAGGGCGCTGCGGGTGCGTTTGGGACAGAGGTGCTGGCAGAGCTGCCAAGGAGGGCAGGATAAACGCGAGGGCACCGGGCAGTTTGTTCCCGGCAAGCGGAGGCCGTTCTTGGAATCGTTCCTGCGCCGCCCGACTCCTGGGAAGCCGCTGGACCCTGGGGAGGAGAGGAGTAAAGATCAAATCCTCCCCGGATCAGAGGTTCCCGCTCCCAGCTCAGTCTGCAGCCCTCATTCCTGCTCTCCCTCGGTTGCTCCGGACGAGGGTCAGCGGCTCCGTCCATCCGGGAGGGCGCTTTGAGGCCACAGACCTGACGTCGGGGCCGGGTTCCTCGGAGAGGTCACCGGTCCCTCGCTGGGGGCTCACGGCCGCGTTTCCCTGTCCCGCAGGCATCGTCGAGATCCGGTCGGTGCGCGTCGGCGTGGTGGCCATCCGGGCGGTGCACACCGGCTTCTACCTGGCCATGAACAAGCGGGGGAGGCTCTACGGGTCGGTAGGTCGGACGCTGCCTCCCGGGAGGGACCAGACCGGGGGCAGAGGCGCAGGGGAGAACTGGAAAAGGGGGTCCCAAACCTACTGGAACCCGTATCCAGGAGCAGGCTCCTGGTTTCCCAGGCCTTGACCTGCTCCTCAGCGGGGAACGGCACCCACGGAGCCCCTCTGCCCTCCGGGGAGCGGGGAAACGCCGGGATCCCGTCCCGCCTGGCTCTCAGGGGTGCGATCCCGGCGGAGCGGGGCGATGGCCGGGCCCCGGCCGAGCGCAGCCGCTCCCTCACCCCCTTCCCTCTCCTGCCAGAAGGAATTCAACCCCAACTGCAAGTTCACGGAGCGCATCGAGGAGAACGGCTACAACACCTACGCGTCGCTGCGTTGGCGGCACCGGGGCCGCCCCATGTTCCTCTCGCTCAATAGCAAGGGCAGGCCGCAGAGAGGGGGCAAGACCCGTCGGCATCACCTTTCCACCCACTTCCTCCCCATCCTCGTCAGCTGAGACCCCGCAGGCAGCTCCGCACCATCCTCTAGGAAAAAAAAAAAAACAACAAAAAAATCCCACTTTATTTTATTTATGTACAGATCTATTTTTTTTTTTTTGCTATTTATTGTTTTATTTGTAAACGCCCGGCGGAGGATGGCAGCGGAAGGCGGATGCTGCCGCGTGTTCCATGGGGTTGCCGACGTCGTGATCTTGCCCACGTCGTGACCTTGCCCACGCGGCCCAGACCCGGCCTTTGGAGCTCTGGGTCTCTGCTGGGACTGGGATATACCGGTGGGTTGTCTTCAACTTGCGTCCAAGCACCCGCAGCAATTAAAAGTTGTTCGTGGTACGGAAGGAGAGCGAGTCTTGGAGCTTCCGTGGTGGGCTTGGCACGGATCAGGTGGAGTTGGTTGTGCCGGGGACGCGGTTGCTGCCACCGGCTTTGTCCCCGCACGGTGTCCAGCTCCTCGCCGACCCACACCCTCAGCTGCGTGCGTGGGTGGAGATGCACCCAACCCAAAACCTCACCCACGGGAGAACCCAGCGATGGTTTTTCCATCGCGCAACGGAGGGAGCAGGAAAAAAGGGTAGAGCCCGGATCCTGCGCCGGCACGGCGGGAAAGCTCTCGCCTGTGTGACCTGGAGCAGCTCCCCCGGAGAAGCAGCAGGTCCCGGGCAAGGGATGTGACCCTGGAGACCCAAAGGGACAAGGCAAAGGGGATGAGCGGTCGAGAGGGTCCCCGTTGCTGGAGCAAGCGCCAGGTTGTAGCCGCGCATCCCGCTGCGGTGTGGGCTCCGCGGGACCAGCCCCAGCCCGGCTCCGCTCCATCCTCCCCCGGCAAAGGCAGAGCCGGGGAGGTGGCCGGTGTTGGGGACCAGCCCCTCGCCCGGAGGGGAGCACGGCCAGAAATAGCAGCGGCGCCTCGGCCGCCCGGCCAGGGCACGTTCCTGCGCAGCCGGGTCACTTTGTCACGTCAGACGTGTCAGAGGCGAGGGGAAAAAAACCACCAAACTCGTTCCATTTCTTACCCGACCAGCTCCAAACGAGTCCCTGCGAGGGAACAGCCACGGCGTTAACCGTGTGGTGGCCGCGGCGAGCACCGGCTCCGGCTGGCAGCTCCTGCCAGGTGGGCAGGAACGTCCCCACGCTCACCTTGGGCTTTGCTTCGCCCGCTCGAAACCCACCCAAGCGCCCCCTCAGATGTGGGAAGTCACCCCCGGAGCTCCCAGGGAGCCGGGAGCCTCCGCGCCGCGGCCGAAAAGCGGCGGGAGAAGGTTTTTGAGGAGTCCCAGGCTGCGTTTTGGTGACTAAACAGCCAAGGACCTTCCTCCTGCCGCCCACCTGCCCAGCCCAAGCTCCCTGTGGTAGAAGCTTCTGGCTCAACCTCTGGCAGAGGATGAGCCATTAACCCTGTTCTGCCAGTCCGGAGATAAACCCTCGTCCCGCAGGCGGATGAAAGGTGCCGCTGGGCTGCCCCGGCTGCAAAGCCGAGGAGGAAAAAAAACATTCCAGGGGAGTTGCTCAGCGCTGGCCGCGTGGCCCCGGCAGGCTTGGCAAAGGCCGTTGTCATCCACGCGGGGGATGTTTTCTCCGACAAACCTCTTCTTGGATCTCAAAGTGGCTCAAGAAACACTAAACGAGGCACCTGCCTTCCCCTTTCCACGGGATCCACGTCCCGTTGCTCTTGGAAGGGCCAGGTCCCGGAGTCAGGCTGATTTGAGACACCAAAACTCAGGACAGGGAGGGAGGCAGCACCTTCTCCAGCCGCCCCGGGGAACATTCTGAGCTGGAAAACCCTCCCTCCACCACTGACCCCAGCCCTGCGCTCCCACCTCGGCTTCTCTGGGAGCTGGCCAGGCTGTGCCGGAGGATTGAGCATCACCAAACCAAACCAAAGTCCCTGGATTTTGTCCCTCTTGCACCTCCCGGCCCAGGAAGGGCTCCGGTCGCATTCTTGTCATTCTCCAGTTCTGTCCCAGAAACTGAGTCACCAACACACCTGGATATTTGTCTGTCTCTCCTTTTTTTTTTTTTTTTTTTTTTTTTTTTTTTTTTTTTTTTTTTTTAATCAGCTGTATTTTAAGTAGCTTTGAAATACAATTTTTTTTCCCCACTCCAAAATGTTGTTTTTCCTGTATATTATCCCATCCCAACAGTATTTGGCTGGTCCTCACCCAGTCGACACGAGGGAACAACCCGCTCAGGTTGTGAGAGATCACAACAGGGAGAGGGGGGGGAAAAAAAAAAATAAAAAAAATTCCACCAGAACCCAGGAGAGGTGCTTCCAGCTGAAATCCTGCAGCCAAACCACCCCCTGGGTGCTGGGTCACCCCGGGGTGAGGTGGGACAGCTCTCTCAGAGCTGTTTTCCTCCACTTTTTCCTCAAATCAGGCATCAAGTCGCGTTGAGCTGTGAAACGTCCGTTTTATTTAACAGCAGTAATAATTTAAAATT
The DNA here is from genome assembly GCA_013396935.1 of Baryphthengus martii. Classification (NCBI taxonomy): domain Eukaryota; kingdom Metazoa; phylum Chordata; class Aves; order Coraciiformes; family Momotidae; genus Baryphthengus; species Baryphthengus martii. Next base: position 102,628 of record VWZK01002041.1, read on the forward strand.
ATAAAAACCCTTTCAGTGTCGAGTATCAGAAGGGCGAGGTTATAAAGAGAAAAAAAAAATAAAAGAGGAGAGAAAGTGGGGAAAGGGAGAGGAAAAAAAAAAACCAACAAAAAAAAACGGGATCTATGTCAAGTTCATGTTTGCGCCGGATCCGCTTTCGGTTTAAAGACTTCAATCTCCAAAGCAGAAGAGAGAGTATCCAAGGGGAGGAAGAAGAGGAGAAAGAAAAGAAAAGGAAAAAAAAAAAAAAAAAGAGAAGAAAAGGAATCTCAAATTCAAACCCATACAAACAACCTTCCCGTTGGGAACGCCGCCGGGATCCCACCCGCCTCGCACTGCAACGGTTTCCAATCCACGTGGCAAAGGGATGGTGGGTTTGGTTGTTTTGTTTTGTTTTTTTTTTTCCTAAACACACTCTTTTCCCCCCATCACAGGATTTGAGGCTGAAGGACCCAGTCTCTGGTGTCTTCCGAACGCGCCCCCCCAGCAAAAAATAAAATAAAAAAATCGGGAATTTTGAGGGAGTTGCCTCCCTCGTGCCCCCAACGCCCCCCGGCTCTGCTCTGGAAGCTCCTCTCGTTGTTTCTTGGGGTGGGAGGGAGGATCATGGAGAGGGCCCCGGGGACAGGGGGATGGGGTTGGAGGGGGTAAGATTAAGATTCAGGAGTTGTTCGATGAGTTCTCGTTACTGGGTGAGCTGGAGGAAGAGGAGGAAGAGGAGGAGGAGAAGTTCATCCCCGTCAGTCCCGGGGGGTTTGTGGCAGTGTTCTGTCCGCTTAAGCTTTTCCGGCACACGGGACACGTGTCATGCTTTGGAGAGAGGACAAGAAAACCCACAAAAAATAAGACAAAACAACCCCAAAATAAAGCAAAAAATAAACCAAACCACCCCAAACCAAAAAACTCCAAAATAAACAACAACAAACCAAAAATAAACCAAAAAAACCCAAAACACAACCACCAAAAAAACAAACCCACCCAAAAAAAACCCAAAAAACAACCACCAAAAAAATAAACCAAAAACCCACTCAAAAAAACCCCAAAAATTCCACCAAAAAAACCAAACCAAAAACTCACCGAAAAAAAACCAACAAAACACAGCCATGAAAAAAAAAACATAAAACCCAACCAAAAAAAACCCCAAAACCAAAACAAAAACCCACCCAGAAAACCAAAACAAAAACACTCCCAAAAAATAAAACAAAAAAAACCCAAACCAAAACACAACCCCCCTCAAAAACAAAAACGAAATGACCAGAAAAACCAAAACCCCCTGAAAACGAAAACAAAAAAGACCAAAAAACAAACCCCCAAACCCAAAACAAAGGAAACCAAACCAGACAAACAAAAAATAAATTAAAAAAACCCAAACCAACCCAAAACTAAACCAAAACCACCACGGGAAGCGGGGTTAGAAAGGTGACACGGGAGCAACGCTGGAGGAACGGGCTGGGCTGAGCCTCCTTCCTCCCATCAACGGCTTCTCCGTGCTCATCCCACCGGTAGGAAAATCTTGACGGAGGAGAAGTCGCCGCCCAAACCACCCCTCCTCCCACCATGGGGTCCCCCTCCCGGGGGGGGCTCCGGGTCACCCGCTGGGAGGGCACCAACCTGCTCCAGCCAGGGGACGATACAGCTGTTGTGGAAGAGGTGGTTGCAGGGTAACTGCCGGACGTTTTCACCCACTGTATAGTCTTCTTTACACACGGGACACTCCAAGCCGGAGTCTGGATCGGGAAGGGAAAGGAAAACCCAGAAAGGAAAACTCAGCTAAGAATCCTCGAAGGGTTTGGGGTTGGAAGGGATTTTAAAGATCATCTGGTTCCACTCCCCCGGCCTTGCCACGGGCAGGGACACCTCCCACCGGAGCAGGGTGCTCAAGGTTTTGTCCAAGTTGGTCTTGGAACGTTTCCAGGGATGGAGCAGCCACAGCTTCCCTGGGTGACCCGTTCCAGGGTCTCACCAGCCTCGCTGTAAAGAATTCCTTCCTAACATCCAGCCTAAATCGACCCTCAGCGCCGGCTTAAAGCCCCTTGTCCCCTCACTACAAGCCCCTCCCCAGCTTTCCTGTAGGACCCCTTCAGGTACTGCAAGAAGAATAAAGGAGAGAACATCTCCCTCCACGCTCCGCTTGGGACCTCATTCCCTTTTCCTCACCACCGCTTCCCAGTTCCCACCACCCCACTCTGCCCTGGCTTTGCCTCATCGCTCCCTTCCCTCTCCATCTCCACCCACACCCAACAGTTTCCCCACCCAGGGCAAATCCAGCCCTTTTTTTTTTTTTTCGGTGCGTAATACTCCAGCTTCCTCGACGTTCCAAGCCTTGAAGCTACGAAGCCAAAATCCCTGGAAAAAAAGTTAAAGCGGGAACTTTCACCGAGCGTTCTGGGCACGATTCCCCGGTGGAGCCGCACGTACCTACGTGTTCCTGCGCGATCTGTACGGTGGGGAGGGCCTGGATCTTTTCTTTGTCCGCTGGCGGCGGTCCGGTGTTTTCAAACTGATTTAGCAACTGGAAAACCAGAGGCAGAGGGGAGAGGGGAGCTCAGCAGGACGCACAACCCTCCGGTTTGCTGACCCGGGGTGCTCAAAACCCGCACCCCGGGCTTTTGCAGCCTCTGGGGTTCAGCCCCAGGAGGCACGACAGCTTCTGGGAGTTCGGCAGCAACGCGGGAGGTTGGGAAAAAACCAAAAAACAAAAAAATCCGTCGATTTACCTGTGTGATAATTGCATCCAAGCCATTGGCACCCCAGGCGTAGTCCATCGGGTTGGAATGCAAGACTCCCCTTGAAGAATAAAAGGCAAGGGTTAAATTTGGCCAGGAGCGCAAATCAGGACCCCCAGAAAGAGCAGCACGTCCTCCGCCTGACTCACCAGGGACCCAGTCCGAGGTTGGGTATCGTTGTGGGTGCAATAATTCCATTGACCAGCTGCTGGATAATTCTGGAAGGGAAGAAAATCCGTAGGAGGGAAGAATTGGTGCTGGAGAGCTGCGCTCAGGAGCGGCCTCTCCTCAAACAGGGGGATTATTGGGGAATTTTTCCAAGCAATAAGGGGGTTTTCTCGCCAAAACCAGGAGGAGGCAAGAACTGGCACGGGAGAACTGCGCTATGGAGCGGCCTTTCCTCAGACTGGGGGATTATTGGGGAATTTTTCCAAGCAATAAAGAGGTTTGCTCCCCAAAACCAGCAGGAGGTAAGAATTGGCGCTGGAGAGCTGCGCTCGGGAGCGGCCTCTCCTCAAACAGAGGGATAATTGGGGAATTTTTCCAATCAATAAAGGGGTTTTCTCCCCAGAACACGGCGGCTGTTCTCCTAAATCAGGAATAAGAGGGATTTCCCCTCGAAACCCGTCGGCTGGGCTCACCCTTCCAGCGTGGGGACTCCCTCGTGCCTGCCGGCGGCACGGCGCGTGGCCAGGCGGGCGCGGGGCTGCCTGGCTCCGTATCGGTGCCGAGACTGGTGCTCCCGCTCCCTCCGGTTCTCCGAGTCCCTGTTGTCTTCGGCCGCCGGCGCGGTGGAGCCGAAGGGGAACTCGAAGCTGTCGTCGAAGATCCCGAAGGCGAATTGGCCGTAGCCCTGGGGCAGGGTGAATAAGTGCTGATCCACGTTCTGCCAGGGAGGGAATGCAGGGAACTTACTATCCCAGTGGATAGCAACTTATCCACGGGCCAGCAACGGGCCCTCGTGGCCAAGAGGGCCAATGGGCTCCTAGGGNGGATTAACAGGCCGTAATGAGGAGAGAAACAGCTCTGAGTGCTCACGTTGGTGTCTCACCACCTTCCTCTGAGCCCCAGCAGCTCCCTAGCCCCGGCTGAGTCGGGCGGATCGGGGCAGGGGATGAGGCAGCTCAGCCAGGAACAGACTGAAACCACCTAAGAGAAGCAGCGACTAAAAGCAGCTTCCTGCTTTCTCTTCGGCTGCCGCCTGGAAACGCTGCCTTGGAAGCTGCGGCCACCGCATAGCAACGCGGCTCAGCTCAGCACATCCCAAGTTTAGCCCCCTCACAACGGGAACCAGCTACAGGCGACGGGACCGTTAAATCCACGCAGTGCAAACACGACAGGCAGAGGTTTCCGGAGATTTCAGGAGCAGCAGGATGGTATCAATACCCTCCCTGCCCAAATTTTATCGGCGTCTTTACGTCTGAGCGACGCAGCGATGGAAAAAAAGACTTAAAGTCAACGGCAAAGCAAAAGGCGTTGGAAAAAACATTGAAATTCAACGGAGAAGGTGTTGGGAAAACACTTAAAATTCAACAGCAAAGCAGAAGGTGTTGGGAAGAGACGGGGCGGACTCGCTCACCTCAAACGGGTGCCTGCTCTGGTCGCTGGTCGACGTGGAGGAGCTGGTCTCATTGTCAGCGTTCCTGGGAGGAATGAAGGGTTCTGCTGAGCTCCCTCGGGAAGGGGCTCCAACAAGATCCTCCCAGCAGAGAGGAGCTCAGGACTGGAGTTCAGCAGGAAGACCAGGCAGGAGGTGAGCGACTCCCGAGGGCTCGGAGCTCTGTCGCTTTCCCTTCCACCCTCGGCTGCTCATTTTCAAACTGCCCCTCTCAAATCCCAATTTTCCCCTCCCTCCGGCGCTCCTTTTCCACCCATCTCCCCCTGCCCTTTTAGACTCCCGATTTCACGGGGCGACTAAACCACGGTGCCGAGGGAGGACTGACACCCAGCACCTGATCCTCTGGAACAGCAGGAAGGTACAAACCCTGCTCACTACCACCCAAAACGTCCTTCAGCTCAATCTTGACTCAAAGGAACTTCCCTGCTCCAGAGACACGTGACCAAACGGGACAGAATAGGAGGAAAACTCCGAAGGCTGCCGGCTCTTTGCTTCGAGAGCGCTGCAGGAAGGTTTGCTGCTCAGCTTTTCGACCGTGGGGTTACCAAAAAAAACAAACCAACCGCCCCCAAGGCGACGACAAATCGCCGCAGGGTTTGGATGAGCCAGGCCTGATTTTTTTTCGGTCGCTGCCGTCGGAATAAACGTCACCTGATCCCAGACAGACCCCCCCTGGAGTCAAGGTCTGAGGTGTCTGAAGCCGTTTCTCCTGCTCTCGCCCGGCCAGGACACCGGCGGGGAGCTGCCCGGTGAAGCACGTGAACGCGGATCCCGGCTGCTCCGGGGCAGAGTCCAAAGTCTCCGTCGCCACGTTTTCGCCGCTCGCCCTCCAAATTGCGTCCTCAAATCCCTGGCAACGCTCTCCCTGCCTCTCCTCAGAGGGTTCCCTCGATCCAAAGCCCCTCCAGAGCTTCCTGGGAACGCTGAAATCTCTCCACCACTTTTTTTTTTTCTTTTTTTTCTTTCTCTTGTTTGTTTGAAACCGAACCCGTTCCTCCCCCAGCACCGCACCACACTCAGCATTCCCACGGGATGCAAAGCAGGCAAATGAAGCTCTTCTCACCACACAGAGCGAGGAAAGAGGAGCCAAATATTGGGGGGAGGAAAGTAAAATTAGAAAAAGAGCAGAGCAGAGCGGAGCGAGTTCGCTCCAGCAGCAGCTTTTGGGGCAGCACATTTACCTTGGCTCTTCGGGAAGCTCCTCAATAAAACCAGACTCACACCGTGGGCAAATATAGTCCTGTGGGAGAAGAAACACTGGGTGAGAAGAGAAGGTGGGATGAAAAGCTGCAAAAAAAGGTCTTCGGAGCGACAGGCCGGATGAGAAGAGTCCCACTTCCCTCTCGTGCCACGATGAGAGCCGAAAAATACCCCCAGACCCCTGGGTTTTGCCCTCACTGGAGCACTGAGAAGAATTTTTAAGGCTGAGCCCATCTGGAATTTGGCTTTTGAAAAGCCCTGGTAAACCCTGCTTAATCCCCCGCAGAGACAACGCGCCGGATAACGTCGGATCCGAGTCCCAGGCGAAGCCAAAGCAACACCAACAACCTTCCCAGCCCTCAAAGAGCAGCTTTTAAATAGCTGCGTGTCCAGGGAGGGGGCCTTTTCCCGCCCCCCTCTCAAGAAACCAAACCACCCCAAGGAGAGAATCGAGGAGGGAATCGCAGCCCTGGAGCGTCAGCGCGGCTCCGGAGGGTCTGGGAGCGGTGCGGCCGGGGGAAATCGCGCCGCGTAGAGGTCCAGGAGACGCGAGAGGGTCATTCTGCAGGAGCTGGAACGACCCCCCCAGCTCCCCTCTTCTCCCGCAAGGCTGAGATGACTTCACTTCTCAGCAGCAAGAGTCAGAAGAGGAAGAGCCAGACCTCGGAGCTGACCCCGAAGCAGAACAGTCACCGCAATCACTCCTCATCCCCTCTCCTCTCAGCACCTCTCTTCAGCAGGGAGGGGGATCTTGAAGAGCTTCTAAAACCAACCCTCCAAGCAGAGCCGAGGGATTCCTCGGAGCAGTCGGCTCCGATAAGACACCCGGGACCTCACGGCAGCCGCCAAAGAGCCCGATAAAGCCCCAGCTCGGGGCAGCGAGGCCAGGGATCCACCGAGGCCATCCCAGGCTGCCCAGTGAGATAAGGAAGTGGCGACAGCACGACTGAGAAACGGCTCCGGAGAAGAAGCCGCCGCCTCTTCCGCACGGGAGACTCTCTGGGGTTGGAGTTGTGAAAGAACCCGGGGCCGGGCGACCGACACAACGTGGGGTTCCCCAGAGCGTTTCTCCACCGCTCAAAATCTCCTCCAAGCGGCTGGGAACTCCTGCGTCCATCCCAGCAAACCGGATCCGTTCCCACCGCCTTCGGAATGCCCCCCCCGGATCGGGAGCGGTCCAGTCAGCGGGGTATTTACCCCGGCGGCCGCCCCAGCCAGCGAGAGACTCGCTCCCCTCGGCTCCCGGCGTTTCAGGGGAGGCTTTTGTGCCTCCGCTGCCCGAACGGAGAGCTCAGCACATTCCTCCGCAGCTGGAACAGCACAAATGTCACCGGTGGCTCTTTCTCCGCCTCTCCGAACCGCTCCGGCTGCAAGCGCCGAGCAAACTCGGACACGTCCGTCCTCCCCCCCTCAAATTTAGTTCATTAAGCAGTAATTAAGCAGCTCTGGCTCACCAAAGGCAGGCGTCCGCTCCCTGCCACGCCGCCAGGTGCGCTCTGCCAGCAAAAGCCCAACATAATAATGGAATAAAAAAAAAAATAACCAACATTCCTTGATTACAAGCTCCCAAGCAGCTCTTTCCAGCTCTTCTGTGTATTTAGGAGGAGGGTTATTAAAAATATTCTCTTCACCCTTCGATAGAGGCCGGGGGAAAAGGGAAATATTAAACCTTAAAAGGGAAATATTAAACCTTAAAAGGGAAATATTAAACAGAAATGAAACAGACAGTCACAAACAGCAACGACAGGACGCCCTGAAAAAGTTCCAGGCCGAGCAGACCGGCTGGATCCTCCAAACGGCAGGTAACACCTGGGAATATCTGGGAGGTGAGCGGCACAAAATCCAGCCGGGATCCACCCCCACGGTGTAGCCGGGTCTTTTCCAAAAGCCGACGCTCCTTTTCTACCCTTGCCAGGAGAAGATGGCTCCTCCAAGCAGGGCTTTATTGGGCGATTACAGCCCAGGCTCAGCCTACAAAGCCCTTCGGTGCCGGGGAAGGCGGCGTCGTCTCAGCCGTGCCCCCCACCCCCCCTCATCCCACCCCCGCGACGATTTTCTCACGCTCCTTTAAATCCCACCGAAAAAAAAAAACAAACAACCCACCCAAAAATGACAAACTCTCCTCGTTCCTTCAGATGAAGCCGGTGGGGGACGGTGCCCGAGCCCGCGGGGGTCACACCCACGACCCCCACCCCTTGGGCT
>VWZK01002042.1:0-237132 GCA_013396935.1 Baryphthengus martii
CCCGCCAGTCTGCAGGGAACGAATTTATAGGACAAATTATGAGGCAAAACTCGATTTTATTTAATAAGGGGAGGCGAATGTGATGGGGCTGCGGGGGAGGATGCTCGGGGAGGCTGCGGTGGGAGAGGGGTGACCAGGGGAGGGTGAATGCATGCTGCGGCTAATTCCAGCAAGCCAAGGTTAAATCACGGGTCTGGGCATTTTTGAGGATGCGAAGAGGAGCGCTTCTAAGGGAAGGGTTAGGGATACATTGCAGTTTTGAGGCTGTGGAGAAGGAATTGAATGCAGGGGAGGGATACTGAAGAGGGCCGGGGAAAGGTGAAGTGGGTACTTGGCTGAAGAATCAGGAAGGTTGTCGACTTTAGATAGTTCCCATCTTTAACAGCGATCAGAGCAAACAGCCATATGTTAAGGTCGTCGTCCCCCAATGAATTTTTGGAAAGCCCCAAAGCGCCGGTTACGTTCCCCTCGCCATTGTAGATAACAATCGGTGCAGCTTCATCCCGAGTGTGCCAGTGACCCAAGGCCGTTAATTGAAGGCTCTTGGCGCAGATAAGAGCTACAAAACCCAGCAAAGCCCTACCCGGAGATGGCTAAAAGAGCCGTGACAAATACAACAAAACCTCACCGTTGTAGGGCTTTCCTGCAACAGATAAACTGACGGTGTTTCAGTGTGATTACAAAATCTCCAGTTTCCATTGCTGACTGTGGCTGAATAGTGCGTTGGGAGCCGATCTCGCTGTACTCATCCTAATCGCGTTTGTTGGCAGGATACTGAACGCCGCTCGGCAGTGCTCAGCGCCCTGTTAACTGTTTCAGGCCTTTGCGCTGTAGTTAAATGCAGGAAAAATTTGGTAGTGGAAGCAAAGCTTTAGGGAGATGTAAATGCAAAACATTCCGAAAATACCTTGCGGAGGAGCAAAATATATGTTGTGTATTCCTCCATTTCGAAAGGTTACGGAGTAAATTCGTTAATGCAATTTCGAACTTCCTCTTGGTATCAAAAGTTGGATAAAATTTTGATGCAGTTCAGATTTTAAAAACTGTCGTGTTGGGGTTTTTTTCCCCTCCAAAATTCGACAGTGTACAAAGGAGAGGGTATGCAGAGTTGTTTCTGCAGATGTGTGCCGTGCTTCTTCAACCTCTACGCTTAAACATAAGTTCAATTTTTCACTCTCCTTTTCCACTTGAATAAATCTCTCCTAACACTTTGAATTATATACAATTGTGGATTTCCTTTAGATTCTGTTACCTACAGCTGTGTCTTTGTGTGGTTTTCTTTTAAATAAAAGTGAAGGAAAACATGCCCTAGCTTCTTTTTTTTTTTTCCCTCTCGTGGTGCCCTAGTTTTAAGCTGCAGGACTGTAATGACAGCGGAGAGTTTGCTGCTGTCATTTTCTATTTATATGTTTTTCTTTGGAAATTGGACCGAGTCAAATTACCCCAGTATTTTCTTAAAGTGTAACTTTTATTTAGTTTGCTAGTTTTGCCTGGCCTGTTGTACTGACAGTGGTAATAAATATTTACGAGAAATTCAAACACCACATTTCATTAGGATGAGCCAGCTGTGCGTCACGTCTGCTTCTACTACGCGTATTTGGGGCTGCTGAGACTACATCTCCTAGCATACCACTCTTTATTTTCTCTTTAGCTGTAGCTCAAGATGGGATGCAGCTGACTGGGACCTGTAGGCACTACAGTCATTAGCACCATGGCCAAGGAGGCAGTAACGAGAACCATTGCAAAACTCTCTCCACACTGCGTCATAAACCGTAACTGAATTATTGAGAAGAATCATAATTCACTGTTTGGAACAAGAAATTTAGATTAGAATCAAAAGGCATATTTAAAATGACGTGCTGTTCCACAGGATATTTTTAGAGACTATTATTTTTAGAGACTTTTTTTTCTGCCTCCTGTTACAGCTTTAAATAAGTGTTTAGATGGATGGTATTTGCCAAGGGTATTTAAAAAAAATAATCTATGTAGCTAAAGAAATAGGTATTTGCCACCTATGCACACTTGGCTATTGCAGGCAGGGGGATGATTTTGTCCAAGGTATTCATTAAAACTGTCAATTTAGAAAATTCCACGCTTTGCCCAATGAAGCTGTTCCCAATGACATCATTTCCTATAAAAAAGAGAATATGGGAACTGCAGTTGTTACTGGGATCACACGGCAATTTAACGTTTCCATCGTAATGGCCGTATGCGGTAGGAGTCTGCTGTAATCTCTGCCGGTTGGGATTGCCCGGTGCTCCTTTTAACTCAGTTTTAATACCGGTTGGTTAAACTTCCTTTATTGTAAAGGAATTGGAATTTTGTCCGTATGTTCTGTAAACGGGGGACATTTAGTACAAATATTAGCTGTCGTACTGCATGATTTAGATTTCTTGATCCCCAGGTGAAAACGCTGTTCTCCTTACAGTGTCTCACATGGAGTTTGTTTGAAAGGTCAGAAAAAGCAGCGCCCTTTGGTTTCAGTTCCCCTTCCTTATCGTCCCTGTTTTCTTCTCGCTTCTGTTGTCTGACAATAGTAGCAGATGTAGGTAGGAAAGAATATATTTGAAGTTACTCCGCAACCTAAGAAGCTGGTAGACTGTGGGGTTTTGTTTTGAATAGGATTTGTATCGCTAGTAATACTCATTAAATAGCGGGCGTATAATCAAGCTGTTGTCCTGGCCGCCTTGGTTCCGTGGAAGGAGAGACAGGCACCTTCAGATGGTCATTACTCCCGTGCTTACTCTGGTGTCTAAAGCAGGTTGGGTGAGTTGCCTTCTGAAGGTGACCTTCTCTGCTGTAGTTTCTGTGACTACAGAAGCAGCTGAGATGATCACCTAGACTAGACCTTTCACTTTTAGGTGACTAAAATGAATTAATTACCTGTGGTTCTTAGAGGTTATCTAACAGAAACCTTCATGTTAATGACATGCGTGGCCTGTAATAGTGTGATCATGAACTTGCCATAACTTTATACTTGCTTCTGAAGCACTGGTGCCCGACCTCATCTCTTCTCCAGTGGGCTGTACCTATTTTTGGCATCTAAAAGCCAGCTGGATGACTATGCTGCAGGCTTTGCGTCTTCTTGGTACTACTCCTGCAACACCCCGGTGTGATGACATCTGTGGGTATCTGCTAAGGCAGCGGTGCCATTGGGAACTCCATAAAATGCCAGGACTGTAGCTATGAGTAATGATCACGTGAGGTTTAAGTCATCAAAGGCGCACACCTAGGGTGTATCCTGTATCTGAACTGAATTGATTTGAAAGATGTCACAAAGACTTTGGTCTTTTGAAGAACGTCGTGTGCAAACTTCCTGCCTTCTTGAGGTGCAGCAGTTCTGATATAATTCGCTTTCTCCTAGAGTCTTGAAAAGTGCTCTGCAAACTGCCACATTTGGGCCCCTCCGAGGACAAGATTTATGCTCTCCTTTTTAAAACAACGTTCAAACAGTCGGGGCATTTGTTAAAAACCACATGCTAGTAATTTTCAGTCTGCAAAATGAGGTACAAAATCATGAGGGCATCGCAGTGTGTTTTTCTTATCGAAGCTGTGAGAGAAAGCAAGCAATGCTCAGTCATGAGTTTTATTTTTCTGGTGAGAATTTGCTGATGGAGGTAACGTGCAATTCAGGAAAATCAGCAAAAGCAAAGTACAGTAAAGACCAAAATATCAATAGAGGGAAAATCATTTTATGCTGAAAATTGATGTAGAGCTTTATTATAGAATATTGTCGTTATTTTTGTCCCTCCGTGTTTCTCCTACTTTTTTTGTACGTGAAATAAGGGAGAGAAGCAGGGTATCTCCCAAATTCCTCAAAAGTCCAAAGCAAAATGTCTCAGCTCAGGAAGATGAACGCAGTCTGTCAAGAGTTTCAGAGCTCATCTGCAAATCACCTGCATTTTGCCTGGTTCCTTCTATCTGCAGCAAAATGTCACTGAAGACCTGGAGGCCAGGAAAATTTGCTTTTCATGTGAAACCGGGAAATTAAAAAAGAACATCAATATAGTCTACAAGCATTTTGAAGAAAATAAAAAATGAGGGGAAGAATAGAACCATTTAAATACTGATTTTTTTTTTTCCTTCTCCCTCTAGAATCTCAGTTGCCTCAATAGTCTTGCTAGAAAGCCTGTGTGTCCTGTACCTGTTACAAAAGGGGACAAAATAGCCATGTCTGATGTCTGAAAAAGTGCAGGGGCAGCATCCTGGGGTATGCCAATTCATGATGGTACGATGTAAATTGTCCGATTGGGACCATCTGCATTACTCTTCAGCACAGAAACCATGAATCAGCTTAAAGCAACATTAGTAGAAAGCTTAAGTTGAAGGATTCTAAAGGCTGAGTGGAATTCCCCAGGACGGGACTCCTTTCTGTGGTTCTTTCCAACCTGAGGGGGATACACTTTATGGAATCTTCATCTGTGGGCAGTGAATGCTCACAGCCTCTTCGTCTTCCACTGCTGAGAGTTTCGTTTTCTTGACAAGTTCTTTGCTATAAGAGAAGCTGTAAGCAGAGAACAACTAGAATCTGTTATCAGCGACGGCTTTAGCCTATTCCGTTCATTAGCTGGTTGCTCTGTTTTAAAAATGCAAGAGTATAAGTTGCTGTTCTCGTTTGCTATTAGCAGTCGACGCATGAAGGCCTCTGCCCTCCCTGAAGTCACTGACAAAGGTTCCATTGACCTCAGCGCCGCAGGATCAAACCCTTAGTCATTAGCATGTTGTAAAAACGGCTGTTATCCCAGCCAATTTTACTGGGCCTGCCTACAATTGGCACTTGTTTAACCTAAAAATTAGCTTAGCAATCACAGCTAAAATTACATGTCAGACTGTTGATGCATAAAAGTGCTTCATACTGAGTCATCGGGAGTCTTATGATGCTCTTAGAGTTTTATAATTATTAACATTCAAGCAAGAGATTCTGAAATTTGATAAAGACTGGAATTTCCAGATGTGAAGATTAGTTCTGATGAGAGGATAAGATTTTATATTCTGTAAACTCCTTTTTTTTTTTTTTTTTGGTGTTACTAGTCCTTTTCTTCTTTAAATAGCCATTTCTAGTCGCCTTCTTTGTAGAACCAAACGCAAATAAACTTATTTTTTGCTACATTCATCCATATAAATCTGTTGAATCAGCTATCTCTGTTAACAAGCCTGTTAGCTGGGACACAGCTGAGGAGATGATTTTTTTTTGCTGTCAATTAAAGTAAACTAAAAGCAACATGTCAGTATCAAATAGCCAAGGTGTGGAGATACTTGAAATCTGAGCATTGCTTAATATTTTGGAAAATAGGTATTCCACAGTATGAAGGATTCTGGAGAGTCCAGGATTTATAGGATAATTGTGCTCTGGAGCTGAATTTTGCCACTTACACCTTTTTTTAGTCGACATCATAACTGAAGTTTAAATTTAGTTTCATGACATAGGTGCTGATGCAGTATGACTGTAAAAAGTAAGAACATGGTTTCATGTTTGCTGGCATAAGGGACATGATAAAAACGGATAGAGATCACAAGCTGTATGTGATGGCTTTCTTAGGAAAGAAAAACAAGTAGTCATTTGGATTTTTAGCATTTTTATGACAACCCTCGCCCCTCCCTCACCCCCCCAACAAGGCTGTGTTTTTTGGGGGATGGTGCAGAACCAAATATTAGCAAAGCGATAAGGGCCATTATGAAAAGAAACTGCTTGCTGTGCGGCTCAAGCTCAGAGTTTCAGGAGGAGGAACTTGTCAGAAAAGGAAAATCTCACATTGCAGGTCACATTAGCACAAATTCTTTTGTAGAACGTTGAAGTGCAAGTGCAAGTAATGTGGTGCAACTTAATATCAGAGTATTACTCAAAACATGGATGCTACTTGGAGCTAATTGGAGGCTCCACCCTAAACAGAAAGGTATTCTTCCTTCTCAGGAAATGTCACTTACTCCAGTGGATTGGGAGTCCAACTACTTCTTGAGAGATTTGGAAATGTGATTGCTTTTAGGGGTTTGAAATATGTTTTCTTGCTAGTTTTCATTCCTTGTAGTATATCACTTTCGTATTTATTACGTTTCCATTCTATGTGTGTGTGTAAAGGCTTAGATTATATTTTTACAAACACAATTCTTTTTAGCATCTTTTAACCTTCACAGGAATAATCAAAATAATTGGCGAGGACTTGACATTTATCGTGTCTAATTCTAATTACTCCCTTGTGTCATTTTACTCTGGTTTATGTTCAAAATAAATGATAACAATCCCTTGTAAGAGACAAGATAAGGAAGAAGAAAAAAGCTTGTCGTACAAAGATGAGAAAACCGATGGGGTGAAAAAGGGAAAGCACTGGCGATGTTAATTCACAGCAGCCCACTGAAAACGGGGCTGGAATCATTAGCTCCCTCTACAGAGGTCACAAGATTGCCATTCTATGACACAAATTTCAATTAATACAGACAGTGTCTCAACACGAAAGTAGCAGTTGACCTGAGCTGAACCCACGTTAGATGAGAGGCTCATTCCCAGTAAGAGTTAGCAAATAGGAATTCTCCTGCAAGGGCAAGCTGGAAAGCAAAGTTACGTACCTTCCGAGCACTGAGCAAACACTTCATTCTGCTGTTGGCTCTCTAGGTAGAACTAGTCAATACTCAAAAGATAGGGGTTGTGGAACGCTTCGTTTTCATCTTCCTGCGACAGCGACCTACTGAGAAACCCACGGTAAAGAACAACACCACCCCGAAGCAATTTCTAGCATTGTCTACAAAAATAAAGTTTAGGAACTTTTCTCGACACAAATCCTAAAAGGGTTGAAGCTGATCCAGTGTTTTTCAAGTTAAACTCAAGATTCCCGCTGACTTCAACGGGGCTGGATCAGGTTTAAATTTCTTACTTGCTGGGGAAGCATTAGTACTGTCAAAATAACTTCCATCAGTTTAAGCTAGATTAATGATCCCGTAGTCATTTATCATAAAATCATGGAATAATTTTGGTTGGAAGGGACTTCTGGACGTCATTTAGTTCCCCCTCTGGCTTAAAGCAGGTCCCATGAGATGGAGTTGCTCAGGTCTATGTCCAGATGAGTTTTTAGTATCTTTAAGGTTGGAAATTCTACCTCTCTGGGCATTTGTTTCTGTATTTCCAGTCAGAATTTCCTGTGTTGCAGTTTGTGTCCATTGTCTCATCTTAGTGCACTATGGACTTCTGAAAACAGTCTGCAGCAGAAGACAGCAATAAAATCTCCCCTTATTCTTCTCTTGCAGCTGAACAAAGATGGTCCTCTAAGTCTCTCTTCACCTCGGTGGCCCTCTACTGCACTTTCTCCAGTAGGTTGAAGAATTCGCTTACCCAGGAAAGGTCACAGGAGGCTGCTTACGTAGCTTTCATTTGAGTACTTGTGGCCAGTACCTTGCCCGTTGCTGGGATGATGTATAAAATGCTTTTTAACATTGTTAAAAAAACTCAGCTATGCAAAATAAAACATCGCTATCTTCTGTGACTCTCCTGAACCTCTTTGAGTTGACACCTGTGCCACCGTACATGAAAAGCTGATGGATCTTGACCAAAACACTGGGCTGCTGGCACTGAGGCTTAATGGCAAGCAGAGGTGGACTTCAGAGAGTGGAACAGGTGAAACACTCATCAGATCAGGTACACATTTGGGATTTGTGTAGATTTTAACCAAAACTTCTTGCAGCAAACTATCCTATGTGCTTCAGAAGAGGAAAAGGGCCGGCCACCTTCCTGACAGACCCGTATCTACCTCACCCTGGGCAGTGCAGGAAACATTTTTAGATGTTAGTAGTAGTTAAAGCAGTCTTATAGGTATTTTTTTCTTTGTTTTGGTTACCAGAAGGGAACTGCTGGAGTATCAGGTGCACCAAACTTACCCTCTCCCAACAGCAGCATGTCCTGTCCGTCAGCTGATTAAGAAAGCACTGTGCTCTAATTGACTTCTCAGACATCCCGGGGTTTTCCCAGGTGAATAATTCGATAATTTCTCTGGTTTCGTGTGTCACTGGAATGGAAGTTCATGTGTAGCTGCTGTATCTCTTTACCTCCTTAAAGTATGTACCATCTAAGCAGAACTACTGCCTATGACTTTTGTTAACTGAGAGACACAGAAAAAGCCCAGCCCCAGCAGCGTATGCTTCTAGACTTCCTTACATAATATCTTCATTAAAATGCCAATCACAGGGTTCTGCTAAGAGCCAGGTCAGACTGTGATTAGTTTATTAGGCCATGTTCGCTTTTGGACTTTTTGCCTGAGAAATTCCACAGGTTCACATGCTTGATTATGCAATTATTTTCTTGAATTCATGAAAAAATTCCTCCCATGCTCAGTTTAAAAGATGATCTTCCTCACCATTTATATTCTGGTAATAAAAGGTTTAGGAAGAGAAATCTGCATTTTTCTCTTAAAAATATTGGTTGTTGATGGAAAATTCTCTGAGATTTTGTGTTTTGCTTTGGGAAGACCAGCAGAGGGTGCCTGAGTTAGAGAGCAAACCCCGTCCCAGATTTGTCCTGGAATTGTTAATAATGAGAGTAAAAAACCAAATAAACTTTAATTTTGTTCTCTATTACAACCAAAGTGAACTACATTAATGAAAATGAGATGAAACGAACTGCCGTAGGAAAACAGCACTGTTAAAAGGCTGTCAAAAGGGTAGTACTAATAATTAAGGAAAAAAAAATAATTTGGGGATTAGGAAAGGAATTTTATTGGATTCTGTCACTGGCTAACAGCTACTAAGGAACTGGATCACTGAAGTATCTTTCTGTGGGTTTTGGGAGACATTCCCTCCATAAGCTACTCCATAAGCTACCTCTGTGTTCTCTTCTGGAGGAAGAGAAAATCTTTCGGTGCAGGATCCAGAGCAGGTTCCTGATCAGCGTTCCCTGGCTGCCTTCATGATGGAGTTTGTTTCTGCGAGTGCTCAGGGGAGACGAAGCTCTTGCAGACTCAGCCTTTTGGACATCACCTTGTTTTCCTCTTCTTGTCCCTCACTTAATAGGAGATGTTGCAAGAGAGGAAGTTTTCATTAGTTCCCTGCACAAGTGGTCTTTTCAGTACTAGTGCCATGAGAGAGCCCATGCAGGTAGCAACCTTTCTAGAGAAATCACAGCAGATTTAAATTAAATACTGTTTTAGATATTTCTATATGCATTCGGAAAATACCAGATGTGGAAAGGGGGTGCAAATCTTTCTACTGACTTTGGTAAACTTGAAACCTAGCCCAGGATGATAGATGCAGAACAGGGATCAAAGAATCAGAATTAAATATCAATAATTTCTGTCCCTTCTTCACCATCAGTTTGTTGGGTTCTTTTCAAGAAAAACATGAAATACTTGCTTTGCCTCACTTACCCAGCTATGATCTATTCATATGACATGGCATGTTCAGGTATGTTCTCGCCTTACCTACAGCTATTCCTCTGAGGAAAAGTCCTTCAGATATTTGTATCTTGACAACTTCTAATATTTCATTTGAATAATCGTGAAGAACAAAATGGCATTATCATCCAATGGAGGTTTGTTCAATTCAGCTGAACATGTTTTGTGTTTCTGTTATTTATATAAACACAGGTGATTTAGTTACATCCCTGAGTGTAAACTAAAGAAAGCATGTTAGGAAAATGAAACATAATATGACTCAAGGACTGTGGGTTCCATCGCTGTGCCATCATACTAAACAAATCTAATCTTTATATAAATGGCCCATGTCCTGCAGAAAAGGTTGGAGTTTTTCAGAATTACTCTTTTTTATTACTTCTCTCAGTAAAAGTGCTTTTATTGTCAGTAAATGGCAAGAGAAGTCAAAGTAGTGTGGTCCAGAGGAATGAACAGAGCTGAGGCTGGCAGGCCTGAGTAAAATTCACCCTTATGTGAAGGACACATCTGGAACTTTTAAGTCACACTTGAATGTCCCGTTAGGTCACTGAGGGAGTCTTGATGTGCAGGAGCTCTCTGTCTGGAGTCAAACATTCTCCTTTCAAAAGTAACGTACAGTTAAGGCAGGTGTCAGTAAAAGCTCACCAAGAACTTTGGAAACAAAATGTGAAGTCAAACTGATTATCACCTAATTGCAAAGTCATGGATGTGAAATTTGGAAGAAGGGCAGGGCCAAGTGTAGCTGCAGGTGGCTGGGATCACTGTTGAGTTTTACAGCATCAAATATAAGTGTTACACCTGGCAGAGGGTAGAAAATGGCTCTCTCCTCTTAGGTTGAGGAAATCTTCCCCTGAGGATGCCACAAAAAGTCACTGACCAACAACCAGGAATCATCTACTTCTGTTTCTGAAGAAGCTTCTCATATTTGTCCTGGCTGCCTGAGTAAGAATTGTCTTGCCAGTTGTGTATTTTTATATTTCTATTTTGTATTTTTCTGTGATGCTCTGTTGTTATCAGATATTTTTTCTACATATTTTTTTTCTGAGGGAGAAAACAATGAGGTGTAGAGAGGAGAGAGGAGGAAAGAATGATTTAGTCACAGTTACGGCACTCTTACTTAGGATTTCCTTAACTAACAGTTATAAAGGCTTGAGTAACCATCTTTGTTTGTAAATAAAACAATCTGTGGACTTTGTAGTCCTGAAACCAATTGGCCTGACCTGGCCTGTGTCTGTAGCTGATGCCCCTCAGACGTACCCAACGTTCCTTAGGACTGTGTTTGTGGGCAGAGCTGTACCAGGAACCATGGTAACATTTTAAAAGGATGGATGATCGTGTCTGGTGCATGACTCTGCACCTTGGCCCTGGTACACTTGCTGGTATAGATGTAGCTTACTCCAGAAAAAAAAAGCTATTTCTCTGGTTCACCTTCTATTGCGTGGGAACAGGTTGTACTAAAATGTAATGCAGTGGCCAGGAAGGTAGTACCAACTGTTTTATTTACTGTTTTAAAAAGGAGTAGAAGACAGAGTAGTTCAGCTTACGCTAATTAGGACTAGACTCCCAAGCTTTAAACTGATGGGAGCTCCCCCACAAAACCTTAACTCAGCAGACTGAAATGAAATGGATGCAAGGCGTAGCTAAAATTAAGAAGAGATTTGAAGGAAGAAAAGCTGGAAGTTATTTCCTTCAAGTCTCTCTTTAAGTGGCCTGAGTACAGAGGCAGGTGGAAGGAGCTATGTGTGAAAAAACACGAAGATGGAACAACATGCTAAAAGCTGAAACGAGTGGAGATGAGGGTAGTTAGGAAGGCAGAGGCTGAAGTGCACAAAAACGCAGAGGCTCAAGCTTAATAAGGTAGTTCTGGTGCAGAAAGCAGGTTGGTTGTGCTCTTTGTAAGCAGCAGGAAACAGAGTGGCAGCAGAATTGTACCTCAAATCGGTCAGCTCAAAACGATTCCAGCATTTAAAAGGCTCAAATGGATATCCCTTATTTAAGATAAATTTTTATGTTTTCAGTAAGTTTTATTAAAAAAGAGGCAATGTTTTCTTAAATAACAATTTGTGGTTAAACTGTGTATAAAATAAGAATATGTATCCACTGTCTGATCAAACAGATTCCTGTATTTTTGGCGCTCTCTTACATTTATGTCCTTGTCTGGATGTGTTTGTCTCCCCTTCTAGCCGCACTAACCCACATGGCACAGGGAACATTCTGAAGCAGGTAGCAGGGAGTTAAAACCGGCCTTGCTTCACTTGCATGCATTTTATGACAAATGCTCCTTAAAGTTTTATTTTCTGAAAAGCAAACTGCTTTTCTCTTTAGCAGCTGTTCTGTTTAGCTCACAGTGCAAAAGGAAACACAGGAAAAGAGAATACAGTGCTGCTGTAACTGCTGTTCATTTAAATGTTATTGTACCTGCACAAATAATTTAGTGAAGTAAGAGCATTTTTCAAATCTATGTTTTACATAGATACTGAAATAATCTCAGGTAATTGCACTGGAGCTTTGTTTACTGCAACATATATCAAAGATATTGCATCACAGTACTGTGGAAAATACTCACACTCATGTTCTTGCAGTGTTATTACCAGAGCTGCTATCAGGTCATCTGGGGTCCTCCTGTGAACATTCAGAGAAGGAAGCACTTCACCCATACATCTGTGAAAACTTACTCATTTTAGAGAATCATAGAACTGTAGAATAATTGGGGTTGGAAGGGACTTTTAAAGGTCATCTAGTCCAAACCCCCTGCACTGCGCAGAGACATCTTCAACTAGAGCAGGTTGCTCAGAGCCCCATCCAACCTGACCTTGAGTATTTCCAGGGATGGGACATCCACAACTTCTCTGGGAAACCTGGGCCAGTGTCTCACAACCTGCATTGTAAAAAATTTCTTCCTTCTCTAGCCTAAATCTGCCCTCTTTTAGTTTAAATCTATCACCCTTGTCCTGTCACAACAGGCCCCACTAAAAAAAAAATAATCTGCCCCCATCTTTCTTACAGGCCCCCTTGAAGTACTGGAAGGCCACAGTAAGTTCTCCCTGGAGCCTTCTCTTCTCCAGGCTGAACAACCCCAACTCTCTCAGCCTGGCCTCACAGCAGAGGGGTTCCAGCCCTCGGATTGTTTCTGTGGCCTCCTCTGGACTTGTTCCATGTCTCTTTTTGTGCTGGGGGCCCCAGTGCTGGATGCAGTACTCCAAGTGCGGCCTCACGAGAGTAGAGGTGGAGAATGTGGGCTGTGTGTACACATTGCAGGCTGATGTCCAGTTTTCATCCACCAGTATCCCCAAATCTTTCTCCTCAGGACAGCTCTCAATCCATTCATCCCCTGGTTCTAGTGCAGAAGTGCAATGGCACGGGGGGTCTTCTCAATACTGCACAACAGGAGAAAAAAATTAAATACCTAGAAACAGCAATCTAATCAAACATTTCTTTCTGCCTTACTGCTTTGGAGACAAGGCAGCTTATCTTGCTTTTAGTTGCATTAAGTGTGTCAATATAATTTGGGTAACTTAAAAATAAGGCACATTATCATGTTATGTCCTGAGTTTAACTGGTCTCTCATGTGCTGCCCCAGAGCCAGCACAGGGGCCAGCAGGAAGGCTCGCCGCAGCGTGTGGAGCAAGACTGTGACCTCCCACACTGGTAACTCATGCTCTTTTCGTTGTCAGAGTCTTGGACTTCAGCTTTACCTTGGCTCTTGCACTTCAGAACCACAGCAAAAAGTACTTTGTATAGATACCAGAAAATGTTTGCTGAACTCCAAAGTGCTGTCACAGGACAGCAGGCCAAAGTGCAGCACAACTGTCATTCTTTTGGTTGATGTCCGTCAGGTTGACTTTGGTTGACTTTAGAAACTGTTAGCAGCAATGGCCTCTTCAGAAAGTGACAATTAGCTTCTCATGGGGAAACTAAGATCAGGCATTAGCAGGAGAAACATTTTGGGTTTTCCTTCAGAACTCAGATATTGGGCAGATCTAAGGGCTTCCTTATGATGAGATCCTTTAAGAGATGTTTCAGTTTGCTTCGGTACTTTGTCAAACACCTCTCCTCTAAGTAGCTGCTGGCTCTGAAGCAACAAAAAGAAAGTATGTTAACTGTGAACACTTCCAGCAAGGGAAGTCAGAGCAGTGCTGGGCCAGCAAGGTTAGACTGGAAGTGGCAGCCTTGAACTTCCATCAATCTTTTTCCAGTTGCTTTGAGGTTGAGGAGAAATCTGAGTCTGGCACGATTCGGGTGGCTTACAGCAGCCGCACGGTTAAAAGCTGCAGCCCGTGGTACCTTTACTGCTTTTTAGCTGCTGGGGATCTCAAAATCTTTTTAATAGGCTTGGGTGTGTGTAACTGAGATAATTCCTTAAGTGTATTTAGCTATCATTAAGATAATACTAATGAGATGAGCGCATTTACCTCTTGTAAGTTAGAAAACAGAAAATGGACATTACCTTGGAAAGGACCTTGTAACTTTTTCCAGTGCTCTCCCTCCTGTGCTCAGGGTGACAGTGAGCGTGCCTTCCTGCGCTGAGCAGGCACTTCACGCCTGTCTTTGGAATCACAATCCCCACTGATGGCAACAGTGCAGGGTACAAATGCACAAGAACTCTGTAACCCAAGCTTTCTTTTTTTTAACAGGAGAAATCTACTTTACTCAGTTTTGTTGTAAAAGAAGGGCTGAGGCACAGAGTTACGGAATAAATTCTTACCACTCACCCATCACAGGATGCTGGGACCTCGTGAGCTTTGAAAATTGGTTCATCTAGTCAATTTTTCACTGAAAAGTAAGGAAACTAAATGACTTGCTACTTATTTATATTCTTTCTTTATATATTTTTGTGTGGTGTTAAGGTTCCATTACACTAGGCACTGCACTAACAAAAAATAGGTCTCAACTCAGTAAAACGGAAATACATTGAATATCCGTAACCATGACACAAAAATGTGAACAAAGTTCCTGTGATAGTCGTCCTCTGTAACCTCCAAGGGCCTGTTTCTATTCTGAAGTACAACCACCATTTAATTACCGATTGTTTTAGACGGTTGAAGATTAGTGCTATTTACAGAAACAAAGTATGTTGGTGGTGTATTTTTATTTTTATCACCTTTCCCTTGTTGTATAGATGAGGTTCTCATTGATTTGTTGAAAAAATCAGCCAGAACCTAAAGATTTAAAGGCAAACGATGGCTGTGTGTTGCCTCAGAAAGCTGTAGTGCAAATTTTGTGGCAAATTCAGGAGCCGATTCATGAATCTTTCAGTCATCAGTGGAGCTGGGACAGACCAGGCAGCTCTATTTGGTAAACATGGCCATCCTGTGCTAAGCTTTCTGGTAGATCAGGGGCCTCAGCCCATCAGATTTTGGGAATAGGGTCTTGTGTCCCTTTCTGAACAATTGTGTGGCATGTCCTACATCAGCTTTGCGTGCACTTGTGTCTGGCAGCAAGGCAGGAATTATTAAAGGTTTCCATTTTATATCTGTACCTCCTGCTGTGAAATAATTTGAAACATCAGGGTAGTGAGAAGAGTGTTGTGCCTCTGCTCATAACCAAATTTATGGTGAAGGCATGTAGATCAGGCTGATGTGATGTTGAGAAATGCTACGGTCTCAGCGTTTTTAGCATTGATGGGTATCCAACACCACGAATTTTGGAACCTGGGGTTTAAACCCAAGGCCTGAAATGTTGCCTGGAGTGGGTGTATGGGAGAATTTGGTTCGCCTTGGCAGCGGGTGGCATGTCCAAGGGCAGCATTACTGCAGGCACGTGGGTGGGGAAGACCTCCATGCTAGACCTGCTGCCTCCCGCACAAGGGATGCGGCACGGCCTGTGACAAGGGCCCGGGGGTCTGCAGCTGAGCTGGGGTCTAGGGGGAGGAACGGCCGGTGTCGCCAAGCGATAACCGTGAGACTCTCCGCAGGCTGATGGCCACTGATTTTTTGATCTCCAAACACCGAAGCCAGGCTGCCCTGGACGCTCGCCCGAGGCCGTGCAGCGGCCAGTGTTGTTTACGAGCAGAAGCCCGGGCAGCCTCGTCTCCCCTCGGGGGCACGTCGAGGAGGGAAAATACGGGGGCCCCGCTCCCAGTAAAGCGACCTTCGTCCCCTGTCACATGGATGGCCTCTCCCCTACAAACCCAGCGGTCATCGCCGCAGCCTTGACTCCGCCGGCCCCGGCCACAGNCGCCGACCCGCCGGGAAGGAGGGAGTGTGGGTGGTGACGGGGCCCGGGGCCGGGCGCGGTGTCGCCGGGGGCGCTCCGTCAGGGGAAAGGGGATGGTGGCGTGTGGGGAGGAGGGGGGTCCCCAGGGACAGGGCCGTGGTCTTCTCAGCTCTGTGGAATCAACCCGGCGGCAGCTCACCCATAAACACGACCCCAAAACCCTGTTTTTCCTGCCCTTACCCAGCAAGGCGTGCGGTGCCCTCACGCCAGTAAAGTAGCTCTCTAAGTGCAACTTCACAGCAGCGATGAGCTCCAGCAGATGTGTAGCGAGGGCTGGCTCGTTTGGCCCTAAAACGGTTGTTTTGCACTGTTTCTGGGCAGGCAGCCTGTTCTGTCATAGGTGAGTGGAGTAACTGCGGCTGCCTGGTGAGTGTGGGGCTCAGGGACAGTGTGGAAGGGTGGGTGAGAAGAGGGGATGCTGGATGCGTGTGGCCACCGTGAGTTGACTTCTAAGTTTGTTCAGCTTCTCCTCCGGTACGTTCTGACATCTTATGATCTCAGTTTCACAGCAGTGCTGAAGTAAACATGAATATTGCTGTTCAGATTAGGTGGGTTTCCTCTTCCGAGAATTGTGCCCCGAAAGGCATAAGGGAGCAGCACAACACAATTCCTGGCTGTGGCTTTGCATCACGTTTCTGTGACATGCTGCTTTCAATGCTTGTGGCTACAAAAGTGTGATAAAAGGCCATCAGACAGGGATTTTAAGTTCTTGCTTGTGTTGATCTTTCTAATCTAACTAATTCTATCTGCTTCTGCACAAAGGTCCTTAAAGATCATAGCTTTTATTTGCTTAATAGAGATCAGAAAAAGCCACAAATTTCTGACTCTCCCCCCTCAGCTTAGCCAGCAGTGGTGACTTGGGGCTGCATTGAGCTGTGCTGGGTGTGTGTGGTTGAGCTGATAGTGGGGAGCTCTTCTTATATCTGACCGGTCGAGGGAAGAAGCCGATCTGAAAGATGTGACAAGGGACACTGTAAGCCTGTCCCCTGTGGGAAATGAACCTGAATGTTGGGTTGAGGGAGTTAGGACTGCATTGAATGAAGGTGGGTCAGAAATATGTGACTGAGGGCAGTGCTGAAGTAAGGGTTTGGGCTCAAGACCATCATTTGGTCTTGGTGGTGATGTGGGTGAAGGTTGGTATCAGGATGGTGTTGTAAGAAGAGTGGGACAAACTTCTTGAGACATCTGTCTTCTGCTTTCAGTAGAAGCTTACTGCAGAAGTGCTAGTTTGTATAATGGAGAAGAGAACAGAAAAGCACGCTCAAGTAATAAAGCTCTAAGAAATACCAAATTTAAATCTGCATGAGCAATGTTTTGTAACTCTTTGGATATGCTTCATAGTAACTCCATCAGGTAGTTCCTTTACTATAAGGAAAGTACCGAAAAGCGTTGTATGTGGATTTTGCAAAGATCACGGAAAGACTCAGGGCAGAGAAACAAGATAAATCTTGCCTAATACAAACAGAATTGAAGCTTTGTCCTGAGGGATCTATGTGCAATGCACATCAAGATGCAGGAGCTCTCAAGATGTAGGAGCTCTCAGGTAGACATTGCATTATTTGAACGTAACCTTCAGTTGTATTGGAAGCCTGGAAATGTTTTAACTAGTCCCTAGAAGTTCCCCTATAAAGAGGAATGTGGTCATTTTTTGATGTAGTTATTTCAACATATAATGTAAGAAGAATCAGGCAGAATTCTATCAGCATCAGTTCCTTTGCTTTGCAAAGAGGTGAGCTCTGTTTTGTTCCCTTTCCTGCCCCCTGGCCTCAGTGCTTGTAAGTAACTAAAATAGGTAGCTGAAAGAGTAGCATTTAGGTGACATTTTGCTGATAGTTGAGCTGTATAGATGTGGGATGGTGGTGCCACAGTGCTGATCCTCACTGTTAGGTAGGAAAACAGAAGGGACAAACACTAGAAAAGGTGTTTCTTTAAATATATTCTCTCTTCTCGTGTTGGGGGTCTAGATGAGTAACGTGCAGATCCCATGGAAGAAACCCTTGGTTTTTATTTAAAGCTGTTATTAGAGCTGACGCTCTTGCAGTCATTATATTGTGTTATCACTTCTACAAGGTTACAGATGTCACAGGTTTTGGAGATAAAAGTAACCAGTCTGCTTTCTGGTCTCGTATGTTTCTTTCTCTTGTGCTGTAAACTATGATTACAAAGAAGGGCCTTCAGGTAGGTAAGACCGGTTCCATTTCAGTCATTCAATTCTAGAGGGAGAATTCACTTCTGGATTTTGTGATTGGCAGGTGCTGGATTGCTTCCCATCTTCTAAATATTTGTGTTGTCAGGAGACAAGGGTCACTGGGCGCTGGATGACTTTCCTTAGGTGTTGTGTTTCGTTAGCCGAACAGCCGTTGCTCTGAACGGTGTGCTTTTCCTAGGCAGCATAATATTATCAAACTAAGGAGGATCCTTTTCCATATGAAAGCCTACGTATCTGAAAGCCTTCAGAGCTGGGAATAATGGTATGACTCTTCAGGGAGGATGTTGTGCTTTAAACCTCCCCACCCCAGGGTTTTTTCAAGAATGAAATAACATAGCAACTTTGTGCTGTAGGAGCTATAAATGTTGGGGAAAAAAAACGTAAACAGAGCTACAAAAGCACTGCTTGGATTACTTGTACTACTACTCTTGAACCTCTCATTTGTTATGCCTTGTAACAAACACAGTAGTTAATGGTTAGTAATAGTATAATCTGATTGTATTTGTTTAATTTGTCATGGTTAATATTTACACTTATTTTCAGTAACAAGAAGACGTTTATTCTAGAGCAAGCTGGTGGTTTGATAATTGTTCTCCGTTATGTGAACTCCCAGTAGCTCAGTGCTTGGTAACTATCAGCACTGGGGCATCAGTGGCAAACTTTCCTTATCTCAGTTAATTATTCTGTTCACAGAACAAGATCGTGAATAACTGCAGTGAAGCTCCCCAAGACAGGTTGGGAACAGGGAAACTGAGTGGTAGGAGGAAGCGGATTTGTTTTCAGTAGCAAGAGGAGATGAGTGTGGTAAGCAGGGTTGAAAGTCTGTCCGTGTGTTGTTTTGTCCATGTAGTGTTTGTCTACGCGGGGTTTCTGCCAAAAAAAACCAAACTGTAAAAGAAAGATGAACCCCCGTGTTTCTTGTGGCTAATTCAATGAAGATATAACTGTAGGAAAAGAGTGTGAATAAGCTTTAGAAACAGCAGCTGTTTGGTATAGTGATTAATACAGCGGTTATTGCTACAACTTCAGCAACACCTCTTTCCACCTCCCAAGTTCATAACCTTAGAATACATCGCTCCTTTGGAAAGTCACTGTTGTTGCTGCTGTTTTTAAAAGCAAACCAGTAACCCCTAAAGAATTCCAAAACACCAAAGCTTGGGTTTGAAGGGGGGTTCTTTGACTAAAATACAGTCAGCTTAAAAAAAGACACATAATACTCACTACCAGTCCCACCAACTCAAGCTGAGCTCGGATAGTCCTGAGTGCTCTCTGCTCTTGTCAGAAGGGTGGAAGGTGTTGGTGCTGGTCTCTTCGTGGGGTTTATGTGATTAAACCTCTGAAAGTAGAAATTGGAATCACAATGTGGTGTGCAGAGAACCGGGAACTGATCAATGAAGTAAACAGGAAGTAAAAGCCATCCCAGGCACTGGCTGCGGTGAAATAGGAGAACTTTTGTTAAATTAAATAAGTGGGTAAGTTTCAGTGAGTTGAAAAATGCATTCGTGGCCTTTTTTAGAACAGAACTGGCTTTAAGCCTCAGGAGCTGCATTTGGCTTTGCTGTTTGAATTATACCATGATATCTTTCTTGGTTGGCTAGACGTTGTTGGAATGCTCTTCTGCACAAAGTTGAGAAATAGAAGGAAGAGCTCCTGCCAGCAGTGCTCAGAGTGCTTGAGTCACATTTTCACTAAGAGTTCTATTCACTGAGACTAATCTTGAAGAAACATGTACAAGGGTTAGGAAATGATATGTTCTGATATTAGTGATCATTCATCCTTAAATCATGTTCTAGAATTAAACGGGAGGTTTTCATCCATCTGTTGTATTTAATGATTTTGGATATACGTCTGGAAAGCTAAGCCTTTTCCCAGTACCTCGGTATCATGGAGTGGGGATGACTGCGAACAAGAGGGAACAGACGCGTAAGCAGAGGAGTAAAAGGAGTAAGATGCTCTTATTTTTACTATGGGTTAAAAAAGCACGCCTGGGCAGGAACTAGGAGTACACGGGCGATTCACGTGTGAGCTTACACCTTGGGAACTCTGTGTACTGCACTCCAGCCACTGCAGGAATTAACCTGCATCAGATCCAGAGCAGAGCGGATGAACAACCCTTGGGTTTGTTACAATTAAGTGTCGTGGTTCAGAGAATGTCCTTCTGTCGACAGTTACTCAGGAACACTTCTGAGGTAGAACATTATTGGGAAAGGTTTGCTTAGGCTGTTGTTTGGGTATTTGCAATGTCGTTAACTGTTTCCTGTCATTTCCAAGAATTCTCTTCTCTTCTGAAGCTCTTTTTGGTGAGGTTAGTGGAAACACTATGTGTGGATTTGCTTGCATTTCTGCAAACCATTTCTTTCATCAAGTAGATAATCAATGTTTATTCAGATTAGCCTCGGAACAAAGTTCTAGTGGCAACAGAACAGTTTCACAACTGCACGTGACCAAAAAAATAAAGAAGTCAGGATTTTGTAATAGCCAAAAAAAGAGAGCATATTTCTTAAAAACAGCATCAGATTATTCCCCTGCAGTGACTTAAATGCTTATCCTACCACTGGCAACGTGTGAACTACTGTCTTGATTCTTTTGATAGAAAATGAACTGCGTGGCAAGGTTGTCTGGGTGACAGGAGCTTCAAGCGGAATCGGCGAAGAATTGGCTTACCAGCTCTCAAAGATAGGAGCCTTGCTTGCCATCTCAGCAAGAAGAGAGGATGAGCTGGAAAGAGTGAAAAAGAAATGCCTTCGTAAGTATGAGTTACTGCTTCGTGTGAGCTGTTTCACTCTTGCTGTGATGGAGTCGCTGCAGAAATAACCCACATATCACAGGAATAAATTCCATGGTGAAAGTAAACTTTACACAGATCCTCACTGTATGTTTGAACCTGGTATTTTATTTTGGTGAGGGAGAAGCCTTTTACAGACTTGCATTAAGAGTTCCTTCACAAGCTAATGTTACTAAAAATCTCATTATCAATTTCAAGTGTTCTTGTAAGATACTAGATTAAGAAAAGGAATGAATACTGTGGGGAATGGAGGAACCAATCTGAGGACCATCATCCTATTAAGAACCAAACCATGTAGCTGCAGGCAATGAAGGAGTCTTCTTCCTTCAGGTTTGTTCCTGTTATGGACAGACTGACAACTGACTTTTCTCTTTGGAAAAGGAATGAATAGACATGTTCAGGAAAAGCTGCTCTGAGCAAGTACAAGAAAGAGGATCTCCTGTTATCAAGAGGAACAAATGTGAAGCAGAGTGTTTAACTGTTCCAGTTAACATTTCATATGCCTCCTGAGTCAGTACTCTGGCATCTTCATCCTGTTTCTCTTTTTCCCTCCTCTTTTCTGGCTTGACAGCAAGTGGGGTAGACAGTTAGTACATGGTGATAAACAGAAGTTTTGAACATGATTAATATTATGTCTTTTTTTCAGACTCTATATCCTCTGCAGCTCAATATGCTGTATTTTATAGTGGCTGTGTCAGGACACTGACACTTCATTCCTGGTAACGTTGATAGAACGTTCAGTTTACTTGGAATGAGTGTTGGTGAATCATGAAACATTTGTCTTGGATTAGCACCTAAACATTCCTAGAAATCTAAAAGTTGCAGTGGGCTACTGTGAAACTTAATTCTGTTTTCTAAAGCTCCAAAAAAGCAGTCACTTAAATACGTGTCTTCAAAAGGAAGCAAGAGACGTACGATGACAGTGTGGTTAAGTGGTAATCGTGGCAAAATTCCAGTGCTATATGATGCAATGTTTAGTTTTCAGTAAAAGCATGCAACGACTTTTACGTCTGTGGCCGTTTGTTGTCATTGCAAAACTGATAACGCTGGATAGGTTGGCAGGAGCCGCAATCCTGGGTATCCATTTTCAGCAAAAAATGGTAGGAGAGTGCAACGTGCTAAGGAATTTTCAAAAAGATTATTGGAATTGATGTGAACCCAGAGCACAGATTTATATAAGAGAGTTTCTGCCTCTGCCAAGTTGAAGTAACCCTGTGAATGGCTTAGCTGTGAGACAGAGACTCATAGAATCATCAGGGTTGGAAGGGACCTTGAAGATCATCGAGTTCCAACCCCCCTGCCACGGGCAGGGACACCTCCCACTAGAGCAGGTTGCCCAGAGCCCCATCCAACCTGGCCTTAAAAACCTCCAGGGATGGGGCTTCCACCACCTCCCTGGGCAACCTGTTCCAGTGTCTCACCACCCTCATGGGGAAGAACTTCTTCCTGACGTCCAGTCTAAATCTACCCTCCTCTAGCATGAATCCATTCCCCTTTGTGCTATCGCTACCCGACATCCTAAAAAGTCCTTTAATGTCTTATGTAGCCCTGGGTTTTGCAAATAAATGCTACTGTACTTTATTTTAACTATGGATCAGGTTAGTAAGACTGTCACAGGCTCTTTAGGAACATAGTTACTCCGTATTTTCTACAGCCAGACATTTAGTGGAAGAGAGTGATTGCCCCCCACCCACCCTTACCCTTCTTTTCTCAAGCCTCTATCAAGCCAACTTTCCACCTATTGCCTTGATTATCCTGTGCACTAGACCCCCTGACCATCTTAGTGGCCCTGTGCTGCACTGTCTCCCATTTATCAGTATTGATCTTGAACTAAGAGGGTCCAGAATTGGACACAGTTCTCAAAGTGCGGTTTTTAAACAACTAAAAGTCACTTCTCTCAGTCTGCTTTTGCTAGTGCAGCCCACTAGCATTTGTAATTGCCAGAGCTCATTGCTGTTGTTGTTGTGCTTCCATCAGGACCTCAGGTCTTGCTTGGAGAGCTGGTACGTAGCCATTTGGACGTTGGTACTGCAATGGCATTGCTCTGTCCCAGGTGTGAAATTTTGCATTTGACTTTGTTAATGAGGTTTGTCAGGCCATTCTGACAGCTTGTTAAGATGCCTGTGAATGGCAGACCTCCCCTCCAGCATAGCAACTCTTCCTTCAGACTTGATATTAACTGAGAATTTGCTGAAAACCTGGGATTTGTCCTATTATCTGAATCATCAGTGAAGATATTTAAAGGCATTGATCACGGAAGGATACCACTTAGAACTGGCCACCAGTTAGACTTTGAATGGTTGCTTGCTATTCTTCGGGCCTGGTGATCCAGCCTGTTTTTCTTCACTTGCATTATAATCCACTCATCTAAACCCCTCATATTTCTCCAGTAGAGCTTCAGGGGTGCTGTGGAAGACAGCACAGAAAGCTACATACTCAAGGTAAACAACATCTCCTGCCCTCCCCTTGTCCACAGAGCCTGTCATCTCATCACAAAAAAGCAGTTAAGCTGGTCAGGAAGTGTGTGTCCTTGGTAGGTCTGTGCTGGCTTTTCCCAGTCACCTTCTTGCCCTTCATGTCTTGGAAATTACTTTGAGGAGGAATTGCCACATAATTTTCCCAAAGACTGAGGTTAGGCTGTGTAACATTTGGTTTGCTCTGGTCACTGGGGAGCTAATCCACTTGCCTTCCAAAGAGAAGTTAACATTGGTCAGCTCTTGTAAACCTTGGATGTGTAGATTGCCTTGCGTATACGTGCGGTTTGTCCCTAACTTTGTCCTCCTCTGACGCTGGTAGTATTTCTTTCCCCTAGAGTCTAGCCTCGGAAGAGTGGGACGCCTGAGAGGCAATCTTGCCAGTGAAGAGTAAGGCAGAGAAGGCACCGAGTACCTCGTGGTGTTCTGTGCCCTTTGTCCCTCCCTCCCCATCGCCGTTCAGCACTGAGCTCACTCTGGCTTTGCTCTTCCTTTTGTTGCTGCTGTACCTTTGAAGCCCTCGTTGCCCTTCACATTCCTCACCAGTTTCAACTCCATCTGAGTGTTGCTCTTCCCGATTCCATCCCTGCATGCTTGAGCAGCGGGTCCACGTGCTTCCTGGGCGGCCTGTCCCTGCTGCCACCTGCCTGTTTTCTTTTTGCAATTGAGTTAAGAGCCTTCTGTAAGGTTTGAGTAGTGGGGGGTGGATCAAGGTGGAGCTGCAACATGTGACACATCAACGTGAATTTGGCTGAATTCTACGGCATGATTTGAGCTGATAGGCTTTAACATGCCAGCTGGAGATGCTGTAGCACAGCAACAACTGAACTGGGTAATTTTCACAGCAATGTCAGAAGCAAGCGCATTTGGTGTGCTCCAGATTCTGAGGCCCCACCCAGTGATAGACGTTTACAAATTCTGCAGGGCTTGAAAGCTGAGAGAGAGAGCGGGAAGGAAAGCACCATAAAAGCTGTGGCAGTACCTGTTGAGTCATGCCTGTGCCAACTCAACCCTTCGCTGCAGGAGGGAGAGAAGACAACTTGTATAACTTACAGGGTTTCCGCAAGAGGCCTCTGTATTTCCCCTGGCCACGCTCTGCAGTGGGAGGTGAATTTTACTCAAAAGACCTAAAAAGGAAAAAAAAAAATAAAAAAATGTAGAGGGGTGTGTTTCTAGGTTTGAAAAAAGCTCAAAAAAGATTTCAATATAGATAGGCCAAATGAATGACACACAGTCTATAAAGTGCCGAGTTACACGGTAGTTGAGGTTGGAATGGACCTCAGGAGGTCGTGTCGTTCAGCCTCTGTTAAAGGGTGTTATACTGGATAGAAATAAAAGATGGAAGAGGAAGTGCTGAGAAGCTGGGTTAATAAAGGGTCTCTGCTCAGTTAACGGCATTTACTGTGTTATGAGAAACCTCGACTTTGGATTAATGTGTATTGGGAAGAATTGATTTAAAATCCTTTAGAGGGTCCTGGGAGAAGGAGTTGTACACTTGCTATAAAATAGTCTAATTCAGCATTACTTACGCAGCTCTTTTTCAAAAACCAAGTTGAATTTTGGTCATATTAACCTTGGTTTAGTTTAAAAGTGACTAGAACTTAATGAACCATCAAGAGGGAAGAGGCTGCCCACGATTGCTTGATAGGAAATTGTCAGTCAGAAGCCCTGCCACTCGGTGGGCGGTTTGATCCTGACCAGGAGCCATCTACCGTCAAGCTGCTACGTAAGGAGACTCCAAAGGACCTCCGGAAAATACTGTGCCTTGGAAGTGCGCAGTTTGGCAGCTGTGTGAAACTGACCTTTGTCCTGGGTAGACTGAGCTTTGAGCGCCGGGTTTCGGTTACCTCGCATCTGAAACCTGGTGGCCTTGTGCCAGCTGGAGACACTTCACTGAAGGATGTTAACTAGGGTGTGTTTGCTTCTGTGTAAAGGGATGAACTCGAAAATGAGGTCTCCCACTTGGAAGCAGAGGTGTTTTTCTGGGTTATTGTAACTGTTCCCTTAAAAACATCAGTTTTGGTAGCGGGCAAAAAGGGAAGTGGAATATTAGGGATTATTAGTAAAAGGAATGGAAAACATGATCTTGACAGTGTAAATTAAGACGTGTACATGTCTTCAACACCTTGCCCGGTTCTGATCATCTGCCAGAAAAACAAGGGGGTGAGTGGATGGTAGAAGTTCAGGAAAAGGGTAAGAGGGATGTTTGATGTTTTGTAAAAGCTGGAGTCTGCACCCTGTAGAAGCAAGGAAGCCGATAGTGATGCACAGTCTGACTGTGCTGGGGGTGGAAAGCAGGCTGGACTACGGGTTGCTCCAAAACAAGAACAAGGCTTCTGTTTCGTCATTTCCTGAAGTCAGAAGTTTCTAACATGATATAAAAGAGCATGCACTTCCTTACCAGCAGTCTGCCCCTGCTTTTTTTCTTTCCCCAGCTGTGTAGCTTTTTTTTGCCAGATTGCCCATGTGCTTTCGTTAATCCACGGCAGAAATGCTCCACATCCCAGTAGGTTTTAACTGTCTAGATCTTGTTGAGGGAGCATGAGGTAGAGGTATCTCTAAAAGGGTATTTTAAGCTACATAGATTTTACTGCTGTATTTCTGGAAGAAATGGAGGGGGAAATGCACATGGAGGGAGCAATAAATGGAAATAACTGGTCGCTTTAAAGCAGACAGATGGGTTTATATTAACCAGTAGTCTCAATTCTAGAAACTTTTAAACAGGGGCAACTTAGAGATCGAAGTAACCTCCTTATTTGTACATCGCTGTAACGACAAAGTTCAACCTTACCTGTATATGCAAGAAGTAGGAATTAAAAACCCAGGGCCTCAGGCTCTCCGAAGAGGGCAGCTGGTTAAAGGGAGCAGGTGCACTTAGTTGTGGCAAGGAATCAATTGAGAAACCAAAGCAGCACTGTCAAACTACTATAAATACAGTAAACAAACAAACAATAAATAATAAAATCATGTTATGTAGTTAAAAAAAAAAAAAAAAGACAGAAAATAAAATCTGTGAGTCATCTGCTCCAAAACTCCAGGGTAACAAATTGCTGGTTAAGAAATACTTTCTATGGAAAAGGTCAGTTGTTCTGAAGAGACAGTGGTAGGAACACTCAGCATGAAGGCCTGAGCTTGATGACAGCTGACTTTTCTTTCCAGAGAAATAAAAGCCATCGGTGAAACAAAACCCTTCTCCTTCTAGTTTCAGCAATA
Organism: Baryphthengus martii; assembly: GCA_013396935.1. Taxonomy (NCBI): domain Eukaryota; kingdom Metazoa; phylum Chordata; class Aves; order Coraciiformes; family Momotidae; genus Baryphthengus; species Baryphthengus martii. The sequence goes on from VWZK01002042.1 coordinate 26,266, forward strand.
ATCAAGCTTCTCTAGGCTTTGCCTCATAGCTACTGACCTATGTATGTTGTGTTTTGGGTCTGAATGGTCCTAGGCCTGTGGTCAGGAGTAAACGTGTGTGACCGCTTAACGCACAAGCAAAGCGTCAAGGCTGCCGGTACGTTGTGCTTCGGAATGGCCCAGAGGAAAATTTCAGCATCAAAAAATCCTGTTGCACGTTACTGCCAACTGGTTACTGCCAACCGGTGCAATTTATTTGGAGAATTGAATTGTCTGTGTTGTGCTACACAAGCCTGTTGAACAAAATCGGGCTTTTCCACCATCAAAAAGTTAATGATGAGAAGAGAAAGACTTGATAGGAACCGATTAAAAATGGATTCTCTGCGGAGATCAAAAAGAAAACAAAGCAAGCATTTTATTTCCAACTTAATGTTACGGTTTCTTGGTGTCTTTTGAGTGGAAATGTGGTGTTTAAAAGCAGATAACATTTCCCACCATTGTTATGTCAGCAGTCTTACTGGTTCCCCTTCACTTTATGGTTTTTTTGTAGAGATTAGCAGCTTGAGTGAACAAGATATCCTTGTTCTGCGTCTTGACTTGACCGATAGAAGCTCTCACGAAGCTGCAACCAACAGTGTCCTTAAGCATTTTGGCAAGGTAAGGTGTGCTGCTGGGCTTAAACGCCTTCCTCTTCTCTACCTCCTAGTCCTGCATTTCTGTTTGTATTTCACTTTTTTCCCTATTGTTTGGTAAATTCACCAGCGTCTACACCTTTCTTAAGTTTCAATATTACACTTGTCGAGAAGTACCTGAATTTTCATCCCTTGTGGGTTTCAGCAGATTTTACAGAGGTGCAGCAGTGAACAGACAATCACTGGTTGTTACTAAAAATTCAGTGTTTGACATCGCTGAATTTCTGCACCACTTGGAACCGTCCTCAGCTGTATACTTAGGGCTTGAAAAAATGTGCATGGAAGTCAGAACCTTTATTTGTAGTTTCAGTAATAACATGTAATTTGCGTTCGGAATCACGTGGGACAAAACCGGACACCGGGCACAATCGTTTCCATGGTTTTCTACGTTGCTAGTCCAGAGTAGGGAGTTGAGAAAGGAGCAATGGGGTGTAGCTAACGTCAAGTACAACGTGAAGGCTTTGAGCTACGCCTTGAATCCATTGCTATTTTGGTTTCACAGTGAAATTATTGGTACCAAATTTGTTTCTTCTGTTCTTTTCTCTAGTTGTTTTCTGATTTTGCACAAAATATTTATTCAGAGGGCACCGTGCGGGACCTGAGCGTTGTGTTATTTGCTACAGTGCCGTAGGGTTAAAAAAACGTCGTGTGGAAAACAACTTTCCAGCTGCTAGTGTTCCTGTAGGAGGAGTTAACTTTGTTTAGCAGCAAACACCGTCTTCCGGTTGGGTTGACTCAGCTCAAAATTGGCCAGCCCTCAGTGCCAAGGGGAGGTCTAGTGAGGAGGGGCAAATCTTATAAATCTGAGAAATCTTACTTGTGTATGGCAGAGTTGACACTGGAGGGAGGAGAATAGTCAGTAATTGCCTGAGGAATTGCCAGTATGTGTGTTATATGAATTTATCTTTGTATTTCTCTCAAGATTGATGTTTTGGTCAACAATGGTGGACGTTCCCAACGCTCGCTCTTTGTGGATACCAACCTGGATGTCTACAGTGCCATAATGGAACTCAACTACCTAGGTACCATCTCCTTAACAAAACATGTCCTGAATCACATGATCCAAAGGAAGAAAGGAAAGATTGTTACTGTGAGCAGCGTGATGGGGATCATGGGAGCTCCTCTTGCCACCGGGTACTGTGCCAGCAAGCATGCTCTGCAGGTGAGTCACGTTTCTGAGATGAAGGAAGTCTGGTTGTGTAAGAGGCCGGCACCAGTTGGTTCTGTAGCAGAGGACTAACCGTGCAAAAACCACATATCTCACCTGAAATTGCACACAGCATATGTAGCTTTCTCAAGTTTTGAAAGTCCTTGAAAGTTAATTTGCTGTGAAATGTGAAATATCTCAGCTCCCAGTATAGATTTTTTTTTCCTGACTGATGTTCAAACGCCATCTCAGTTGGTCCTACCACTGCGTAGTTAAATTCCAGTGTGAAACACAAGACCTTGGCCTCTGGCCTTCAGACAAAGGAATACCTAAATCTGAGGATTATTCTATTGCATGTAGAAGCTCCAGTGTTCTCATCTTAATTCAGTTAGGGAGGGAAAGTCACTGGGGAGGGTGTTAAGACTACAGGAAATCTCTAGGACAGAGAAGTGAGAACAGTGTGTGATAAAGCAGACCTCTCAGAGGTGAGAGTTCCTGATCTAGCTGGGAACGTCTGCATGAATCTTCCCAGCCGTTCTGAATCCTGCTGTGGTGTGAAGAACTGGCAGCTCAGTGTCTGAGGAAGTTCTCTTCTGTTTAACACAACTTTCAATATTGCTTGGAAAGAGTTTTCAAAAGTAGTCTCACTTGAGTAGAAAACCTTAAGAGAAGAGCTCAGAAGACTGTCGGGGGCGGGGGGGGAAGGGGTGAAGCCTGTATCATTGAGGAATCATTTGCTTAACTAGTAAATTTATTTAGACGTATTTGTCTTTCACCGCTGTTTGACTTCTTGCTGGTGTACGTTTTGACCTTGGTAAGATAAACTTCAGCTGCGCTCAGTGGTGATTGAAAAAACTGGCACCTTCTTACTCCCTGCTGGATTTAAGCACATAAACAGAGTCAGAAACTTTGCTTGGGCTCTGGGATCAGTATCTTTTTGGCAACTTGACTAACAACAGCAAAAACGTAGCGCGTGGCCGACGCGGCAAAGCCACAAGACGCTGGAAAGAGTGAAGTCGTAGAAGACGGTGAAGGGCCTCTGCTACTAAAAAGTTTTCTGTCGGTGACAGGGAGAGATGTGCTGCCCTTCATTTGAGCAACAGTGAAGAAATTGCCCGTTAGAGGCCAGCTTTTGGTTTAAGACCAGTAGATCTGGTTTTATGAGAAGGATGCAGTGAGCAGAAGGATCCGTTCCCTTTCTGCTCCTCTGCTGAGCATTCTTTCAGTTGAATCATCTTTTGGGTGTGGGGTAGCTGGTCGAAGCATGGCCAGTTAGTCACAGAGCATGAGGAATTCACGTGTTGCTTTAAAACTTCTCAGAACTCTGAATCTCACGTTAAGATGAAGAAAATGGAAGAAGCTTTAAAGAGATAATTTACTGAAATTTCTGGATTAATTGAAAAATAAGCTAACTGAACTGCTTATACCTTTGTTAGTTTCTACCTCTGCTCAGTAGCTGGGTCAGACTCCAAACCTCCTTTCTTATTTCTCTCACATTAATCCTGCAAATACTAATTGCAGGTGTTAAAGCGTCTTATTTGCAATATAGATTTCCTTCTCCTCTTATAGAAAACCAGCACCACTTAGTCAATAGAAACAACTTAGATCTTTAATCTCACCCCAAAGAGCTAGTCACCTGTAAAAGGTAATTTCTGTCATGTTGTAGTTCTTGAGATCGGTGCCACTTCCACTGCCAAAAGAGCGAGGCTCGTCCTCAGTGCAGGGACAGCAGGACCTGGCTGTAGTTTAGGCAAGTGACTGTGTACTTGAAGTCAAGGATAGATTCCTGCTGTCTCCTCCTTCCAGTACCTGCAGGGGACCTATAGGAAGGCTGGAGAGGGACTGTTCACAAAGGCCTGGAATGACAGGACGAGGGGCAATGGTTTGAAATTAGAGAAGAGCAGATTTAGATTGGATGTTAGGAATAAGTTCTTTCCCACGAGGGCAGTGAAACACTGGAACAGGTTGCCCAGGGAGGGAGTTGAAGCCGCATCCCTGGAGATATCCAAGGTGAGGCTGGACAGAGCTCTGAGCAAGTTGAGGGGTTGGACTAGACCTTCGGAGGTCTCTTCCAACCTAAACCATTCTATGATTCTGTAATTGCAGATGAAATTTTAAATTGGCCATTGAATGTGGAAAGTCAGAGACAGCAGGAGGAAGTGTTTTTAGTGGAATGCTGTTATCTTTACAGCAGAGAATTAGCATGAAAATACATAGCCAGTTAAACTTCTCTCCATGTGGAAACCTGGCAGAGGAAGATTACATTAGAGTTTGTGTTTTGTGTTTCATTCTAGGGTTTTTTTAATTCTCTTCGGACTGAGCTGACCGACTACCCCGAGATCAGCATTATCAACATCTGCCCAGGGCCTGTACAGTCTCAGATTATACAAAATGTCTTTACGGAGAATCTTGCAAAGGTAAGGACTCAATTCTGTTGGGATAAACCCAACTTTGGCTGCAGGCCCAGTGAGCCTTTCGTAGTTTTCTTTTTCTCCTCATAACAAACACTTAACCTCATCTTCTTACCAAGGAATGTTTGATTGGTACAGCACTATGTATAATCTTGGGATTCTTTGTGGTATCAAGTCCATAAAAAATGAAAATAAAGCTTCTAACACATACAATCCAAGTCTAGTGAAATATAATGTAGGGTCACCCTGCTGTGGTTTAAGGGAAAGGCCCGGATTTTCTGGATACAGTTCCGCAGGCAGCACACTGTCCTTTCTGCACAGGTAGCTTTTTGTTTGCCCCAGTCACGCTGTCCCCTGTTGGGGTGACGCTGTTGTTGGCAAAGCCCCTGGCGTCAGCTGACGCGAGGCTCGCATTCTTTTCCTGTTAGCGATTGTTCAAGGAGAAAAAGCCAAACCTTCCAACTGCACAGTTGCTTTTAATAAAGGCTGGCTAACAGACCAGCTGGCAAAAATTGCTACTATGATACATCAGAATGTCAGCTGTCCTAAATTCAGTGAATTTAAAGCTCAGGAGCACCCTGTAGTGAGGTGGGGGCAGGGGAATCTCCTGTTGTTGCATCGCGTTCTATAGGATTTTTGGCTTGCACAACTTCATACGTCTGTGAGAGCAAAGATGTACTTTTTTGAGCAATCTGGAAAGCTTGGAAAACAAATTACTCGGGTTGCAGCACGGTAAAAGACCGAGAGGAAGACCGAATCCAGTCCAGAATTGCTTTTGCTCTGGGAAAGAGAAGGACAGATGATAGAGCAGCCTGTTACTGCTGGAGCAAAGTGTGTTTCAATTCCCAGGGCTGTGACTTGGGGCCGCTAAGCAATAGGCGTGGCCAGGATTCCAGGCCAGCCAGCCCTGCCTCTGAAGAAGCCAGTTGCTCTTCTCTTGTTTGAGATGGCTGCCCAGAGCAGAGCTGGCAGGAATAGTTAAGTTACTGGGGAATGTGGCCTCATCTACTAACTTGGTTCCTGAGCAACTTGTAGCGTGTACTGGAGTAGGTGGCTGGGAACAGGGACATTCCCATTTCTCAGAGCCCTCAGCTGCAGACTGGGTAACCTGTTCCCATAGATCGCTAGATCCCAATAAAGCCGAAGCAGGACAGAGTTTGGAGGTTCATTTTTTTTTACCCCATCAATTGAGGCGTTAATTAAAAGGGGTGCTCTGTTTAAGCACACGCGCTAACGGGAGGCGGTGAGCGTTCCCACGCTGAAAACTAGAGGACAGCGAGGGATGGGTTCCCCAGTCTCTGCTCTCCAGGCTGGCTTATTGTCTGTGTGCGCTCTGTGGACGCTGGGAGGAGTGTGGCTGGTGCAGAGCCCGGCCCTTTCTCTCCCTCCATCGCTCAGAGACCCTGTTCTAACCCCCGGCCGCTCGCTCTCCCCTCCAGTCCATAGAGAACAGCGGGGATCAGTCCCACAAGATGCCGACCTCCCGCTGCGTTCGGCTCACCCTGGTGAGCACGGCCAACGACCTGAAGGAGGCCTGGATCAGTGACCACCCCTACCTGGCCGTCTGCTACCTCTGGCAGTACATGCCCACCTGGGCCTGGTGGCTGATGAACAGGATGGGCAAGAGGAGGATACAGAACTTTAAGAGCGGAGTGGTGAGTTTATTCCTCTCTCCTCTGCTTGCTTTTTTTACTCTGCTGACAGACTCGTTAGCCACAGGAATGTTGGGATTGCGTTTTGGCTCCGTTTCTTTTTTCCCCTCCTCGCTTGGCTATCAGCTGATGCCAGGCCAGGCCGCGCCGCCGCGCGCCCGCTGGGCTGGAATGACGGCAGCGTGGCCGCAGCACGGGGAAGTCAGTACGGCGCGGAGTGCCAGAGGTCTTGCTCCGCTCTTCAACACGAGCTGCGAGTTCAGATCTCACCATTAAGGCAGAGCTGAGCTGGAAGTCACGAGTGTAAATTATTTAATGCAGTTTGGAATGAAGGGCTGTTAAAAACATCTCGAAAACATCTCCCTCGGTTTTTGTATCGGGCGTGTAATCTGAGCACCTCCCCAAAGTAGGTTAAGCAACGCTGCTGTCCGTGTGTCTGTCAGGGCTCTTCACTCACATTCCCAGCCCTGAAGACAGATGAGCAGTGCAGCGTTCCCTGCTTGTAACACTGCTTGGGAGGCGGTATTTATTCTTACGGTGTTTCTGTTGAACTTGGTACAAACCCTTGTGTTAAAGTGCTCCACAAGCAGGGAATGCAAAAATACAGGTGGCACATGAAGCTCAGAACTTCCTGCTTCCACGCTGTTAACTGCCCAGCCCTGTGGCGAAAGGCCTCAAGTATTGGGTGGGAAATACTGATTTCATGTCCTCTCGCTCCAGGATGCTGATGCCTCTTATTCAAGAAAGAAGAAGTAAGGACAAGCGGGTCCAAAATCCAGCTCTTCCTGTGCTAAGGCTGAGAAACTTTTTTCATATTGCGTGACTGCAAAAGAAACAAGCTTCTTTTTTATCTGTTGTACCTTTGTCATCATGTAACCTGAGAAATCTCTCAAACCGTGTACACACTTGAGTAAATAAAAATTGCTTTCTAAACATACCTGTTTCATGTCAGACTCCAGAGGCTGAATTTTTACTTACAAGAATTGAGACAGAAGAGGCCAGGCAGCGTTGTTTTGTTTTCCTGCTGCTATGACACCGGCAAATACTTGGTGAGCGCAGGCTACAAATTATATACCCCCAGGATCCTGTTTCCCTCGCTTTCGTTCCTAATGGACCTTAAGCAAAATAAAACTACAAATAGAAACCTGTGATCTAAAGGGTAAGGAGGTATTGTCTGTGTTTGGGAAGTGTTCCTTTGGGAAAAGGAGATGATATTTCATCATATTCACATTTGAGAACCAAATGTGTAGCGTCATCATGTGTATTTTAGGGCTAAATCCCTGACCTCCTGGCACGACATTTAGAAGTACTTAGTCCTTAAGTCTCTCAGCGCCGCTGCAGAGTTCCCGGTCCTCGGTCTTGTGGTGGTTTTGTGAAGGCTGAGGGTCGGGCAGTGTCTGGAGCAGCAGTGGGAAGAGAGAGCGCGATGGTGTGATGATTGTAGCCCCTGGTGTAGGCAGGACTGAGCCACATGTTACATCTAGAGAGGAGCAGGGGGCAGTTCATGTAGCGGAACTGCTTCTAGCTACAAGAAGGGGCACAATTTTAACGAGAAAGCCATTTCACAGCAGCCTGCTTACAGCCAGGACACCGGTGCTATAGCCTCAGGGCTGAATTAGGGCGAGCTTCGCATTATAGGCAAGTTAAGCATGAAATATAAGCCGAGTTCCCAGCTCGGTCAGAAAAAGGCCTTTCCATACATTTCAATATTGCAGGGGCCAATCCCAGCAGTACTGGTGGGCTACTGGACAGCAGCCATGAGCAACTTACTAAAACATTTACTATCCCCTTAGCATCCAGTTCAACTCTTAGGTAAAAGGACCTCTGTAGCGGTAACTCATCCGTACTTACAAGCCTGGTGACCTTCCTGCTGTTGACAAGGCCTCAGACATGTTTGGCTGTACCTCAGGCCACACACGATGCAGGTGAGAAAAATTCTTACTTACATGATTGAGTGATAACAAAAGAACAACAACCCATTTATAAATTATTCAAACTTTCCAACGCTAACAAAGAATAAGCCGAGAGATGTTTCTAATATGACATTTGACAAAGATGGAAAAAACAACTAATGAAACGAAGAGCAGGAGGTTTCTGTCACTTGCTAAGAGCCCAGTTCCCGTGCTGTGGTCTGAGGGATGTGCTGAAGTGGCAGCAGGGAGTCTGCCTGAGAAAAGGCAGCACCTCTTAATACTCCACCCGTGCAGCTGATGTTCACAGGGTGCTTTACTTCCATCCCCTAATCCACAGGAGATGGGGCAGCATTGCACACAGCAGAAGGCTCACGCTCGACGTACAGGTTTCTCTGCTTTTTCTCTACTGAAAAAGTAAATCTCTCCTCAAAGAGAAGTTCATTTCTGCTTGAGCTAAGGACAGCTGCTGCTAGACATGTAAATGAAGACCCACCTTCTTGGCCTAGGCTGTTGCCATCATCAGCATGAGAGAAGAGCAGCATGAGAAAGGAGCCCCAGTAGAGATGACAGGGACCAGGTGATAACAGAACTACAGAGAAGAAGGTGTTGTTCAAAGAAAACGCCAAAAGCAGAATCTTTCCTAAAAGGACAAAGCATTTGCCAATTAAAAACTTCACTTCCCTAACGCTTCGTTCCATTGAACTGCTTCCTGTTGCTTCCTGATGGGAAGAGGCAGCCTCTAGGACTTACAAATGGTTTTGGTAGAAGCTCAAAAAAAGAGGGTGAAAATCTTCTAGTAAGGATTTAAAACTGATCTGATTAAATAAATACTCTCCAAAGATGAAGGTGTCTGAGGCTTACCTTTGGGTGATGAACGTCACAATCTGTAAAGCAAGCAGGTGTTGGTAAGAACGCAGGAGAGCTGATGCGCGCAGCCGGCTGGAGAACACGGAGCGGTTGTCAGCGGTCACACTGGAGAGCAGCGGGTCGGCCTCTCACCAGCCCTAGACGCACCACCCAGCACATGGGTGAGCCGAAGAGCAGCGTGTACTGCAGGCTTACGAGAGGTGCCGTGAAGCTCAGGCTCGAAGGTGCTCTAACTTCCTGAAAAGTCAGAGAAATGCTCCAAAACAAACAGGACGCCGTTCAAGAGCGCGCAACCGAACCGACACGCCTAACGGGGGCGCTCGGCTGCACGGATCTGTGGTACAGAACAAGAGGCTGTTAACTCGTGTTTCTGCCAAAAAAACAACCCGAAGAGGGTTACAGAAAATCACCCTGTGAATTGGGGTCATGCTGTTGCCAAACCTACTGGAATGCGTGACCTGGCTGGGTGCGCTGAGGAACAAGGGGCTGTGGGAGACAGGATGTTACGGCGCGTTGGAGCCCAGCTCCGCATTCCTGCGCCCAAACGGGAATTCTGCACGTCGCCAGTTCTGTTCCTCCAGCTGGTACCCTCGGGACCTCTGCTGGAACACCAGGGCCAGTCACCAGCAACACTTAAAGAAGGCTGGGTACCAGATGGACAGGACCAGAGGAAAGCAAGGCAAAAGGATCACAGCTCTCTGCATTTTTTTCTCCGCTAGTTTATTCAGTTTACAGAAGACAAAGAATGAAGGCAGAATTTACAGCCATCTTCAAATAAAAGACTGCTGCAAAAAAAAAAAAAATAAAAAAAATAAAGGTAATTAAATTTTCTGTGACCATACAGAAGACAAGTAGTAAGAAGCTTACAATGAGGCGGGGAGGTTTAATTAGATTTAGGAAAATTCCCCAACTTTCCAACTGCTGCAACAACAGCAAAGAACTGGAGCAAACTACCTGATGAGTTCATGACACTCCAGGTACTGGAAGTTTTAAATGAGAGTAAACACTTGTCAGAAATAGTTCCTATTGAGAGGGTGCTCTCTGAAAGCTCTTCCAGGTCCGTTCCCATGAGTCTGTACTTCCAGATACAGTTCATGGCCAAGCAAGGTGATTTAAGGTTATCAGCACTTTGTCATTTACACACCTGCACACCACACAATCATCTTCTAAAAGCTGTTTTCCATCACTGTTGTGTGTGAATTTCATCCTGTAGGTTGGGAGTATTACACCAACGAGTTGGACAGGGGTTTCCTCACCACTTCTGAATTCCACTACACAGTTTGCGTGTTTTTCAAGAGTCATTTACGGTCACCGATTGAGAGAAATGGGAAATAGGCAAGTACACACTACACAGACCTGTGACAAACTTTATCCGGTACAAAAAAGTCCTAAAGGTGAGGAGTAAAAGTAAGAAACGTGCTCCAAATTACACAGCGCTGGGCGTTCCAAACCAGTACCGACTCGGTTACGGAGCAGATCTGATTTCAAGTGATCCTACAGGTTAAAGAGACAAGTAGCTACACCCCGCTCGGAATATGCCAGCAGCAACTACGCTGTAAGTGCTCACCTACAGGTAAACACATCTCCATGCTAATGACTGCTGGTAATGAACAGGATAAACAAGCTGCTGGAGAGGTGACCCACACCTGTTTTCATGGAGACCCGTAGCTGTACAAACCCACTGTCAAATTCTGTCCTAACCTGTGTTAAAGTTAAAAAAAGACATTATTTCTGGCACAGCCGGCTGGATTTCCACCCTCCCCATCATGAAGCTTTCGCTGTATTTGTGGAAGACTGGTTAGTGACGTGGACATAGGCTCCATTGCTACAACTTCGACATACATGTATAAAATATATGGATATTGGAAGAAGGAGATTTAATTAATCCATTTGGATTTAAATTCCTTTTCTCCCCAAATTACACATTTACTTCTTTCATCAGTAGGTCACACAGGTTATTACTGTTTTATATAAATTCTCTTTGCCCCTAAACCAGACGCTTTGGTAAAAATTGTCCCTTACAACTTCCTTTGTTAACAGGTAGCCGATAACTTACTACAAAGAAGGAAGATCAGTGAAAGTCATATATTGTAACAAATGCTAAAACTGAACTTGGTCCAATACAAAAGGGCCATAATAATAATAAAAAAAAAAAATAATCATATAAATAGTCCTATGTACACTTTGGTTACCAACTCTACGGCTGACGGTACTAAAGTGAGCTGTAACCTGACTGTCAGTGCAAGTCACCTGTCCAAGAAGACAAACAAACAAACAAATCAGAATGCACCAAAAAACAGTTAACGATCAGAATTCTGCTGCTCTCCTCTAAACTGGAGAAGAGAATTTCAGCACCTCCCGGGTCATGCACAGGCAACGGCGTCTCGCACGTTCCAGTGGCAAGAAGACAGTTCAAAAATTTCCTGCCCGCTGAAGGTTCTGGCTCGCCCCGCTGCCGCGCAAATGCTGTAACGCTGGCTTGGCGCTGCCAGCCAGCGCCATTTGGAGATTAAAATCTTACTTGCAGTGTCTAAATGAACATTTGATTCCCAACATGCAAGTGGAAAATACAAAACAACAACACTACTAAAGAAAAAAAACAACAACAACAAAAATGCGCTACCGGCATTCTAGAAGAGAGGCAGATGCAGCAGCTCAGACGAATACACGGGGTAGCCGAGGGGCGGGTCGGCAGCTTGCACGGTGAGGTTTCGCAGGAGGACGGGGTGCGCCTGGATGCTGTACCGTTCTTCGTCGTCGTTCGTAGCGTACAGCAGCTCCCAGGAGAGGTTGGCCCACTGACCTCGGACGGCCTCCTCATTGAGTTTTCCCACTTGTACTAACAATTCCTGAAGAGTGAGGACTCGCCCAGTGTAAATTCCCTTTAAGGACAAAAGAGATCAAAATGTTCAGTACGTTCTCCAAGAAGATACACAAGCATTTTGGTGATGAAGCACTACATGAAGCTCTGGGGCTACATACTGTGAGTATTGTCCCTTTAAAAATGGCAAAGTGTATAAACCCGTCTCCTCGGTTCGATTCTTCCGTCTAGGAAGATAATCAGGAAATCTTGGCTGCATCTGAAGAACAATGCGGTGTGATTTTTAACTACAGCTGAAGCACGGTACAAACAAACCTTATCTGCATGACCTTCGTGTTCTGGAATTCAATTCAAAATCAAGAAAAAAAAGCAGTGGGAAAGAAAACCAAACTTTGACCTTGCTTAGAATCATAGAACCATTTTGGTTGGCAAAGATCTTTAAGATCATCAAGACCAACAGTTAACCCAGCACTGTGAAGTCCACCACTAAGCGGTATTTCTCTGCAACCACATCTACACAGCTCTCAAACCCCTCCAGAGATGGGGACTCCACCACTTCCCTGGGCAGCCTGTTCCAGTGTTTAACAACCCTTTTGGTGAAGAAACATTTCCTAATGTCCAATCTAAATTCCTTATCAGTAATTTTTCTTCTTACCATGTTTGGGTCATGCCCCAGTGAAAAAAGGTATGGCTTTTCCTGAAGAACCGCTTGCTGCCACTCCAGATCTGACACCAGTCCGATGTACCAATCGTTTTCATATTCTTCCAGATAGGTAACCAGCTCTTTGAAGTTCTCAACTGGACCCAGGCTCGCTTTGTCAACCATAAGTTTGAAAGTGTATCTGAAACGCACAGAAAGCCACAGGGTGAGGAGCGCAGCAAAGGGCAGGAGGAAGAAAGCCCCTGCAGGCTGCAGGAGGAGGAAAGGCACCGTCAGATGATATCAAGCACTAGCAACTCTAAGTTACTGGTTGTCAGCTGGGTCCCTGGCCATTGGCAGGGCTATGCTTTTAGCTCACCCAGATGTAAAAACACTTTAGCTTAAACATCCTTCATGCACCTCGAGCACTCCTCCCGCTGCCTGAAAATGGAAAGTGCCAACCATCTAACTCCAGCACAAGTCTCTTACATTATGGGGACATGGAAAAGGGGTTGTTTTTCCCCCCACTTAACACGGCGGATTTCCAGTGCTGGAGGCAGCTGCTGTGAGGAAGGGAAGAAGGAAGGAACCTCACCCTCACGGTCTTCACTGCCTGGGGTTACAGGCAATAGTTATGTAGGAAGAAGCTACGGATAGATTTAAATGATACAGTTTTAACGTAAGCTACTCGTACTGAAGGGCCTTCAAAGCACAGGAGTCCTGATATCATTTCTATAATCTGAGGGAATGTTTTTCTTTTACCTGAATGCTTTCAATGCCAGCTGGAACAGCTCAGGTTTGCCAGTTAGCCAATCCAAGCCAACAGACCATGGAATACCACCAGTGTACGCTCTGAACACGTGGCTTGCGGCAGGGACGGTGTTATCCAGTCCAAACAGACCAAAACAACACGACAATACTCCGTGGATGTACAAGTCTTTCAAAGCTTTATCTTTCATAAGGTCTTCAAGTAAATTGGAAGGCTTTTCTTTCAGATGGAAAAAGTCCAGTTGACTCAAAATGAAGTGGTACCATTCTTCTGGAAACCTCTGCCTCATTTCATTCACTTTGGAAGGCGGCACCGGGGCTGTTCGCCATTCTTCAGGGATGCTCAACAGCTCTGAGTAAGAGCAACTAAATTCAACCTGAGGTAAAACTTCTTGCTGTTTCCCTTTGTCTACAGCAGGAAGCCCAAGCACAACAGCCCTGTATAATTTATCTTCTGGTGACATTTCTTGCGTGACATCTTGGCTCTGTATTTCTACAGATCCTGGAATGGACAGATGTACTTTTGGTGTAGTTCTCAACTGCCCAGGGTCTTTTCTGTCTTTCGTTCGGCCGCTGGGTTCAAGATCAAAAATGTCACTATCATCAGTCCAGTCCTCAATTGTATCAACACTGAAGCTGTCTTCTTCCCTCAGAGGCCGGGACCTTTCTCCTGCGCTGCTGGGCCGATCTTCTGGAAACGATCCTTTCTTGTTCTTGTCGGTATTGCCTGGGCTTTCCCTCGTTTTCGACTTTTTATAACAATACTGGACAAGCATCCACACAAGCACTTTAATGAAATCATCTTTCAGATGCTTTAAATTCTCATGAGAGTCAATTATTCCCGATAACACGTTTCTGGCGTCGGAATACAGCCGCACGGGTAGAACAGTACAAGGAGTCAAAATGTGTCCAAAATGGTGATTAGGAGAGAGAATCTTTGTGTGCTCCTGATGTTCAAAGGCCGTTTCAAAAATTTCATCAACTCTGTGAGCTTCAGCAGCATGACAGGATGTTTCCTGCAGTTCTAGCCCCTAAAGCATAAATAGAAAGAGTTTAGTTTTAGTCTTCCACCAAGCACCTATCTCTAAGTGCTAGCAAGCTGTTTTCTCTCAACAAAATTTTTCCGAACAAATACAGATAAGTTCCGTTGTCAGTATTTCCACAATTCAACCCACAAATCTAACTAGAGATAACTGTACTAGCAGAGCACTTGCTACAATATTAGACACAGATCAATGCCTAAAAAAAATTAAATCTTTGCCTCATACAGATCCTATCAGTCAGCTTATTAAAGATGTTGTGTCACAAACTAAGTGATAAAAGATTTCATGTCCGCTAAGCATGTCAGTTGCAAGACTAGTTAATCCATCAATGACACCTTAAAAAAAAAAATGACTGTATCATCAGGTAAATTGGCTACATTGCTGAAACGTTAAGACAGCGAAATGTTTGTGTCATTTCAAAGCATTAATCTGTCAGTCCTCAGCGTGCAGTTACCTTAATGTTAACACCACAGTAAGTGAAGCCTTTTTCTAGCACCAATATCCACATCAGTCTATCCTGAAAGCGGCACAAGTAATGTGATCCAGGTAGAGAGAGGCCTAGAGAAGGAAAAAAAAAAAACCAACAAAACCAAACCTATGGTATTACTGCAGTATTATATTGATAAAAAGTTGCCACATGCCAACTGAGTTCAACTGCAAACACAAAATATTTCTGCATCAACATCAAAATCAGTTAAAACTGGCTCCCTAGTAGCTTGGAATCTTAAAGAAAGTGGCTGAAAAGCTGTATCTTGGAAGTGTAGTGTTCTCTTTAAAAAAAACAGCTGTGGAAAACCAGGAAAGCCTCACACAACTGCAAGGCTGCGATATCCATACTGCACCAGGGTTAAGCGACCTCATCCTCCATTCCCTCTGTAGAGAGACTTTTGTGATTAAAGATCATCTTTGGCTGTGTTTCCAACCACACAGTTCCCACTGATGTCACCTGGAGATCTCAAATTCTTACGACACTTTAAAGAATTATCATCTAGCACATGAATATCTTAATAGTCCTGTGGAGTATGAAATTTATTTGTTATAGGAGGAAAAAAATGTAACTCGGCAAGATTTGTTACCTGGTAGTCAGTTCCTACATTGACTCGTCTGTATTCCAGAACGGTTCGAAAATATCCCTTAGGATGCAAAATCCAGAGTGGAAATGATTCTGCTCAAGTGTCAGCTTATCAAATGACGTATCATCACCCCCATTTTACACACACTGAGGCAGAGCAAGAGCAGCTGCTCATCTTCAGAGGTTTATGAATCGGTGTCGTACACACTGAACACTAACAGCAGATACACTGGAAATCATCTGTAGTCTTTCTGAAATATCTCTGAGTGTCTGTGTATGGAATAAATCTGATCCTGCTGTATTAAGTTTGACATCACCAAAAATACAGCCACATAAAAAAATGGAATTTGAAAATCAAGTCCTGAACAACTTCAGAACTCACATCCACGAAATCAGCACTCAAAAATGCCATAGTCTGGCTCTCACTGTAAAAATTAGATGACACTTATGCCAAAAAAAAAAATAAATGCTACTTTTTCTCTCTTCTACCTATTTCAACAGAAAGTGCAATGCCAGATTTCCCAGCAATTGGTGATTATCCTGTGTTTCTTTTAAGTTAGTTACTGTCAGCTTCTCCAGTACAGTGGTGCTGTTCTTAAGCACGTCTGCTGCCAGTTTATGACCTGCTTCTGCTGTCACTCACGTCCAAGTGACCACTCACTTGCACAGAGAATTTTAGTTTTAGAATGTTGTAAGGTGGAATCAGTGAAACCAACCATTAAGCTGTAGTTAAATTTTAAGCAACCTTTTCTATCCCACTGAGCTAATGAAGTGCATTTTCTTGCTAACATTTTGCAAAGATTTTAATTCTTTTCTCACTAGCTGTTAAAGCTACTGGAACTCCTTTACACAGAAATAAGGATGGTTTTAAATTAAAATAGAGGCACACAAAGTGGTACCTCTTCATTTTGAACTCAGCTGAGAACACCGCGTTTTTTCTTGCTTGAAGACATTCGTTCACAGATTTTCCCATTAAAGAAGAGACTTTTTTTCCCCCTCAAGACTAGTGGTTTAAATTATTTAACCTAAGGCATACATACCACCACAGGCAGGATGGTAATGGGGAAATATATATATTTCTCTATATCAAAACTATGTATAGATATAAACCAGACAGATATAACATACATGTAACAAATGTATAAATATGCATTATATAAATAAATTTATTATATATACACAAAACATGCATAGGCTGATGGAGTAGACAGACTGAAGTGTCTCTTCTCTTTTAGAGGTAAAAAGCTTCCTGTTTTTACTTTAATACTTCTCTCTACACCAGGACTAAAAGTGCAGCAAATGTTTCCTAGTAAAGCACTTCCATAGAATCACACTTTCCTGAAGACTAAGATTAACTTCCACTATCTTTAAATATTAGCCCACTTCTTAGAGTCACAAACCATTTTCTAAGAGGCTTATGTAAATATTTGCCTCTTGCCTGAGGGCAACAATCTTTTGATTATTTAGGTTACACAAAGACTGTTTCTCAAGAAAACAAGCTTACAATTTTCACAGCTATTCTGTCTCCAGCTGGGAAAAGACCCTGCATTTCTTCACCTCTGTTTACATAATTCTGTGAAATACCCACCACGATGCCTCGTGCAGGTTCTAAGAGCAAAAATGCTGTTACAACGCTACCCTGACTGCCTGCACAAGACAGGACACTAAGTCTTATCAGCTGGTTCTGTTCTCAACCACTTACTGCTAGTGAGGCTGCTTCATGGATTTGACACCCCCCCAGTCCGTATTCACCACACCTGATTAACACAGCCAAATAAGCAAAGTCACTTCTCGGTCCTGAGTAACAGGACTGATGCACAGAAAGACACATAGAATAGAACCATAGAATGGTTTGGGTGGGAAGGGACCTTTCAGGGCCATCCAGTCCAAACCTCCGGCACTGAGCAGGGACATCTGCAACTAGAGCAGGTTGCTCAGAGCCCCAGGCAACCTGATTTTGAATGTTTCTAGGGATGGGGCATTGACCACTTCTCTGGGCAACCTGGGCCAGTGTCTGACCACCCTCACTGTAAAAATTTCTCTCTAGTCTAAATCTTTCTCCTTTAGTTTAAAACTATCACCCCTTGTCCTATCACAACAGGCCCTGCTAAAAAGATAGATGGAGACACAACCAAGTAAACATACACAACCACAAAAAGCCGTTTGACACACCTTCTTCTCCCCACTGACTATCAAGAGAACTCAATTTATTGCTTCCAATTAGGTGGGATGAATCCTTTTTAGTTCAGTATTAAAAAATTAGGATTGATACTGTTTCGTCACCATTTAGTTTCTCCTTATTTTAATGAATAACCAGAATTATTTTTTGACGAGAACACAACAAGTAGAGAAGTATGAGAAGGACTGAAGCAATCACTTTCTCCTCAGCTGAACAATCTCTGAATATCAGATCTAACCCATGCCACTAAATGTACTTTAAAAGCGGTGTTGGGCTGACAGTTGAACTTGATGACCTTTGAGGTCTTTTCCAACCTTAACGATTCTAAGAGCCTATGAAATCAGATGCTATGATTCTCCTGCTCTCCCACGAAACCACATTTCCTAAAACATTTAGCTACATTCCTTCGGCACTGGAGCGTACCTACCGAGGCTACCGGCTGCCAGCGCAGACTGCAGAGCAACAGCCAGACTGGGAACCATCTGCTGGTAGTAGACGGTGTCGGAGCAGACACACGCCGTGGCGCCCACTGGTCCCGGCCAGCTTCGGACAGGTCTGGGAAACCCAATCAAAAATACCGGTAGCGTGAAGAGCGGCAGCAGGGGCGAGGAAAGGAGCGCAGAGACGGCGACCAAGGTCAGCAGGACGGGGAAGAAAACGATGTTGAGTGTGATTAAGGTGGCGGTCGATTTACGCCGTTGCTTTTTCTCCGTCCAGGATGTCAGAAGAATAGCTACAGCAAACTGCAGCTTGGAGACAAACTGAAGCAGTCGATCCCGCACGATACCGACCTGCAAAGACACGCACAGCAAGCACCTTTACTTGCAGCCCGTATCGTATCACACTCAGCACTGCCAACACTGCCTTATCTACAGCAATTTTAAGATAAGTGAAGCGTGATTATGATTGACTGGTGTTACAGTCTGCATCGTAGTACACAGGGGTTTTAGCTTCTGTTTGCAGGGCCCTGAACTCTGTAATTCTCTGACAGGGGAGGGCAAGGAAGCGAAGACTTCGAGTGACAACTATCTGCTTAAATTTACATTATGACACTTACCAGCAAGAGTCTGATTCCTGTATCGAGGCTCCTGTTCCACCAGAGGTCTGGATTAAACGCCAACATTTGTGCAATTGACACAACCACTATGTCCAGTAGGGCATTTTCCGTATTCTGCCAGACCTAAAATAGAGATACGTTAGATATACATTTTAAAGTGCGTTTATCCACCTCTGCTTTCATGACCTGGAATTTTTCTTCCAAGTCACCTTAATACTTAAATCACGTAGAAGAGAATTTCTTAGGCCAACATATTTAAAATGCAAATTACCATCCTAAATATTCTTGTGAATCCAATGCAAACAGACACAGAATGAAGATTTTGTAGCGAACGGTCTAGTGACAGGAATGCTATCATAGCAAACGGAGACACTGTAATTGAAATAAAAGAATCATTGATTTCCTTTCCAAAACATAATTCAAGTCTACAGAGGTAAGCAGTCTTATTCCAGAATGGAAATCCTGGTGTAAAAAGAGAACTTTTCCCTTCATTATTACCAACTCCTCTTTGCATTACATTCCCAGGATATCAAACAGCGTATCTGCTCTAACAGCCCAAGATGGCAAACGTTTCTGTTGCTCAGTTGTTACTCGATATTGTTGTTTGCTTCCCCACCAGAATGGGAAAACTCACATAAATTCAAACGAAGGTGGGAATAGCGCTCATCAATCCACTGTCCCATACAAAATTAAGTCATTTAGATCAATTTTGGTTCCCCCAAAATAGATACATTTGCCCCTCATCTACCAGAAAGGAGATTGTTCCCTTTCCTAGAAAGTTGCAAGAACCAAATATTTAGTCAGCTTGAAGACTCACAACACACTTTTGTTTCCAAGTATCTTTTAAAAAACCTACAAGAGCCTTTTTTTTTTCTCCATCAAAAGTGAGCATTGAAGTTATAACTAAAATCCTTTGAAAGCTCTTGCTTTCTGAGCTGGACTTTTTTTTTAAAAAAAGTTCAGCTTTTTAGGTTTCCTCCGAAATATGTAATAAATAAAATCACTAACCCCTTTCAAATATTCTGAACCAGTAATTTTGACGTCAATGAACCATTTAGCAAAACAGAACAATTATTTCCAGCTACTTTTTTAGCTCATTCACAGAATCTCGCATACAGTAATTCTAGAGTTGTCTCACTCTTCCTCCAAGCATCATCTAACAAACAACAGACAGTGTGTGTTCCTACCTAGTGTTAGTAAAATCCTCCTGACAACACCAACTTTCATTAGCCTTCTTTGCTTCTCCATGAAAACAGTCACAGTCCTGACATCCTTTGGATAAAAGGGGTTTCGGAAGACTCCAAACAAGTACACTCTCTGAATCTCTCTAAGAATCCACATAATTGTGAGCAACACGATCAGAACGTAACTCGCTATAGCCTGAGGACTGGCTGCAGAAAATGATGAGAAGCCTGCGAACTGATGGAGCAGGCTGGCTTCTGTGAGAGCAAAGGTCAACACAGTGGCATAAAAAATAAATTCCCTCCACCCAAATTGGATTCTAAGACCTCTGTGCGTATTTTTAGATTGGCCGGAGGCTAAATGGCTGATCATGGTCTGTTGGAAGGCAAAACCAATCTCACTTAGGTTAAGACTCAGTATGAACCCAAATCCAGTCATGAAGAGGATCACACCGAGAGTGCTGGGAATGAAATACGATGCTATTGCTGTTCCAGCAGAAATGAGAAACATTACTAATAACCTGTGAAGGAGAAAATAAAAAAGATTTGCTTGAAAAGAAAAAGGTTATGAACAATATTGATATATTTTACAATTATATAAACAACATTTACTTTGTGTTACTTGACATAGGTGAACCTCCTAGTCCAAACTCCAACAGTTGTTCCATTCCCCATAGAAAAAGTGCGTCAAGCGGGGGCAGAATTCCCATTGCCCATAAGAATGGCAAAAAAATAAATATGATGTGCAAAATCTGGTTTGTCTGCTCTAGAATGGGTGTGTTGACAGCAAACCTGGATAAAAGAAGAAACATATTTGACGTCTGTGAAGGAAAAGATAGCTGATGTGCGGGAAGACTTTTTGTTTAACTACTACAGCAAATTCTGAGTATAAACATTACATATGCAATCCAGAGCACCTCAACTAGTATCTTTTAAAACACAAAATAAGGACATATGTTTATTCTTGGGGCAGTAACGTGCTAATGAGAACATCAGAACACAGGCTAATTTTTCATTCAAAAGAGTAGAAGCCTTCAGACTACGTAGGTGAGTCAAGTGATATAAGTATCCTTATTGTTCTGATACTGAGTAATGCTGAGTATTTTTTTCAGAATTACAAAAGTTAAACTTTATGCAAGTCCAAGGCCCAAGACGTTAAGTCTTAACACTGAAAGAAATGGCACGTTGCCTGCACACCAAGAGATAAACTCTCTTTAGGAATATAAGAAGTTGTTTTCTACATAAAAGTATTAAAATCTTCCTCTAAAAATCAGTCTTAGAAATCTGCACAAATTCAGAGTCATATGTAGCTGACCAGCTAATTAAGTTAAACGTGGACTGCCAAGATAGTTGGTTTCTCTCTACTTCTTACTAAACAAACAGATAAGCGAGCTTCAGAGGAATTTAAAGAATGCCTGAATTTACTCCTCAGGAAATTAGAAGAATCCGGGGTCCAAGACCCTGCTTATAATTCTCATATTATACTTGAAGAGGCGACAAAAGTAAATAATTAACAAAGATATCTCCAAGTCCAAAACGAGTAAAATCAAACATGTTTTTTTTAAAACGCATTTGAAGTACCCCAGCCATAAAATATGTATGTGTGACAAAGTGATATTTATATCACCCAACAAGGGGCAAGAATGCAGAAAGCAAATCTAAAAGCATCTTGCTTTAAGATATTCTACAAATACTTCAGCTAAGACACTCATCTGAAAAGTGCAAATATAGAAGCCTCCTATTTGTTCTTTTGTATTACAAAATCATCTCAAAATCCACGTAACAAAGATACAACAATGTTCTCCTCTGCTTATCCATTCATTAAAACCAAATTCATGGGCTTTTTTTTGGCTGCACTTTAAACTTCTCTGCAATCACTTTGCAGAGATTATATTAGAAAATATTCCAGCAGGAAATCTGGATATAAATCCACAAGTTTCCAGAATGCTCCTGAAGTTTCCAGTAATTAGATCTATGATTCCATGTCAGGAACACATTTTAAAAGGATGTTGGTGCACATGCTCTTGTGCAAAAATGCTGAAATTCAAATGGTAGAAGATACTTTTAGCTGTCCCTTACTTACAATCTGCTCTTCCTAATTCATGTAGAATGCTCTAAAAATTTAAGAATAACCTTTTACGCACAGTGCAGGGCCTCAGTTTTTACCATACGCTTTTCTAGCTTCTTTCTTTGGAGTTCCTACGATTACTATCTCAAAATAAATTTTCCTCAGAGGAATCGCTTCATCTTTCTCATTAAATATACATAGAATAACCATTACTTTAATCAGCTAAATGCTGTATTAGGTTTACCTGTGTGCAAGATCCACTGCAATAAAGACAAAAATATAGAAAGGTCTCATCAGAGCAGTGATTTCGTAAGTATCCAGTGCTTGGAAAGTAGCTGTTTCGGTAGCCGTGTTTATGATTAACGAGTACTCTCCTATACATACGGTCACCCATCCAAAGACAAAGATCATAACGGTTCCTCCAATGTTGCTGTACAGCAAGGTGATTCTGTTTGGCAGCAAATACCAAGTTCCCAACCCACACAATACCCCTGCCAGAAGGGAATGAAACACGGTGTTGATTATATACTTCTTGCCAGGAATAATAAACTTGACTGTCTCGGAACCTACACAGCTGGAAAATTCAAACTCGTCTTCATCTGTTAGAGTATTCTGAATGTGCATTCTTTCTACTGTCACTGTTTTCTGCTTTGCATAGAGATTGGTCATCTGAAGGATAAGTGCAGTAACAAACATCAGTCCTCCTGAAAGTGCCGCGGTACAGTAGTCTTTCATAATGCCTAACTGGTACAAAAGTGTTCCTACTCCTCCCAAAACCCATGGCGTCAAGAAAAGGATAATCTGATTCACATAGATGTAAGGAGGGGCACAGTAGCCTAATTTAAAGCGGGGACCTCCCAGCACAGTCTGTGGAAAGCGCTTCAAGAAGAACTCCTGTTTGTAATCATTCAGCAGAGGTACATCTGGACCCATTCTTATTACTCAGGAATGCTGGATGAATATCATTTTTCCTGTAAGAGAACAGAAAGAAAAAAACAACAAAGACGGTAACGTTATTGAATCTGGAGCTCAGAACTTAACCAGTGAATTCTTTTGTCTTGTTTTCATTTACCAAGTTCTACTGGAATTCTGACGCGTTAGTAGACAACATCCTAAAGTACCCACTCAATCTCCTAGGACACAACCACTAAACAAACACCTAAAATGAAAAAATACTGTCTATTTTAAAACAAAGAATACGTTCATGATCTGAAGCTTTAGGCAACAAAGCCAACATAGAAACTGTTCTTGGGAGATGATGAAGCCAATTCATCTCCACACTAGAACACCTTCCTAAAACTGGATTTTTTTTTCCATCCAGTCTGCCTCCAATCACATCTTGCCACAGACCAATTGATTCCAATTAATCCTGTTCAGGGTCTCCAAACACAACAAGAAGAGTCAGCGATTTCAGCGAACAGCCACCGAAGTGCAAGGATACAGTCACACCGAGGTCCCTCTAAGAATCAAAGCCTTAAGAAATAAACTAAAAAAATTGTAAAAAAATAGTAGAAGCATTAAAAATTGTTTTCCACATCCGTATTTTTACTGTCCTCACTACACAGCCTAGTTGCAGAACAGGATCTCCCTGTACTAAGCACTATACAAAACATAAACAGTTCACTTTCTACTTCCCGAAACACATAAAATAAAAAAAAATAATATATATATACTTGTGAGTTGTAACAGAATTGGCATATATTCTTCTGTATGTCAATAGAGAAAGTGGAAGAATGATGCCTGTAAACATTTACAGAGAAATGAATATTCATTTAGAGAGGACCAGGCAGTGCAGAAACAAAGAGTGTAAGATGGGAACTATGATATTCAAATATCATTTTATGCTACTAGTCATGAAAACAAGAATCCATGAATGACAGGCAAAAATAAACTAAGAAAGAAACAACATGAAAAAACCAGCATAAAAATCCAGTACTAATGCACTTCATTAATAATAATTTCAAAAAAAAGAGGATGCAAATACTGAAACTCTGACCCTTCTACTGGACCTGTATAATGTGACGAAAAGCTATAAGCCATCATTGCTGATACATTAAAAATCAAACAGCTGCCACGGAGTTTCCAAACTACTGTGAGCCTTTCTTTCAACCATAGCAAATGCTTTTAGGTGCTTCCAAGAACAATCTACTCAAATTTAAACAGTTATCAATCACTCGACTGTAGGCAGATACAGGTCATCACAGGACTAAGTTAGAAACGGTGAATAATGAGAGATTAAAGGCCATTCATACGCACTATCACAACTGGAAATCTGCATTTGGGGTCCCCAAAGTCAATACCTCCCACAATGGAAAGCAGGACCCCAAAGACTCGGTAACTACTCTCCACGTAGGCTGTGGATTTTTTTATTTTTTATTATTATTACATAGACTATTAAACATGGAAAACTGAAAACATTTTTTTTTTGGTCACACTATCTCAAGCCATGCAAAGTTTCTTAAGGAAAGAAGGAGGCAGCAGCCAGCCTTCATGGAAAAGACAGATGTTGACAATGGAGAGGGGAATTCATCCCAGTCAGCTCAGGAATTTGAAAATGTTACAGTGACACACCCAACTGAAAACAAATTTCAAATGCAATTAAAAAAAAAATAAAACCAAATACCATTCCACCAATCTTGTGTAGAAAAAGAAACACTGTTTAGAGGACTAAACAGGCACGAAACTAAGTTACTATGAAAATTAGATGCAGCAGATTATTTATATGCACATAAACGATACAAGCTGAGTCTTGAGAGAAATGTAGACCTTCAAGGTGCATAGTCTGCCTTGGAAAACAGTTTTCTGGCAGCTGGGTTTTTCTGCCCTAAGAAGAGCTATTTCTGTTTCAAGTTCTCCTCTGCATTTGTGTTTGTCAGTTGATATTGCTAACGAAAAGTTAACAAAACATTCCTCTTACAGTTTCTGCGTAAACAATAGACCTCTTTGTGCACCACACAAAAATCTACGCACATAAACAATATAGTCCTACTTGGCTCTACGCCAAAACAAGCCATAAAAGGATGGGAATTTATTTACAAATGAAAATCCCGAGACTGAAGCTCGTCAACTATGGAAACTATATCCTTGGCTATCTTTCTGGCTTCCAAATGGTCAGGTAGCACATTAGGACTTCAAAGAGTCACTCGCGCATGTCTCCATTTCTATGCAAAGCCCTAGCAACAAGACTCCACACATCACTGAGTGTTTACAGGACGTGGCTTTGATATACATTCCGAACATACAGGCCTGGCCTGACTTTGACAACTTGCTTGGTTACCCAAACAGTCGGCACCACAACAGTTTGTCATCACCAGCAGCGATCCATGCGACTTAGATACTATCATAACAAGGATGGCAAAAGGACTTTTAACACCATAAAGTCACTTAACAAGTTCCCCCCTGCAATATCCTCTCCGTGTCCTTATTACAAAAGGAAACAAAGCAATCCTTGCACAAATTCAGGCAGAAATTCACAGGAGGGCATGAATTTTTGTCTAAACCAACGTCATCCTTCATGTCCACCGATGGTGGATCCACTCAGTGCAGTTTGGCTTTATTTCAAGCAGATTACAGAAGAACATGTGTACAGCTCTGAGCCACCTAAGCCACGGAAGCACATAAGGCTTAAAAATACTTACCTCGGTGCTCTTCCAGGTCTTTTCATGCAAGACTAAGCAACGGTTACAAACCACCTGCTAGCACAGGAGGAATGCCAGCATGGGAGCCGCAGGAGGAGCTGCGGGCAGCCCCTGTCCAGGCAAATCCAGACACGTCCCATGCCCACCTGTGCGCCCAGGCACCTGCACCTCTACTCCATGGCTCAAGACTGAGCTGTGCTGCAGCCCAGCTTCCAACCCAGGACCCAGATGCAGCAGGCTGGAGCCTCTCCTCAACACCTTCGATGCCATACCTCCCCTGAGGCCAGGGATGCGGTGTTTTAGGCCAACACGCTCCATCCGGTTATGGGCAGAGCATCCCAGGACCACCTGTGGGTGGTGGCTGCAGAGCACCTCCTGCCCAAGCCACCTCTGCATCTGACCAGACGGTCTCCCACCTGAGCTACCATGCTTCCTACCTAGCCACCTCTCCCTCAGGTCTTCTGCAGGAACGGAAATTGAAATGAAGAACCAAGCAACCGAAAAATAAAGCCTCTGCTGTTTTCAACTCCAGAGGGGAAGGGAAGCCCGGCAGCCACCAGGCCCGCAGCGGCACGGCCAGTGGGCAAACCCAGCAGAGGGCCAACCCGGGCAGGCAGAGACCCCCGACCTGTCCCCGGCCCTGCCCGTTTCGGGGAGGCCCTGGAGCCTCTGCCCGCTCCAGTGAAGGGCCCCGCGGCGGCTGCCACCCCCGAGGGGGAGCGGGCAGGTGGGCTCCTGCACCTCTGCGGCGAACTGGCCGNGGGGGTCCCGCTGCCGACGGGAAATGGCCCCGGCCCGCGGGCTGGTGGCGGTGTCGGTACCAGAGCTGCGAGCAGTGGCGAAGGCGAGGGGCCGGTCGCCTTCCCGCTCGCCTGCGGCGGGACTTACTCCCCGGGCAGGCCGGTGCCCCGAGCCCGCAGCCGCCCTTCCCGCCCTACTGCGGGTTTCATCGCTCCGCTTTTCACGCACAACCATCGGCCGTGTGCTGTAAAGTGAGCCGTGGAGCGGCTCTGTAAGTGCGGGCCTGCTCCGCTTCCCGAGGTGAAGAAATTCTGTCAGTGCGCAGAGGATCTGTGGCAGGGCAGGCGGGGGCTACCTGCCATCGCCAGCCTTGGGGCTCCTCGGGCTCTTCCGAACACCGGTCCCTCTTCAGCTGATGACTTTGTCTCCTGGACAGTTTTGATTTCCTCACATTTCTTCCCATCCTTCCGAGAGCTGGCATAATCTTCCCACATCAACAAAAAGTGCAAACCCGAACAAATGAGTCTGTTTCTTTAATTATTACAACATTTAACAGTAACGCTCAATACACAACATTCTAGTTTTACATTAAAACACTTAGCACAAATAATCCACAGCAGTCTGACATGATAGTATTTCCTTCATCTTGACTGTTAATGGTCTTTCTCTGTTTACATGTAACTAATTCAAGGTGAGACACAGGTTCTATAGCCTCAGGTAGAGGAAAATGCATTTTCAGTTTTCTTTTTGGTTAAATAAACCTGTGCATTCACTGGCAAATTAAAATCCAAATACTGCAATACCACTTACTGCTTCAAATTACATCCATTAAACACTGACAATATTTAATTGACCATGCATAATATAATTTATATCTAAAAATACTGAAAGATATCATCAGAGGACCAGGGCATGTCTATGCCTACCTTAATATCTATGCTGTAACAATCACCCTATAAGTTCTCACTAACAGTTATATTCATTTTGATGTGAATCCCTAATAAAATTTAACACACAGGCATATACTTAGAATTTTAGATATACTAAAATAATTACTGTAATAAATTCTTATCAGAAGCGTCAGAACCTTTTTGTAGGTCTGTTAATCTTTGTTCTTCTGAGATAATAAAAAGGCTGTTAGGTTTGGGTATCCAGTGTAAAACCTTGGAAATGCTACAAAAAAACCCCGCTCATTTACCTTCACTGAATTTCTTTTAAATGAGGTTTGGTGGTACAAACGATACTAAAGCCCAGCTGGCTGGAACGCAAATACAGGTATCTCAAACAAACTGCTTTTTTGGGGGGGCTCCTTAAAATTTATTCACCCTGTCCTTCAAATGTATCTGTTGCAGTCCTATTAAAAGTAAGTATTTGTATGTCTCAGATATTCCAAGGTAAATAGCATCTCTACAGCTGACTGAAGGTCTGTAGCAGGTATTTGCTTTTTGTTCACAAGTTTCGTCCTGTACCAGTTCACCGATTCAGTTACGGTTTTGTAAAGGGGATGATTCTGTTCTGGAATATGTAAATCCTAAATGGCAAGTGCAGGGGGGAAGCAGACAATAGATTTATTTCCTTGCAAGCTCTGCCGCTTGTGTTTCGAAACTCAGAGAAAGCTTCTTGCCTGTCCTCACTTCCTGTGATTTCTCCCTTGCTCAAAAGAATAAATCAGAATTTCGGTCAGTAAAATTCCAAGCTATTCCCTGGAGGAGGGAGCAGACTAATTTATTTTTCTTAAGATTTCTGAGAATTTTCTTGATCAGATAAAACCCGCTAACAGGTAAATTGTGCCAACCTCCAGCTGTCTTTCGCAGATTATCTCACAATGTATAACTGCAAGCCTGTGACCTGTCCCACGGAAATGAATAGGGCTCCTCATCCGCTTAAAATTAAGATACACAGAAAGTATTTGCAGACTTGAGACTTGGGTTTTGGCTCAATTCTTTTCAGTTCATGAAAGGGCTATTAGTCCTGGCTCGTCACATAATCATTTTGCATATTTCCATATTTTTAATATTTACTTTGTTTAGAATGATGCATGCAGGAGCAAATATTTTTCTTACTGACATTTCTCCTCTTGAAAGATAAACTAAAAAAAAAGTGATTTCTGTTTTGGGATGCATCTTTATACACAGTGATAAGGGTAGGAGAAACATGCTTTCTTGCAATTGCTCATTATTAAGAAAGACAGAGCTTATAGGAAATTATTCTTTAAAGAGAATTAGTGCTAGGTAAAAAAAAAAAAAAATAAATACTGTTTTTAAATCAAACCATGGATGCTAATTATTCTCTTTTTCCTGATGCCCAAAGTTAATTGTTGGTATATGGAGAGCTGAAGCTGGCATTCCCAGACAGAAGATGACAGAGTGAAACCTGCCTCCTTGTTTTACTCAGTGTTTTTGTTCTGCATCCCACAGCAGACCCATCTTGTGTTTTGTCTGAGTGGCTTTCTGGGAAGCTGCGTCTGCTGGATGTATGTTATCCATGATTATGTTTCTATGGCTCCCTTGGAAGTAATGCCTTCTGACAATATGGCCTTAGGCTGCCACAAAAACATGACATACTAGAGAGCTTGCTTCTTTCTGCATAACTTTAGCCCTTTAAAATAAACTTGAAGAAGAAGTTCCCCATTCCTACATGTGAAAGCTACCTCTGTGCTCCCAAAGGCAGAGGCTTTGGGGGACAGTTCTGAGCTGCCATTAAGAGTTCAAGGGAAACAGTCACCCAATTTTATCAACTGAATTATCAGCTCCCACTCAGCCACCCTTCCTGTGTGGCAGCTAAGCCTATGCCTCAAATCATTTCAAAGTTGATATCTAGCTATTTATTATGACACTAAACCAATATAATAATATTTCTTATTGGTCTAGGTTTGTGTGTCATATGGTTTGGATTTTATGAGATCTGCATTCTTCCAAGATCCTGCCAGTGAAGGATAAAACAGCTGAGTTTGCAGCTTTCCGTTTAGTTCGTGTAGGATATTTTTAAAATTGGGAGCTGTGAGCTTAATTCTTTTTGTTGTTTAGCAAAACAAGCTCTCTTTTTTTTTTTTAGTTTTTTTGTTTGTTTTCTTTTTCCTTCTTGCATTTAGTGCTGAAAACGTCTCAATTATGGAAGTAATCTAGTTAAATATTTCATGTTTTGGGAAAGACTCACTTGCCTTGGAAGTCTCTTTCAATTGCTGTGTTTTGAGAATCTATCACTGATCCGAAAAGAAAGGGACAGAGATGGAATTACAAATTACAAATTTGTTTACTCCTAGTATCATAAGTGACAACCCAGGATTGACTGTGGGATATTCTGCATCTCTAGTTTGACGGGGTGCAACAGTCCCGTGGCCACGCAGACTTCGCAGTTGTCATTTATACCACAGTCCGTCGCCACACACAGATGTTGTGGTTATAAATGGAGACAGATCGTGTGCGAGACGCTCCGCTCTGGCAACACACAACCTTTTTCTGCCACAGCTTAAGGACAATTTATAGCTGCCATAGCAGTAGTAAAGTTTGTATCACCTACGTGCAAGGCAGCGCGTCCTATGTCCTTGAGCACTTCACCCAATTAGGAATGGTCGTATCCGCACACGCTGGTTGTTAAAGGCTCGGTTTAGATCGCTGCCGTCCAGCCTCCAACTTTGCAATGACTTAAAAAAATATTCCTGACCCCAAAAATTAATTCAGAGCTCTAAGAGAGACACGTGGGCTTTGTGCAAGAATGGGAACAGAGCGAAGCAGGTGCCTCTGGAGGATAGTTTGGTGATAGCGGAGAGCAGGTGCCGTTGGCCGTTAGGAGACAGCGCTGCAGGAGCAGGGCTGAGCTGCTGGCTTAGTGCGTCTGGTTTGTGGTTGGGCATAAAGTGCCTCGATCCACCTGAAGCAGCGATGCCCCTGACAGGGATGGTACCTGCTTAAGAAAAAGAGGCAGTGGTGTGGTGCCAGGAACTGCCTTTTGTGAAGTAGGCTACTGACGCCCCAGGAGGAAGGAGGCCAAGGACCTTCTTAGCCTGAAAGAGTCCAACTCACTGTGTCACTCTGTAGTAGATGCCCTAACTATGAGGATACATCAAGGCTGTGGAAGAGCCAGTATCTGCTATTCTAGTAAAATCAGACTAGAGAGGGAGCCCGATCCTGTCACTGAAGGATGAGCATTTCCCTTGTGTGCTCCACTGAAAGTATTAATTAGTCCTTACCTGTTGCTTCTAATTACATCTTCAAAAAAGGAGACTGCCGAAGGAAGATCTTGGTGTGAAGATTCTCATGTGAAATTCCCACAATATCGAGAGGTTCAGTTGTGGTGTCTTGGTGTACACCAGAACCATCTCTTGCTCCTGCAGCATTACAGACCACTAGATCTGCTGATGACTCTCCCACACGGAGAAGAGATTCGCTGCCAACCATCAAAATGCTTCCCAGGAGCAGAGCTGGCCCTTCAGAGCTCTTTTGGGTGCCAATATTGAATGGCTGCTTGGACAGGGGAGGAACGTTCTGGGTGAATTGATTGCTCTTGAGAAGAGCTTGTGGTCATGCCTCCATTTAAGCCTGTCCAGGTCTGTCCTAAGTAGTCAAACAATATATCTATAGACACAGGGTTAAAGTTCTGCTCTGTGCCGGTGCTCAGCACCCTGCAATACTGGTAATTAAGCTTTGTTAGTTTGACGTCCAGTTTTTCTGACACGGGTTTTGATCTCATCTTGTAGAATTCTAAAACTCTGCCTTCTTTCTTTTTTATGTGCAAGTACATTTAGAAAAGATTTTCATAATTTCTTTGTGTCCAGCTTCTCTAATAAGGTCGGACAGATTCTCACAGTTTCTGTTGCTAATATGATTCCTGGCAAATAGAGCAGAAGGTTCAGGAGAACAAAAGAAATGATCTAATTTTAGTAATGGTGCAGACTGAGTCTGTCATTTTTCTCTCTCTTTTATCCTCCTACCCTTTCTGAATGTCAGAACCTCTCCCAGCACTGCCTCTTTTCAGTTTGAATTGAATTCTTGTTCTCTGTCGAGGACCGGGCATGATGTGTTTTCAGATGCTCCTCTGAACAGAAGCTAGAGTGTTTGGGAGGCTTGTCAGGGAAATTTTGACTTGTCACAGGTAATTTGCTAAGAATGAACCACTTCCAGCGAAGCTTTTTGCAATTGAGAAAACCTTATATCTGAAATTTCACTTAGCATATATGTCATATTTCGATTAGCCACTTTGAACCTGGAATTGAAGTTTGAGTCTGTTACAGTATAAAGGCAATAAAGGAATTTACTTTCCGAAAGACAAAGAGGGTTGTGTTTCGTGTAGCAGGTCTGCTCAGCTTGCAAGGTGCTCACACCTCTATCCAGTGAAGTTCTTTAGCCGCTGCAGCATTGAAGTACGAGAATTTCTGCAGAAGCCTTGACATAAAACGTATTCTTTCAAAGGCGATGGAAATACTACCATGTTTTAAATTAAATATGTGCTTACAAACTTGGCTACATTTGGATCGTGGGGGATTGTTTCAGTGAACAACAATTACGCCTGTCTTAGTCAGCCTTTCTTCGTGTTCTTGTGCTCCTGGTTTGGATGTGAGAAGTAAACGGGCTGTGTTTGCCATTCGGAGGGTGGCGACTAGAGATGTGCAGAACTGGACGAGAAAGCGACGAGGAACGAATAACGTGGTTTGAAGTGAAAGTTGCCTGAGCAGCAACGAAATGCAGAGGACGTCCTTTCTCGGATGTTAATTTCTTGAGTGTACAGCAAAAACCAGCACTGTGGTTAGAAATGAATTACAGTTCAACATTTAGAGACGTAATGTATTACAAGATGAAAAATGAAGCCGGCCTCAAGATTCATTTTGTTCCTAAAGGGGTCTGCTGAAGTAACCAATGTCGAGCTTGATTAAAAACATGCAATCATTTTTCAAAATAAATCATTCCTTAGTATCTAGATCCGGTTTGTTTCATTTCATGTCATCTGTATAGAAAGGGGCAGGAAAGCACTGCAAATAAATCTATAAAACCTACAACCCTATTCACATTAAAATAACTTCCTGTGACTGCTGTAACAGACCACACTATTAGGCCTAAATTTGGCTTTTGGAATACACTTGATATAGTTGAGAAGAGTATTGTCATTTGCAAATGCTCAGTAAATAATTAGGCAGAATTCCTCCCCTAACTTATGTGATGGACTTAAAAACTAGGCGGCGTGATTTTGAGATGGGAGGAGTATTGCTTCTCAGCCTTGTCTCTTTAGGAATTGTATTAACATCGTGTTTTCTGAAATCATTAGGCCTGAAAAAATGAAAGGTTAAATATATTCCAGGAACTGGAACTTAAAAAAGCCCTCTGCCAAATAGGCAAGGTTGGCAATGAAATCTCCCTTATCTCACCCCAGCAGCTCATCATTTAACCAGGAAATGGAAGGGAAGGACCAGTCTCTCTCCCCATTCCCATTTTCCGTCTGTGAAGAGGTTGGATGGTTCCACCCAAGGCTCGGCTGAATGCAGGATTCAGGCTGGGGTAAGGTCCCCGTACCAACTGCGGTGGGTTGGGTGGTGGTGGGGAATGGCCACAGGGCAGCGTGGCTGGTCCCCGTGACACAGTCCTCTGTGCCCCGTGCATTAGGCAGTGTTAGTAAGTCTTCTGGCCCCTCCATCCTCTCCCTCTGCCAGTGTTGTTCCATCTTACTTGTCCCTCCCCTCTTTTTGCTCAGGTGCGTGGCCGTTGCTCCCGCTCCACCTGCAGTCAATGGAGCAGCACAATATTTCTCTTTAAATGAATGTTCCTGATGCACTTCTCATCCAGGAGCTGAATGGAAGACTAGAAACGGGAGGATCTAGGGGTTGCTGGCAGGTTTCCTCAGAGGACAAGAAGGTCAGCTCTCCTAGACCTCTCTGTTGGGTGCTCTCTAACTGTCTTCATAGTTCTTTCCTGTATCTGGCACGTGTTTGTCACAGGGTGATTTTCTGGCCGGGATAAGGCATCCGGAGTTCTTTTGGTGCGGCAGAGCCTGTGGCACACGCTCAATCACCATTTCAGCCAGCCCTTCCCACTGCTATCACATGCAGCTCTTATCGGGGTGCTAATACGGCGGCTAACGGTGTCTGGGTTCTTGAGGCACACTAAGAAATCTGGCATGTAGCCCACGGCTACAGCTCAGATTCTGCAACAATAATGTTTACGTTGGCAGGCCTTCGAACAGAAACTTGCAGTCGCTCCAGCTGGCTGGTGTGAGTCTAGCAATTAATTCAGCTTTTCCAGTGGCGAGAGTTTGTTGATACAGCTTGGTGCTCTTCCTGTTGCAAAACACATCAATAGCTTGGAAAAAACCTGGCTTGGCAGTCACAGAATCACAGAAGCATTGAGGTTAGAAGGAATTTTTGGAGGACGTCTAGTCCAAGCCCTGCTCAGAACAGGGTCAACTCCAGCAGGTTGCTCAGGGCTGTATCCTGTTGGATTTTGAATATCTCCAAGGATGGAGACTCCAAAACCAATCTAGGCAACGTGTTCCAGTGTTAGACCTCCCTCCCAGTAA
Organism: Baryphthengus martii; assembly: GCA_013396935.1. Lineage (NCBI taxonomy): Eukaryota > Metazoa > Chordata > Aves > Coraciiformes > Momotidae > Baryphthengus > Baryphthengus martii. Next base: position 59,638 of record VWZK01002042.1, read on the forward strand.
AAACTTTTTATGATTAAATGAAGTTGTCCTCTCACTGGGCGCCATGGAGAAGAGTCTGCCTCCATCTTCTACTCCTTCACATCAGATGTTTATATACATTGATAAGATTCTCCTGAGCTTCTCTGACTAAACTTCAGTCATTCCTCATATGACAGATTCTCTAGTCCCTTAACCAGCATCGTGGCCCTTTGCCAGACTCATTCCAGTATGTCCATGCCTCTTTTGTAGTGAAGAGCCCAGGACCAGACCCAACACCACAGATGTGGCCTCACCAGTGCTGAAGAGAGAAGGATCACCTCCTTTTACCTGCTGGAGATGCTCCTCCTAATGGAGCTCTGGAGGCTGTTTGCCTTCTTTGCTACAGGGTCACCTTGCTGGCTCATGCTCAGCTTGTTGTCCATCAGGACCCTCAGGCCCACTCTTGCAAAGCAGCTTTCTAACTGGTTGGCCTCAGCCGGTGCTGGTACTTGGGGTTATTCATCTCTGGGTGCAGGACTTCGCAATTCTCTTGATTGAAATTGCTGAGATTGCTGTTTGCCTCTTGTAAATCTTCATGAAGAACCACTTGGGAAAGAGCTGCACAGATGGAGATTTAAGTATCTGAGATTCCACAAAATCCACACATTGTTAATTATCTAATTTTTTTTAACTCATGACCCTCATGTCTATAAGACTGTGTCATCCTCCTGAGCTCTGGAGGCTGTCACAAATCTGAAAGGAGGACAGAGCGATCCGTACAACAATTAGCTTTCTAAATCTATACAGAAAAGAGGAACTGCAGGTATTTACTGTTGTAATTTGAGTCCTAAAATTTTGTATTTATAGCACTTCCGTTTTAATGACAGCAATTCCGCCGAATAATAAATGTGTGTAAATGGAATCCTCTTGGTTATGAATGAACCACTTATTTTCTGTATATTTATATAACTGAAATTCATAGTTTCCTCTGTATGCTCTGTTTTTTCTGCAGGGCTGTTCTTTCCAACACCAAGGCCTCACCGCCTCTGCCCTCAGCTCACCCGTGGTGAGTGAGTAGAGTGTCCGTGTTGTTTCCTGCGTATACAAAATACGAGTGAGATGTTGTCTGTGAAATGTCACCGACTGGAATCGCCATCAGGTTGCCAAATGTCCTGAATGTATACGATTTTTACTTTGCCTTTATCGTGGTGCTTGTTATTTCGGGGGTAGAAGGGACCTAGAGCCTCATGGAGCAGTCTGAGAGAGCTCCTGGTTTCTCCCTTTACCTTTGCGACCGTTCACTTTGGATTGTCATCGATTCACGACGTGGATCCATACCCAGCTGTGAAGATTTGTTACTTTGGGCCCTACCTTTGAATCCAGACTTTCCAATCTAAAATGGATGGCTTAGACAGTGCATTAAGGACATTGGGAATGTAATCCTGATTTCAGGGGAGTCAATAATGAATATGCTTTTGTGTAGGAGGCAGCCTCTATTTTTAACCCATTTGTAGGTCAGGAACACAAATACTCAGGCCCGTTCTTTCATCCACGCTGAGAAATTTAAGCACATTCAAAACCCTCTAGCTACTTTTCTTTATCCAAATCCACTGAGTAGTTTTTTAACAGATAAACATGGTTTACTTATTTTTAAAATTCACCTCTTTGCTTTGAAATTTCTTTGTCTTCCTTCAGGTTTTATGCTGCGAATTTATCAATAGCACCAGAAATTAGATTTGTCAAGAAGGTATGCAACTAGAATGACAACGTTATCAAGTGGATGTAGCAAAGAAAGGAAGTAGAAATGTTGCCAGATTTCATTTACAGTTAATCTATTCAGTCCTAACTTCACCACTGAAGCAGGCCCAGGGTGTAGAGTCTTCATGGCATGGTAGTATGAACCTCTTTGGGCTCATGGAGATCTGGGCTGCAGATAATAACCTCTCAGCTCCATTCCTGGCGTGGCTGGATGTAGCCCAGTACCTGCCTGGGGCTGCCTTGCTGTCTGCATGCCCTGCAAGTGCAGTGCCCCGCACCTCCCCGCTGGGACGCTTCGATTCCGAGGGTAGAAGAATGGCCTCGTGTATAAGTTACTGGATTGAGATGCTTCCAGGCTAGAAAAGTGGATGTTAATTATTTTTTTTGTTCTTTAAACAAATGTGGTTTCATCTGACCTTCAGTAAATCTGCTAACTTCAGCTTTTCACCTGCAAATTAGGTACTGTCAGGCTAAGTTGGTTGGATACCAGGCAGTAGGAGGAAAAACAAAATTATTTGGTAAAGACCAAACAAAACCTACTTCATAGACAGAGGTCATCTGTTGTAAGTAGGTCAGAGTTGTTACAGAAAACGTAGCAACAGTCATGCTAACGATAGGCTCCAGTTTGTTTAGGAGCTCCTGTTAACATTTAAGACTTTTTTTCCCTTTTTAAAATTTCCATTTTGCAGTCAGATGATTCATGGTAATACGTTTTTCCTGTTGCCCTTAACGTGTTGACCTGGCATCTTGGCAGCAGCTCTGGGAAGCCGTGGTGGTCAGTCCAGGTCCTCAGGTCTCTGAAGGAAGCACCCATGAGTGGGTCTCTGGGATTAAGGAGGAAGTGGCAATTTTAATGAAGCAGCCTTCATTCTTCGGAGGGGTGAAGGGAGGTAAGGAAAGCTCCCGTTGCTTATGTGATTATTGCTAATTACTGTAATTGAACATCCTCATGACAGGAATATTTGGTGCCTGAGGTAAAGCTGGTTTGCTTCCATTCCTTATTTTTTCAACTGTCTCGTGGTGCCCTCTCGAGGTAGGAGAGCAGCCCCTTTTCATTCGCTATTTTACAGCAGCTGGAACACAAACTGGAAACACAGATCCTGGGGAAACAGCTGAGAAATCGCTCTTTGCTTTGAAAACCAAATTCCGTTTGCTATAACTCCACGCAAAGTCAATGTTTTTTGGATTCCCTTTTAGAAAAACATATCAGTTCCTTTGCCTCCAGCTTTTCCACTCGAAAGGAGATGAGAAGTATGGGGGATGCTTCTTCACAGTGCCCTGAGGCCACAAAGGTGCATTTCCCTGGAGCGGGAGCCAGCGGATCATTGCAGGGTTGAAGGCCGGCTGTTTCCACGCAGGAAGGGACACGTTTCCAACAACACGCTCTTGTGCCCTTGAAGTTTAGCACAAAATGCGTCAGGAAATGCTGACACGTTGGGAGACTGAAGTGGATTAGGAAACCGTGACGTATTAAGAAGGACAGAGGCTCTAGTCAAAGAGAGGATATTGGGCTCGTAGGGAAGGGCTGAGCAGGAGGAGTTTGTCCCTTCTGGTTGGGGGGAAGCCAAGTGCCTCAGATGGGATCACCACCTTGCTGTGAAGGACTGCAAGCTGTAGGTTTCTCTTTAACAGGTTTAGTCTCGACATATCTCTCGCCAGGTGACAGCAGATTGTCCTTCTAAAAACGCCTCATCTTAAATGCAGCAAGGAGCAAGAATTGGTAATAAGGAGGGACCTCAAGAGCCAGTGAATTATTCGCTTCTGCTTTGGACTAGGAGAGGGTCGATGCTGAGTGCTGGGAGAAAGGGCAGCCTGTCTGAGAGGTGAGCGTGCTCTGGGTGCGCGCTGATTTATTTGCAGTCTCCCTTAGAGCCAAGTAGGATGTATTTGACCTCACTCTGCAGCCTCTGCTGTCACCTTTTCACAGGATCCTACTGAGTCACTCCAGGCTGTTTCTCTCTGTTCCCATTCAATGGGGGTTTCAGGAGAACAGGCACAAGAGCCAATTGCCGGTTGTATTTTGTTAAAGTCTGAGTCTTCTCAGGCCTCCTGCTCCATCAAGGTGCCCCAACAGCAGCACCAGTCACCGTGGAGTCCTCTATGTCCATTTGACCAAACCCTCTGTTTCCTTGTTTCCGATGTAGCCTTCAGACGGGATGAGCACGGAGTGCTCGGTATGGACTTGGGTGGAGACCTGGGAGCAGCAGAGGCTGTGGCTCACCATGGAGGTAACTGCACCCACGAGGCCCACCAACACAGTGGGGTGTTGAATGTGGCTCTACTTGGTTGTCTGAGCAAGCAGCGTGACACCTTTTCTCCTCCTGATAACATGACAGCTGTCATTTTCTGAGGCACCTGAACCAGCAGGCACCTGGGGAGCAAGATTTTCTAAATAAAGGGGTTTTTTTTTCCCCTCTGCTGCTGTTAAAGACTTGGTGAACTACAGCCCCTCTTCCATCCCATCTTTTTATGTGCAGCTTAGTTTTGGGGTTCGGAAGGCTTTTCATGTGTTGATTTTGTGCCCGTATTGGATACATTTTTTAAAAAAATCTTCTTTTTTTGATGTCTCTTGCTTCTCATAGGTTTTGATGGGGATATTTGGAAATAAGCATAAACAAAGACTGAACAAAGTGCTGAATCTGAAGGCATAAATCCCCTCCACAGAGCTGCAAATTGAAGACTCAGAGCTCCTGTTTTGTTGAAAAGAGGGACTCTTGGGCCCGACAAGGGGTAAGATGTTAATAAAACCTTTGTTCACTGTTACAATAGGGAACAGCTAAGTGTGGTTTGGGGTCTCTGCCAAGATAACCCTGACTTATTCCTATTGTCACAAGTACTGCTAAGAAACCCCTTAACATATTATTAAAGATAAAGAACGAAACACAGTTAATGCTTTTCATTTTGAATACTGTATTTAAAGGAAAAGCTTTCATTAAAAAAAAATAAATCCTTTATTCCCTTTCCCTCTCGATAGACAAGGGGCTTTAAAGAAAAGTCACGTTTTATGTGGCATTAACTTTCTTTTTGTGGGGAAAAAAATGAAGTTAGCTTAAATGGTCAGAAACTGGCACTGTCTTTAATATTACTGGAGTCTTATTTTCTCCAAGATGAAAGCGCAGGTGTTCTGAGTCCCCCCGAACACATGCTCACCTGGCTTCTTTGATTGTTTCCTTCCCTGTGGACTCCCAGGCTCTGCCCATCTGTGGTCTCTCGCCCTGTTGTTAGCTCTTTGGGGCAGGAACCACGTGCAGCACATTCAGATCTGTGACTGGACGGAATTGCTACGATAATGTGAATAATAACAACAAAAAGCCATGGAAAAATAAGACAATCGTCATTTCAACTTGTTATTTCTTCAGTGAAGAAAGGCCAAGGAGAGATATCTTCTGTCTACAGTTCTGCTTTTAATTTGCAACTGTGCTGTTAGGGAATCAGTGGCTACTCCATACATGGTCTTGGAAACTCTTTGCATGAGTATGAGGTTGTAGGAGGCGTTGTTTTAGGTGCTTGTCTATGAGAAGCAGATAGCAGTATGGTGACAAGTAGTATCTTGACAACTAGGGAAGCGACGAAGGAGATGGGTGGCAGGTGTACCTGGTCAGGTCAGGATGTCATGAGCATCGAGGTCACAGATGTCTGGTGGCGTCATGTTTAAAAGCTGACAGAATACACTGGGGTGATGGGCACATTTCTTCCAGCCCTCATACCCTCCTCTGTGCTACCCACTCATCTAAGGAAGGGTGGCATCTTTATTTCTGGTAGAATTAACTAATCAAAATACGCTGTTGGTAATTTCAATTATAAATGTTTCCTCCCATTCTTAAAATGTTTCCACTTGTTTTCTTGGCAGGACCTTGAGGATCTCTCCCGAGAGTTGCTTTCACATAGATATGCACGGAATGAATAGTTTATCTCCAGCTCCTGCTGACTGTCATGAATAATTTGATGTAAAAAGCTAAGTTGGACTTCTGCTGTGTTGGATAACTTGGGAGTACCAGCTTCTAATATTCTAACCACAAACCACAACAGACTTTCTAGTTTTAGAGGCCAAAGTGACCTCTCTGGCTTCCACTCACCTGCAGCCTTGCTTGGAAATTTCCAACACCTTACCTTTCCCTCCTTTAACTACCTGGCTGCTTCCTTTACAAAGTCCTCTTCAAGCCTGCTTCAGGCTCCCCAAAAATGAGAGAGGCTCTAGGACTTCCAGCTGGCAGAAGTTCCCCTGTGCTTAGAAGCTGTTTACTTAAACAAAGAAGATCTGGCAGGACATGCAATTGTGATTTGTATTGTTTCTTGTTCCCCTCCCCAGGTAAGCACCAGAAAATACTGTGGTCACTTCTGGAGGTGAGCAGCTTGTTTTATGGGGTGTATTCATCTGCCCAGTCTTACTGAAGGCAAACAGAATTGCTTATCTGAGTAATGATGTCACACATGGGCCTAAATGATTGCAAGGGACTGAAAGGAGTTGGGAGTAGAAATAATAGCACTACTTCATCTCTCGCAGAGCAACGCCAACAAAATAATGAAGCCATGTGAATAAAAGAATCAACATAATCAAGCTCTAACCATTTTTGGAAAATTAGCACTTCTTCCCTAACAGTAACGGCTGCTGGGAAAATGGTACAAAATATTAACTGTCAGGTTAAGCACACCTTAATCAACACGTGCCGAGTCCCACTGATGTGTCCTCGAACCTGTTACTTAAGTCCTTGTTAAGGCCAATTAAATAAACAAAATTTTAAAGCCTTAATAGCGTAAAGCACATAAATAACATAAAAGAGCCACAATGGTTGAATGGGTGGGTGTTTAGCCCTTCTTGATTTAAAACAGCGAAGTGAAAAATGTTGGAGCCCTTGAAGGTGATTTCGAAGATGAGGAAGTGACTGTGCCACACAAACAGCAATCAGAGACAATTAAGAGAACTGGGACAAGTGGCTCATTCTCTCCGCGGACCGCACGGGAAATTGCGCTTTACATTGCGGTCTCGTTGCATTTCAAATAAGGCCCCCAGCTAAGTCATTTTTCAAGTCCAACTCAAATCAAAAGATATTGCTTAAAATCTTCCTATTACTCCAGAAGTGAAAGGAATGATTGTCTATGCTGATGAGCCCGGAAGATTGTCTTGGAAAGAATTTGACAGTTTTGTCTCCCGGTCCCATTATGATGTTATTACTGCCCCTGAAGAAGGCTGACAGAGCCTGAATACCGGCGTAAGTACGGGGGTGGTTTCGGGTGGCTCTCTGCTGCTGCAGATTGCATCTTGCTTCTCTACAGAGGGAAACGGAGTAGAGAAGCCACGCGCTGTGCTGGGCATCTGTTTTCTTTTTTAGCTTAATCTGATGAAGAATCTTAGCAAGACCATACAGTAACAAAAGAACAGAAAATACAAGCAAGTTAAAAAACCCGAACCCTATAAAAATGGAAAGAATGGAAATAGGGAAATTTGGAAATAATTATCCATGTTTAATTATAACCCTATCCCCATGCAGAATGCACAGCCTGTAAGTGATACTTTTTCAAGTACTTTCTGGTAAGCAGTAGGTTTCAGTACATGATTCAGAAATTTTCCAATGCGCAGAAATGGCCTCACTTTTGTAGCCGCCTTCGCGAGGACGGGAATACAATGAGCGGTCAGAGCTCTTGTAGCTGCTTTCGTTTGTCATAATACGCTGTGGTGCCTAGAAATGAGCACCTTCATTTTAAAACATGCTTAAATACTGATTGAAAGGACAATGTTTCCCCTGGTGCAAACGCTCGTCTTCATGCCATTTGTGTAATACAGTCACTTTTACTGGTCTTTATCCTCTTAGTTATGAATAAGAAGTAATGGGGAAGTAAGACAAATATACTGGATTAAGGTCCTTATTAGAATATTGGTGCTTTTTTATGTGATGCACATGAAAGGTAGACTGTTTACTTAAAAAAGAACACAACAAAACAGCAACAAAAGAGAGGGGCTGGAGGAGGAGTTGAGAGCAGGGGTATGCGCCAAAGGCACCTCCTGCTTGTACCGCCTTGGGAGCAGCGCTCAGCTAAATGCCCGTGTCTCTCTTTCCTCCCCGCTGCAGCCTGGGACATCCCCAAGTGCCAGTTGCTTCCTCCACCCTCCGTGGAGCCACCCTGCAGAGGGACAGAGGGACAGAAGGAGGCCGCGTGCTTTGGCTGGCTGCCCGTGTGGTGCCCCGTAAACCTTCACTTAACCAGCCCTGACTTCTCTGCTCCCCATCATGAAAGCTGTAGGGTGGAGGGGCCGTGTCGCGTACAGAGCCGTGGGGCAGCTTTGCCTTACAGCACTTTTCCCAAGAAATTATCAATGTCAATCTCATCTTACTGTTTTCTTTGCATAAGGCACTTTTTTTCTTTTAAAGATTTTTTTTTTTTAATGAAAAATGCTCTCAATGTAAAATTTCAATTATAATGCTTTTTAAAAGTAAGTTAATATAAGACCTCTCCACTCAGATACAATCAACTCTGCATAAACCAACTCATCTTAGAAAACCAGAACCTAAATCAATCATTTCCAGATTAGAGATCTAAACTTTTACATTTCACTATATAACAACTGACAGAGAAGAATTACGGCTACAGTGACAACCTGGTACTTGCTCTCCTCACTCCAGCACATAAGCTGCCCAGACCTCTGAAAAGAAAGGCAATGCCCTGTTGATTTGTGTGGGATGCAGAGCAAATACACCCCTTGAATTTGAGAGGAATTTATGAAGGAAACAGGCTGCTTTTGAGCCAGGGATTGTAGAAATCATTTACAAATTGTTATGACCCCAACAAGAAATCTTTTCCAGTGGTGTCAGAAAGCAAGTCTAGCTAAATCATTCACATATGGAAATACACAAAATAAATTAAAATACTGAAAAACTATATTCACTGCTCTCAGAACCTTTCCCTGGTACCCAGAGTTGTGATGGTCGATGTCTCCAGGAGAAATCTCATTCAATTCAGTAGGGCTTCCTTGGAGCATGGTACTACTCAAGTAATGATGGCAATGCTGGGTTGTAACCTACCTGGGTTCTAACCTACTTGTTTTAAAACAGTTTTAGCAAAATTACACTGAGGGCAAATTCTTGTCCCAGTAAGATCAATGGGAGTCTTACACCTTAGTTTCTATATTATACAACAATTAACTTTTCTTACATTTTCAAGTACCTCAAATATGTAACTTCTAACCGGAAGGAATGCATTTCTGTACAAAAAAAAATGATGTGTATAAAAATGCAACATGTATTATTTTGCATTCACTAGTAGCTCTATGGATCTGCATTAGTATCTCTCTGTCGTGTTCTGAAACGGAGCCGAAAGGCCAACGGGAGCGAAATACTGACCTGAGGTAGCAGTCTAGCAAGAAAAGCAATGCTGTCACTGCAGGGGGACTTCTAGCAGGAGAAGTGACACTTGCAGTTACTGAGACTGTCAGTCCAAACCCATGTTGCTTTGGTAGCCCGGATAAAGATCAGGCCGACTTAAGAGCTGGCGACACGCCACGCAGACAGACGGGCGGATTGGTGAGCAACACAGAGACCATGTGGGAGCATCGAGTGGGTTCTGAAGGCAGCATTCCCAGCTGGGAGACTCCAAACAGCTGGCCAGCCTGAAGTTTTTAAAAACAATTTCTGTTTTAGGAAATGCTGCAGAGTGTTTGGTTCTAGATGACGTAACAGACTGAACAAACCAGAGATAAGAAGGAATATTGCTATTGAAAGTTGGTAAAGTTGGCTTGAGCTGCACAAAAAAAAGAAGTGAAGAAGGAGCATTCCCTCCAGACCTTGGAGAAAGTGAGGATGAGAAATGGTCATAGAATTTCCCTGTGCTTTTCTGTGGCAGGGCAAAACAGATCCCACGTATGGCTGAGCAGAGCAGCAGAAGGAGTGCCAGAGCTGCCCGTTAGAGATGGGGAGGAGAAATCTCACCTTGGATTTCAAAGTTGGAATTCATCATAAACTCACCTTCAGCCTTCCTCTCCAAAGAGGTCAGCGTGGCAGTAGGGGCACCGTGGGACAGCTTTCCCGGGACAAGGGCAGCACGCACAAGGCAGGATAAACTTGGACTCTTAGTACAAGCTGGAAAAACGAAACCCAAAGGTGAAAATCTGATGCCAGTACATTTTGGTTTTGAAGAAAATAGTTTAAAATAATTTACCTGAATTTAAATATGTTGCTTTAAGCTGTTTATTTCTTGGCAGGCCAAACTTTAGACGGCTAAATTAAAATGAGGCTGCTATAGAAGAGTTTGAATGATTGGTCCTCATGTGCATCAGCATCTGTTTGACTTAGAATATTTCCTCTCTTCTGTTTCTGAAGTGGATAGAGTTCTCCCAGGCAGATACTCTATCCAGACTGCACTATAGTCTGTCCTCAAATAATCAGTCCAAGCTGCGTTTCAAACATTGCTTCTACTCCATTTTCTGTAATTAATTATTTCTTTCAAATTCCCAGATTGCCCCATGTACTTTGCCAGTGTTGATGCATATTGGGCAGTCGGGTCTAGAGTCATTCTGAGTTGCTCTTCTTTGTGTTACTTATGTTGTGAACTCAGTTTATAGTTAACCTGGGAATAACAGTAATAAAAGGCCAACACACACACACAAAAAAAGAAAAAAAACAACCAAAGAGAATGCATCCAGTGCAGTCAGTCAATATCATTTCCAGTCACAAATTCGGTTACAAAGGGACAGGATGAGTGAAAGGACTGATAAAAGGCACAAGTTTCTAGTTTTTGGAACAGGTTTAAATTTGCTAACTATTACTAACTAAGTGCACTGATTTATTGCTGGGTTCATCTCTTCGTGTGCACTGAAGGGATGACAGAAGAAATGACAGCAGCAGACACCCCTGTTGTTGGTCTGTGCAGAAGAAAGACGTGTATTTACTTATCTGAAACTTTTGCTCTCACACATGCGTGTGATCAGATTAATACTGTGGGATCTGAGTGGGGCCCGGCGTGTGGCAATTACAAAATAACATACCAGGAGTGTATTTTGATGGTGAAGAAAAAATTTAAAGCAGCACATTTAATGGAGAGTAGCATATTCTCTAACTTTTTGAAGTTTGTTCTTCTATCAGAAGACCAGTTCCTGTTAGTTTTGCAGTGAGATGGTCATGGAGCTGCACTCTTTGGGCTTCTACAGATTATGCTTGAGAGCTTAATAATGATTGTATGTCTACACTACACTGAATAAAAGAAATACACTGAAGGAACATAAAAGGTATGAGAATGCCAACAAAACAATTGAGTTGTTGACACTTTAGGGTGAAATCCTAGTCTGAGGACTTCAATAGTATATTTAAAACCCATGAAACCTTCTAGTGTCATCTCAGGACAAGATTTTGGGACATTAGTCCATCTTCCATGGCCTCTCTAGCTCCCATGTAAAGGTAACATGCACAAAGGCTAGAGGGTGGTTGTGCTGTATTCGGGAGGGTTCCGATTTGGCTCCTCAGAGGCCCACAACCACAGCTATCAGTATAGACATTGTCTAACTGCTCACCCTGTCTTGGCTTGCAAAGACTGAGCACAGAACACTGTGTACCACCAGCAGAGACGAAGAAAATACTACCCGTGACCACAGCTCTAAATCAGTGATGTTCCAAAGGGATGAATCTGGATTTAAGTCTGCTTTGGCTTTTTTAAGGCCACTGATTCTCTCTAAAGAAACAAAACAACACGTACTTGTGAACACACAAACACACACACGTACAATAATTAAAAGAATTAACACAGGACTTTGTGTTGCAAATCAAGACTGTTGTTAAGTGGAAATTTGCCATATGTTCTCCAACACCAGACACAAAGAAGAGCCATTTTACTAACTTAAACCTCAGTTTTGCTGTAGGATTGGAATGCCCGTTGCTGTCGATTGGCCTGTTTGGTTTAGAGCATTAATACTTACTTTGGGGACTCTATATCAAAGTTATTTGGAAGAAGGTTTTTGAAACTGTTTCTTTCAGGCTGCTGAGCTTTTATATTGAGGAGAAAGTAACACAAATAATAAAATGCAGAGGTGCCAGTGGGCTTAGTGTAAAGAAGACTTGGAGGTTTATATGTCTTCTTTTTTTTTTTTTTTTTTAAACAGTCCAATTATGTACCACGTAGCAGCAACTGGGCTAACAACAGCCATATGATGGAATAGCTTCTAATCCGGTTGTGGGTCTAGCTCCATGAGACAGACTCCAAGGAGATGAGTTTTAAATCTCCTTAGAATTAAGAAGGGTTTGGCAACCAAATTAATTGTTTTGGAAAAATCCTGCTTTATGGATCATGAAGAGGATAAAAAGGGAAAAAACATGTCATCTGTAGTGGTTAGTCAGATGTTCTTTTGGAGTTACAACGATTTCCTCTCTAATTCCTCTTCTTGTTGACATTCCCGTTAAAAGAATAATGAGTACTATGTTCGTTGCCTTAGTGCTACTCATCCCTGTGTACATTACGAAAGCTTTGCATTAAGCGACCCCGATGGATTGAATCATATTGTAAGGCAGACATTAAAAACAATTGCACTCAGCTGTAAGGATGCATAAGAGTGAAGTATAAACCGATATGCCATGATACCAGTGATAACAGTGGCTGGTGCCCTGTACAGTAGGGTTTTGTTTCAAAAAGGTGGTGAGGCCCAGACAACAGAGACAGGGCATCAGTCTGGTTCAGCAGGACTTAATTATGTTAGTTTTTGCATTTTTAATATTTACATAGTTACCCTTTTACCAGTGAGGTTGTGATGCTTTGGAAAAATATGTTATATGTATTAATAATGCTATGTTTAAATAATGGGAGACAATTAAACAATCGTGGGGTAATAGTTTCCCAGGTATATTTCTATTTGCTATATTTTGTAGAAATATAATGTATTCTCACAGAGGTTACATTACTTAATTACCCCTTGCTTTTAAGTATTTTGGTAAAAATAGGTGTGCAAAAAAACCCCCGTGTTATTATTTCACAGGTGGCATAATAGCGGCTTCATTAATGAGGCTGGTACTAATAGTCCTTTAATACAGAAAGCCAGGAGATGGTTCTTCACATGGTACATTAAACAGTGAAATATGCCAATTTTGACTTGATTTCTATGCTGTTAAACTACCCCACATTCATTTGCTTCAGCTTTAAGCCCTTCCATTCTAGTATTCTCTAGCCCCGTTACAGAATTGCAGCTTGCTTTTCACCTATCTTCTAACAGTTTAACATAGATGTCTGGGTCCAGTCCATTGTTCCAATTGTATATAGTTTAAAAAGCTCTGCAGTATTTTACTCTTTCCATTATATCTTGGCTTCCCTGAGCGCTCTGCTCGCTGCATTTTGCTTGTACTGGCTCTGTTTTCTAAACCCATTTATGGCTTTTTTTTCTGTACACACTTGTTCATTGGGGAGCTTAAATTGACTTCTCTCCATTCTGTTTCCTTAACTAAAAACGCACCATTAAGGTTGATTGAAGTCTTTTGAAAACACTTCATAAAAAATGAAAGGCCATAAGAAATTAGGCTACCAGTGTTTGCAAATACCTGTTTTCAGCCAAATTGATGGGAAGGAATAAGAACTGAAATTTAAAAACTGCTACTGATATATATGTGTGTTTGTTTCTTATAGGAATAGACAAAGCATGTGTAAAACATTTTGAGGAATAAAATATAGAGACATTAACAAAACATACCGTGCGGTAGCTCTTTGTTGCAGAAAGCCTTTTCCCCCAAAAATACCGAGCACAGTTCTGAAGAGAAAAAAATGGCAGAATGAACAGAAGTATCTGGATCAGTTATTTTCATGATTTTGTGTTTTGAAAAAAAAAATAATTATTCTGAAATATTTCTCTTCAGACAACACTGAAAACAATTTCTTTTTAAGAGTAACATTTGAACCATGGAATAGCATATTTGTCGGGAATAGGAGGAGTTCTTAATAAATTGCTTTACAAATGGGAGGAAAAATAAAGGTTAATTAAATCAGCGAAACTTTGAGTGTCCTTTCAGCACAAAAACATCTGTGCAGTGGTTGAGGATATTAAGTATGTTTTACATTATGTACATGTACACTTAATAAACAAAGCAGCCTCATTTCACAAATCGCCCGACAGGAATAAGGGAAGTCATTCTGAACAGCATGCTGAATTGTCAGGAAAACTTTTATGGACATATGGAAACGCATCTGCTGTAAAAAGAGAAATATCAAGAGGGATTTGCACAAAGTTAAAAGCAAAGCAAGTGCTTTAGAATCAGAAGTGATTACAGAGAAAATGGCAGCTTGCTTGTCAGAGCAGCTGAGACGGTTCCTCACCAAACAAAATACTAATCGTTCCAGCTGTTTCCAGGCTCTCCTAAAACTGCTACTTATCATTAAAAAATATATACTTTAGAAATGTGGAAAGCTCTAGAAGAAAATTTATTTTATTTTACTTTAGTTTTAGATAATTTTTCAGACAACCGCCAAACATATTTTATTTACAAGGTGTATTACTTCTATGGCTGTTTCTCTTTTCAGAAATATAGATATTCATTCTGACAGTCATCTCACAAAGCGAAGACATCTAAAATGCAGAAGACTTTCGGTATCAGACTTATGTTACAGAACAGCAGCAAAAAATCCACGTAGTGTGAGTTTTATATCTTCAATAGACTTTTTCCAACAAAAAAAATTCTGAATCCGGAAACCCCCCCACTACCTAGCCACAAGATCAAGCTCAGTTTTGAATCCGAGATCAAACAAACTTGTAAATGAAAGCTGCTCCCAGACTTTGCATTTAATAATAAGATCCATTGAAGATGTTTGTTCCTTTTTATTTCATAAAAGCAGTAGACTAAGGCCGCCAGCCCTCAGATGCGGTCGTTTTTGATGGGGTACGTGAACACAAACTGTAGCCGACTGGATCGCTGCCTGGAAGAATTCTCCCGTTAATGGAGGAAAAGAGCAGCGAGATCAACAAGCAAAGTAGGTAAGTACAAGGAGGTCATGCGGCAGCGATGAGTTCGGTAGCAGCGGTACAAGGAAACCCTGTCAGTTTCCATCCCATTAAACGAGCTCTGAGCTACGTGTTGGACTCGCTGGGATTACCAGCAAACCCCTACCAAGCTGTGTGCGAGCTCTTGCTCACATCCTCCATCAATTATTCAGTTCCTTTTATGCAAATAATGTTGCATAGAAGCCATGGAGATCCATAATGGGAAGAAGAGTACCATCCATTTAGAAGAATTAAATGGTAGATGAAAAGGGTGACACTTTGCAGGCAAAAGCTAGTGAAATGGTGCAGGAGCGGTACCTTTTACATGTCTGCGTGCGTGCCCAGGCGGGGAGATTCAAAGTTTTGTTTGTTTTTGTGGTTTTTTTTTCTGACGACCAACTTTATACAAAATTAAATAAGAAGGCACTAGACAAAGACTTCCGCATTCGCAGTTCTGCCCAGGGGACAGGCGCAGAAGTGAGGCCTCCGTAGCAGATCTGCCTGTATTCTCCAGGCTCTAAGCTTTTACTTTGTATTTCACAGGGACTGTAGGCAACAGCCTGGATGCAAATGGTGTTTATACTAAAGAGAGGCTTCACTGTTCTTTAGAATCAAGAATTCGAAAAAAAAATAAGAGCCACTCCTGCATCCTTTTATCAAGCAAAACATCCCATCGACTTCAATGGATAGATGGGATCAGCACCGCTACAGTTCCCTGGGCCAAATTCAGTCACGGCATATGCAGAGGCAATTCCACTGATGTCAGTGACAGTAAACCTGCTGAGTGACATTCAACAGGGATGCTCCAGGAAGGCTGGCTTGCTTCTGAGATTCTTCCCACAGAGGAGGTGGATAAGTAAATGCAGACAATCCTGGGTGCATCCAGCCAAAGAACTGATCGTGTCTCTACTGCGAGCCTTTAAATCCTTGTCTGGGATTTTACTTGAAGGTTTATCCCTTTTCTTGTCAGTAAACTAATTATAGTCTTCCTGCTGAACTGTCTGTGGGCTTTTTGACCACTTATGTCTGGGTCTGTACTGGTAAATTTGGGATTGGCGCTACCCCACTAACTCCTCTCCACTGCAAAGGCTGCGGGGGAGCTGCTTGTCATGAGCAGAGACAGGTCAGTGGGGGTGAGAAGACCTCTATCATCCTGTGTGCTCCAAGATCAATTAGAAAATCTCATAACATCCTTGAATTTTCTACCAGAAAATCAGTATTTAATAAGGCAGAAGCACGGAAATAGGGTCACAGCCTTAAGGCTTCTATCTCTGTCCTGCTGCAGCCCCTTTGCCACACTTCGCTAGCGCTACTCTTTGTGTGCAAGGAGTGTGAATCAAAAGCAAACAAAATGTTATTACATCTTTTCAACTTAATTTTGGGAGACAGCACCGAAATGCTAAGAAACTTCTCACGGCTTGAATCTGCATTTCCTGGAACTCACGTACTTGCTCCAGTCTTGTAACTATGGCGTCTAGACACGAAGACATCTCTCTAAAAGCTTTGTAATGTAAGTGCCCTGCATATTTATGGTGCTTCTGCATTTAACTGTCTTTAATTATACTGTTATTTGCAAAGAAAATTTTTCGCTAAACCAGGAGAGGCTGTAAGGGTGTTTAGATGGAGTGTAGTTAGCCCCCCCAAGAGAAATATGCTTCCATTATAAAATTCTGCACTTAAAAAAGGCATGGCAATAGGCAAAGGTGGGATTTGAAACCCCTGAAAGATGGAAATTTGAAAGAATATTACACAGAACCACAGTTAAATTCAGAGAATTAAAAATAAGCAAGGCTGTAGGGGGTACACACACAGATTTCTAATTTCATGTGCTTTTACACATTGTGCTTTTACAGCCTACAGAACTGAAAGCTACTCACCTGTAACAGGTTGGTAGAGCAACGCTCTCCACTTCAGATGGAAGCAGCCTGCCACAGAAGCTCCAAAACCTTTAGGAAACTTTGGCTGCTTTAAGGGCACAGGATATTTCTACTGAGGATTATGTAAGGGGCTTTCTGTAGGGTTCAGAATGGCACAGACAGCACAAGAGGTAAAAGCTGCACTGAGAAGTCTCTGCAGGGAACTGTCTGAGCTCACTCTCATCTCTTTCCTCTCCCCTTATCCCTAGCTAAGGCCAATAGGTAAGTCTTGCCTTAAAATTCAGTTGTTACCTGTGGCGAGCTGGGACTGAGCCTGGAGAGACATCAGTTACATGAGGCCATGAGTACCAACCACCACCTGCTGCGTCAGCAATCCTACTCTTCTTTCTCCTCCACATACTACTGTTAGAACCAGTACCCTCACAAGGGGCTGTCTTCTGTTGTGTGTTGTTTCTCTGCCTCCATCAGCTACAAATGCGCTTCTCTCTCCTTCGGGCTCACCTTACAGGTACAAACTGTTTTCCTGGACACTACCGTGTCCTTGCTCAGGTCCCTCTAGCTCTCCTGCAATGAACAAACCCGACTGCTAGGAGGTGACAGCCAGGTAGCGACCTTTGGGTGCAATGTGATCCAAGTTGTCCGTACAGAAACTGAACCAGTCCCACTCAGACCCATTTCCCAAGAAGTCAGGGCTCCAAATTAATCGGAAAGCAAAATGAATCTGACCCAAAGACCGTGCTGCTCTCAGAGACCCCTCGTTCATCTCTGCAGGTGAATTTTCCTTGCCTTGAAATTCCCTGAATGGGATCTAAATCTTTGATTTATTCTGGGGCATATCTGCCATAACCAGGCTGGAGTGAGGGGAAGATGTGAGATGGTGTGTCTGTTACCCAAGGTACTCATGGCATGTCTCGGTAGCCCTGAAGTGGGAAATCAGCAGTACAACAAAGACACCTCGTGGCTGTCCTGCAAACCGCACTCCAGACAAAGAGAACTTCGCAGTCAGGATGGGGATCTCACCTCAACCTGAGAAGTGTCTGTGGCCTGGTGACAATCTTCACGCTTACTGCCTGCCACCTACCTCTAAGTGTCGTTAATACTAACCCTTCTTTCAAATCACCTAGGAAAAACAAAAAATAAGATGAATAAAACGAGTATAGTAATGTCTTAATTGTAAAAATTACATCATATCATTCATAGAACTTTGATGATGGCTTCCAAATTAAGCATTGAAAGTAAAATTATTAAATTAAAACACCTCAATAACTCTAGTTGCATTTTAATTTGACATGATATGTGAAGTAAATGCTATGAAAAATGTATCAAGTATGGAAGTATACTCTTAGGTTAGAGATAGTACTAGAAAGTCTTCTAAAAACTTTAACATCTTAGTAAAATGGTAAGTTATTAACGTTTACTCTAAAAATACTTACAATTTTATTAGAAATCAGTAGATATATAACATGTTTATAGTTTTGTATATCAGTATATTTAAAAAAAGATTTTAATTCCTATACACTGTACCCCAAACTCTATGTTAAAAAAATATATGAAAGGTGAAATGACTTTTCTTAAAAATAGATGGAATAATAAAGTCCATAATTACATTCAGATGTAGTTTCATTGCTGTTCCTTGCATCAGTTCAGACACACCTATGTGTGAGAAAGGCTCTATAGATACCTATAGCTGTAGGAAGCCCATTTACTATAGGGAAGTGGGAATTTTTGCAATTATCAAAGCTGTATTTTTGAACAGTAAATTGAAATCTCACATGGTAAATTAAAGCAGCATAAACCCTTGGTCTGATGCTTTTCTTCCTTCCTCACCTTTGCATGACAATCCATTACACTATAATCCATGATACGTTCTCTTTTTCATAAAAATGAAGAGTAATGAAGTCAGATCATGAAGCTTTTGGAAAAAAGATCAAGCCACTGTGAGAGATCAGACTCTGTCCTCTGTTCTTCCAGTACAAATCTGAAGAAATCATATTGAATATGGATTTATTGTCAACTTAATTCTGAGGTGTAATTGCTGATTTATAGCAGGGTGAGTAAAACCAGGACAAGCCAAAGGGATCTCTTTCAGTCCCACAGATATTCTGTTCAGATATTCTACATGTGCATAAATGGTTGCTTTGTTGAATTAAGTAATTTCATTACATAATTGATATTTCATATTCATTATCCATTCACAATCACCGTATTAAAGTGAAAGTACAAATGGCCAAATTCCCCCCTTGGTAACAGCACTTAAGTCTGCGGAGCAATCCTCAGGGAGATTTTTCCCCCAGAATTTCTCTCATTTTCACAGTTCTTTTGACTCTTATGGTTGATTTAGTGTGGAGAGACTAGAAATGATTCCATGTCAAACCACAGAGACTTTGTTTTAAAAATATCCATGAATTTAGAGAAGCAATAATCATGATAATAAATATTTCATACATTAATAACGTGATATTCAGTCCTATCATGCACTCCCATGACAATAACTTTATGTACCCTTCACGGCTAACAGCAGTCTTGGTGTAAATAACTTGGAGATCTACCACTAATACAGACAAGACAAGATTTTGCCATACGAAGCCTGGAAGATATTGATATTCAGAAAGGCAAACAAATATGGTGTTCTGTTTTAAGCAGAAACACTAGTGGAGAATCCAGTGGTAAAGTGTTTTTCTGTTAAACAGGAGTTCCAGCTACTTTTGTACGTTAAACAGCTCTCTGAGAGAATGGGGAAATACAAGCAAATCCACTTTTGAAAGAAAATGAGGTGAAACTCTGTCTTTTAACAGCTTTGCCGTCCTGTGTGGGTTGTTTCTCCTCCTGATCATAACAAAGGAAAAAGGAGAGATGGATGAATTATATATAGAATGCACTTGTATAAATTAGTTGGCAGTACATTTATTTTACTAATAAAAATCATACACAAGTGTTATGATTAACCAGCTGACGCACAAACCTGGGACAAGATCTTCCTTCCTACACCGATACACAAAGTTGAAGTTACATTACCATATAAACTAACCCTTTGACTACCAGAGATTAAGGAAGAAATGCATGGGGCGTGGCTTCGTGTTTTCCAGTGAAGGATGTAGCTATAAAGTTAGCTTAAATTATTACTGTAGTCTTCCTGCTTTGATGTATCAGCGAATCTTCCTTGAAGTTCAAAAAATAAGTACTGATTGAAGACAGATCCTATAAACAGAAATAATGAGGAGTATTGCACAACAGCGTTCTTGATTACTTTTTACTTCAAGGTTGTGAGCAGATTTTCTCATTATTAATAAAATTAAATTAAAATAAAAATGAAGAAGTAAATATTGGTAACAACTATAAAATGCTAAGAGATTGCTGAGAGTATCATCTAAGTTAAGAAATTTAGAGAAGATGATACTTCAAAGAAATCTAAACATGCTAAGGTATGAATTAGGCTGCTAAGACACCTGAATAGCTGTAACTCTGCCTGAAGAGATGCCATGAGGGGAAAGGTTAAAAAACTGCTGATTTGTCCTAAAACATCGCTTCATCTAATCTGGGATGATGTGACTGGTGTTGCTTAACCAGAGGCAAACATTTTTATTTTTTTTTTCCTATCTGGCAGATAGTAAAAAAAACCCAGACACTAGGCATAGTTTTGTATGTTCCCAAAAGCTGAGAGAAGTGGGAGAAGATCAAAGCACGTGTGGCACGTGAGGCAACACAAGCAGAGCTACTGACAGAGGGTGCTCACTACAGCATCTCTTCTACATTATTTAAAAATACACAGTCTCCATTTGTTTGGGTTTTTTATGTGTGAGGATCAATCTGTAATGTGGGGAAGGAATCATACAGGCTGCTTTAAGCCAGAACCCCCCTACTTTGTAAGTAAAAAGTACCTGTAAATGTATCTTGGACAGTATGCAGTTAAGCTACAATCCAGTTCTGTGAAGAGGCCACCTTAGATCAAGGCTATGGGGACTTTATTTCCACATCAATCAGTCACGCTGACTAATGTCACATTTCCCCTGTCCACTGCTTTCTCATCTGTAACCTCTGAGTCAGCTTGGGACTATCTGCTTTAAATGAGGTTTATTTAAAGAGTTTCCTCTCTAGAGGTTTGGTGGTATCAGTCACCAAAAATACAAGTTCCTTTGAAAACTATTCCTGTCATCTCTGTGCTTATGTAAATACCAACTGAAGATGGTTGTGGAGAAACATCTTGGGGAACGAGCCCTTAATTAGCTCCCTCTTTTTCATTGGCAAATGTGGCCTACAGCTTTTAAACACATTTTTCTGGGAAGGAAAAAACATAGCTTATACCAATGGTTTGTAGGTATAATAATATAGGAAGTGTGCCTAAGCAAGTAAAATGCTTGTTTGGGATTAATCTTGCACGAAAAGCAACTATATGTACTGATTCCACAGAGAATCACCTCACTGACTTACAGAACTGATTTTGAGGGAATCTCTTTAGGTAGTAAATTTTAGTAATCAAAATGGAGAAGTAAAAGTCCTAGTGCTAGACCTGTCTGTTCACTTCCCTATTGTGGAGAAACGTTTGCTACAATAAGAACTATTGTCATAACCTTCAGTCACACACTGACACGTTCCAGCTGCTGGTTTTATGACATTTGTTCGATATATTTAACCACAGTAACAGATTTACCCTTGCCTTTCTGCTTCCATACTTTTAATTACTAAACAAAACTAGACTTCAGGCAACAGAAAACAAACAAACAAACAAGCAACTCTATACCACAAAGTCTTGAGTTAGCAATAGAACAAGATTAAGCCGAGATTTGGGAGATATCAGCGAACTCCTGTTAAACAGCTGGCTCCATTTTATAACACAGTCATTGTTCTAACTGCAAAAATTTAAGTTGTTGTCTAGATGTTTTGTTAGATGCATTGCAAGTTCACAGAATCACAGAACGGTTTGAGTTGGAAGGGACCTTAGAGATCATTTAGTTCCAAGCTCCCTGACATGGGCAGTAGCACCTTCCACTGGACCAGGTTGCTCAAAGCCCCATCCAGCCTGGTCTTGAACACTTCCAGAGATGGGGAAAGTTTCGTCAGAAGAAAGAGAGTAAACACACTTTGGGTGCATCTGGAAACTGAAGTAAAGTAAATATGGCAGCATTTAAAGAAAGAAATGTTTGAAGAGAAGCACTTTAACTGCACACACCCAACCCTACCACTCAAAAAGGAAAGCAGTGGCAGCAGTGTTCAGGGCTGGTAAGAGCCTCGCCTGCCCACGTTTTGTGTGCTGCCCTGGTGCAGTTGGCTGGTTCGAGAAGTAGCGCTGTGATGCACCAAATGGTTTAGAAGATTATTGCTGCTCCTTTGACTTGCCTAAGAGCTCTTTCTGCATGGATGCTTCTAAGATTGTTTGTTGTAATTCCAGAGTTCTTAGAGTCACCTGTAACATGGGTATTCTCCAGCCATCAAGTATCGCAGTCATTCTTCTTTTCCTCTTAATTTTCCCCATTAGAACAATGTTACATCATTTCCTTTCAGTTCCTAGGATAGTTAAACCTTTAATTTACAGACTGAAATTGATTTATAAATTTCGGGAAAAAAAAAACAAAAAACAAACCAAACCCCTTCAAGCTTTTAAAAGTACTAAAAGAAAAATTCTTCTGTCAATGATTCAAACTGAATCTAAAGATCCATCCTAGGGTGAAGAATTGACAAAGATATATATCCCTCCAGAAAACACAGATACTTCCCAGCTCTCAGAAGGTTGTGAGAAACTTACAGACTTGCAAGATACCCAGGAAAGATAAAATTGTCCTTGTTAAAAATGCTTTGTCTGGCATTATAATATGTAGCATGAAGGACTAGCACCATGTTAAGTATTCAGGAATACGTTATCTTGTTTGTTTATGCTTACTTTCATTTGAATCATTCAGTAGAGGCTCTTCAAGTTCATGATGAAATACAAGGCCAGAGCCAAATAAATGGTTAATGTTTTCCGTCACATTCCCATTTGTGTTATTTTGAAAGGTTAAGTCTCCTAAAGTTTGCTGTCAGTGCAGGAAATTCAGAGTCCTCTGGAGACTTTGCAACTGGAAAACCCTTCGTAAGAAAAGGAAAAAAAACCCAAACAAATGAAAAATAAAGATTATATATCTTGGTCTTTATGATAGAAATATCTTTTTTGTTTTGCATTGATATAAACAGTAATGATCAACTTTTTGTGAGTTAAGAGCTGTACGAGCAGTTCTTCAAATTACTATTGTGAGCTACAGATTTGACTATTGCACTTTCTAGATAAGCTGTCAAAACACAGAAGCTATGCAAGTTGTGTACATTAAAAAGCACCAGTAGCTCTGAAACTCAAATGATTGAAAGAGCATTGTAACTACTTCAAGAACAAAGCTACTGTAATGTACTGAAGCTGTATTTGCTGAGAAAGAAAAAATACATTTTCAAATATAAACCCATTAGAGGGGACGGCTGGCAGGGGGCTGATAAAAATGCAGCTTTGGAAAGGATCTTTATTATAATATTTTAAAGTACTTACTGATTCCTAAGTCTCACTTTGTGACCACCACTTCTTGTAGCAACTGATTGAAGGCTGTTTGCCAGTCTGTGCTGATTTGTTAATTCTGTTGAACCCAGGTACACTGCAAAGACAACAGTGATTGACTGCCTCCTGTAAATCATCTCTAACTCAGAAGTGACAACATTAAAAGAGATTTAATCGATAGCATGAAAAAAAGAAAATATTATTATGTACAGAGTGTTCTGGTGTCTGCCTAAAACAGTACCAGATAAAGCGCCAGCCTACTTTGTGCTGAGAAAATCTCTTTTGAAGCTTAAGATCAAAAGGACTTTTTAAGCTTAAACACCACCATACGGTTTCAATTCTTGCTTTCGAACAAGCACTTTAAAAAGCACAACTAAAGTGCAACTGACAAACTTGAAAAATCTTTTGTGTTGTTCCACTTGAATGATCTAATGAGAAAATGGCTCAGTTCTGTTGTAGCTAATGAGGTATAACATCTTCACTGAACCTGAATATAAAACAGAGATTTCTCCGAAGATATAGTTTTAACATGCTTCTATTGCTTTACTCGTTCTGCCATGTTTTTATTTAAGTGATGTCCAATGAATAAAAGCACAGGTCAGTTTTGAAATAAAACATTTACACATGAAATTACTCAATCCAAGAGTGCTTTGAACTCTGTATACAAGCACTATGGTTTCAAGTGGGAAAATGCGTTTCACTAACTTACTAAGGTCCCGAGTCTACAGAGATATTAATGTAGCCAGACGGAGATCTGTGATAACACATTTTTGACAGAGAAAGTTCTGAGACAGAACCCAAGTGCACACAGATTTTAACCTATCTGGTTTTCAAAGTGAAAACTGAGATTTGGCAAAACAAGTGAAGACACCACTAATATCAATATCAAGTAATAGCATGTATTCTGGTAGTACCTAGAGGGTAATATCCTGCTAAAGGGCTTTATTTATACAATAAAATATTTATGCCGATGAATTTATACATGGATACAATAAGGACATAACTCACAGGTGTGGGAAGCACAAGATGACAGCAGAGGGGTTAGATTCAGTGCATCAAGTAGCATTTGCAGCTCTGCAACAGTTTAGATGTGGTTGGGCATAGGGACAGCATCACAGCAGTAAAAAATTTAAGGAGACAATTGGAGTGGAATAACCTTGTGGTGTAGGTGTTTCTTAACTATAAAGCAAAAAGGTTTGAGGAAAAGCCGAATGGGTTGATGAGGATGAGGAAATAAAACCAACTGTGCTGATGCTTCCCATTGTCTTTAGTACTTATGGACATTTATACACATCAGATGTGAAAAAAACCTCTTTCTGTGCTCCATAATGATGATATTGAGACATGAAGAGAGAATTGGCTTGCACAACACAGAGTAGGAACAGACTCGAGATCTCCTCATTACTCTCTTGATCCTTCTGGTGAAACTGATGGTTAAAATGCACACTGCAGTCTTTTGAGCTGGAAGGGAAGAATTCTCTTCATCAAACAAGTCTCCAGAGGAGTTTCATGCTATGATACAGAAAACACAGGTCTGCTGTTGTCCCTGAAAGAGGGACAACAAACTCTTTCAGGGAATGAAGACTTAGTGATAAACAGAACCACAGAGACTATGGACCTTCTGTTCGTAGGAGACACGTACTGGGCTAGCCTCCTCTCTGACTCCATGCTGTTGTTATTGTTATTCTTGTATTTAGGAAACTTAACAGAGAATCCTACTAAAAATCTCTATTCCAGTGAATTTATACTGTAAAATGAAATGAGGCACATCCAATGAATGCAGACAGACTGACAGATGGGTGAGCACAAGAAAATAATGAGTAATAAAATTGGTTAGTGTGACAGACAATGGTCACACAGATGCCCAACTGTTGTGGGGCTTTCTTCTGGTTTCTTGGTGAGAATTTCAGTGCAAGGTCTAGAGGTGAAAAACAATAAGGTAGCTTATCTAGGGAGCCTCTTCTCCACAAAAGGAGTAGCAAAGGTAGAAATATGGCAGTGAAAAAGGTGTATTGATGACCAGTACCAGTGGGCAGCTCATGGTATGCAATTGCATACAACTGAGAGTGAACCCTGCTGGAAAAAATGAATGGATTTGCTGCAGCATGGAACTTCAGGTTATAAGTGACTCCTGGGAGTAAATTTCACATTTCTGAACAATAAAATCTATAGTGTCATTTATATCTATAGATAGATAAGCCTGAGACTCTAATGGGTCTTTTAAATGTTTGGTTTGTAGTGCAATTGCCTATCACAAGCACCTCAATGAAGGTATCATAACGCCCAAATAGTAGGAGTCTTCCTGGCAGAATGATAGAAAGAACCTGTTAAAGGTTCTCACACTCAGTGAAATTCTGTGGTGAAGAAAGGCAGCAGATAGTATGTCTTTAATTTTTCCTGACTTCACAAAAGCAAGATTGTTCCAGAGTCTGTCTAAAAGAAAAAAATAATCTATTTTAATGCTATAATAACCACATTAGGCACCTACTATAGGAGATATGAATATTGTTCTTAGAATTTGACTGACATTTGCTTTACTTGTTTGAGGGGCTGGTACTCAGCTCTCATCTTCTCTTCTGCATTTACTGGCAGTCCAAACACAAGCAAAGAAGAGTAGTAGTTCTTGAGAGAATCCTGTACAAAGAAAATACAAATTAACCAAGAAACTGGGCCATTGTCCAGGAAGTCAATCTGATAGTATCTTGACTACACCAGTAAATGTCTGAAGCAAACTTTACACCACTGCTACTTTTGTAGAAACAGAATCCAAATTGCATAAATATATTTACCTTTGAGCAATTTTTTTTGACTTTAAGTGCCCATGAATAACTGACACTGTACCGACAAATTGGCATGCTGTGGGCAAATTTATACCTTCCTCATTAAGTCAGCCCAGAGTGCAGCAGCTTCTCATGGCCCTCAGCACACATGAGGACTGTGCACCCTGCAGAGACACGAGTAGGGAACAGCCTTGCAGAAGGCCAAGTGCTGAGATGCAGGCTGTGTGCCGACAGAAAAGGCTAGTGATATTTTGCTATTTAAATATTCAATCTTAAGGAAAATGACAAGCAATAGATTATCTGAAGTGTGTAGCATGGTGTACGCTTTGTAGAGAAGGCAGCTGAGCCCACCACCTCAATCCCATTCAGGATCTAGGTCTAGGCCTACAATTCTAAAGAAGAAAAGCTTGGAATAGCAGTTCCCAAGAAGAATCAGTTTGGCTTTTTCCCTTGTGAAGAGCATGACTGTTCTTGCCATTACTAACATTCAGTTTGCTTGACATTCTCTTGTTATTTCATCACTCATTTCAGAAGCCAGTTCACTTCTGAATCTGTATAACTGCAAGTTGGTTTTAAACATGTCGTAAGAGCAAAAATATTCTTTTGAGTCAACCACTGAAAGCAGAGGGTGTGACTCCACCATGTGTATTGCTGCTCCAACATGCCCCTACCTTCTCTCTTCCTTGTGTTTCTAGTTGTTCCTTTAGACCAGACACTGCATATTTAAGGTAAAAGGAAGTTAAGGGGCATTTAGATCCTGGGCTTTCCACCTCATTTTCAAGGGTCTATTTATAAAAACATGCTGTATGAACTGTATTTTCAACTGAAATTTAGAAAGCCACATTTTGTCTCAAAACTAATAATGAAAAATAAATTTTTATTTCCATTTATGTTTGATGCTACCTTAAAGCTCAGCAGTGCTAAGATTCATACATACATGAAGCTGAGATCCTACAAACTTTATTCAAACACTTGTCCTCACTGAGTTCCACTTGTCCTTTCATGGTTATCAGGACTGTGTGAATGTGTTCGCTGTCTTCTGTGCCATAGCTATGCATTCATAAAATCAGAAGGGCTGAAGTCTTCTCTACTGCGTTCTGAGACTTTAAACCCAGGGATGAAAAAGGCAAGCAAGTTGTACTACATTGAAAAACAGAAGCATATCTGAAAAAAAAAAAAAAAAAAACAACCCTGAAATTTCCCTTTGGGACTATTTCAAAGAGTGATGTACAAAACAACAGAAAAGACTGATATTGAGCCATTTTAAAAATAAAATCAAGTATTTCAGAAATCCTTTAACATTCTTTGACCTTTCCTCACAGATCTGACCTGCTTTGGAATATTGAAAGGACAGCCCATCACTGCGACATACTCACGCAAACACATACATTTTAAATTTATCTCGCAGCACTAAGAAGAACAGCAAGCTGAAGAATGAATGTCTTCTGATCACAGTATGGCACTGAGACAGGCATAGTGAGGCAATGTGATTGTCATGCATACTATGAAGCTTTCAACCTGAAAACAGTAGTAGCAGATACTTAGGAATGACCTAGTTATGGAGAAATTCTTAATAGTTTTAATGATTACAAAGAGCATATATTCAGTGTATCATCACTCGCTGAAGATGGTAGAAATATCAATAAACTTGAAATGAAGTCTAGATGTTCACTAAATACTTTTGTGTTGCATTTGTGGGGAAAAAAATGGGCAATGATATTCATATCACACAGTAATATTGAGATAATTCCTATTCCAGTATTGACTTAAGGTTTGTTAAGTAGCAGCTACAGAGGTAAGAATCTGACATGTTTAGATCAGTGACTCTGAGTAAGTCACATTTGAAAAATCTGGCAGAGAAACATGATTGAATATTTATGTTGACTTACACTAAGTCTGGGAACATCAACCAAGTTTCAGTGTCCTGAAAGAAAGCTAAAATTTGTCAACATTTAAAAAGGGAAAGGGGAGGAAACCAGAAGGCAGTAGTGTAAAAAAGTCCCTCCCATCAACAAGAGGGGCATTCCTACACTTGCCGAACAATTATTTCCAGTCCTTTTGGAGCCCCCAGTGTGTATAAAGAATAATCATCTCTCATGAGGATCGGAGAAGCAAAATGAACAGAGAAATTTATCACACTATGATGGAACCCAAACCGCCCACATCCATGTGTGCTTCTGCCAATATCCCTTTCCCCCAGAAAATCTGAAAACAAATTGACGTTTTTCCCACACTCCAGATGCCGAGCTTATGCAAAGAATAGAAGACGAGAGGAGCTGGGTGAAGTCCTGAGAAGTATGCACACAACAGCGAGGTTTTGAGGGATTCTCTGATGCTCTGTCACTCTTACATTTATAAAACTGGAACACTGTGCAGAGGGAATTCTTGCACGGTGACTTTGCAAAACTTGTTTGATATAACAAAACTGAATTTGACTGTGGATGTTGCCTTATCTATGCAGAAATAGGTAAATGAATTCTGACAGGTCCCGGAAGTTTCAGTCCTGAATGAGCATACAGATGAGGAATGCAAACTGAAAGGTAATTTGAAAATGCTCTTTAGGACACAGGCTGATCTAACATTGATGGCAAAAGGAAGAAGTATGACCGTCTCCTTCTGAGGATGACAAAAAGAATATCACTTATGAAATGAGGAAAGGAAAGGAGGTTTAATGGCAGGATGAATGTGTGCTTAGACTACACACAGCACTGCAGAAGAACTCTGAACATACAAAAACCTTCTTTATGCACATAAAAGATACTGTAGTCTGAACTGGCTGAACTCATTGATTCTAACAAGGGATTGTGGCTGCCATCAGAATATTACATAGTGTAAGGCAGCTGAATTTTCACAGGTCAGGCTCAAGAGACTAAAATGTTATCACAGTATAGTCCTCACTATCTAAATATATTCCTAAAATTCTGTAGGGTAACGTACAAATTTAAGTAAAGAATGAAAACAGAGTATCCATGACCAATCTGATCAGAGCTGTATGTCCACACTCTCCCAGATCAAACCAGCAGCCAGGGAGAGGTAGGTAGTTCCCTTACTCAAAATTAAATCCTTTGTAGAAAGGTGACAAAACTTCAATGTATGCCTAACTAGCTCTGTGATAGAATCCACAGAACAGATGACAGCAGCTTGCTATAGTTAGTTTGATGAAGAAGTGGCCTAACAAGTCGTTCACAAAGAACTTAGGAAGGAAAAGCCAGCTAGACAATTCCAAACATAGTATACGTTTGCAAAATAACCAAACAAAAAGTCGTACAGGGTTTCTTCAGGCTAGAAGGGGGCAAAAAAAAAGGGAGCTCCAAAGCTACTGACACTGGAGATATCCCCTTCCTCCTCAGTGGAGTAAAGGAGAGATAAAAGTATTTTAAAAGCTGATGGTACTTGCTTTCTTTGGCAAGTCCTTCTGGTCCATAGCCTTGAGAGGCCACCTTTCAGTACAGCTGCTGCCTGTTTGTTACCTGCTTTGGGAGCTTCTGTCCACACAGTATTGATTCAATGGGATTGTAGCTCAGACACGATACCTGTAAAAAGGAGACATAATTAATCAAACAGAGTGTTTCTCTGCTAACACGTTACCAAAACTGCCAATTACGTTTTTCTGATTCAGAGAGTTGATCTTTAGAAAGATGATTGGTCAGTTTAAAGCACTTTAAAAAGTCTGGTGCAATTCATTGATTTTGGATCAGATTACTGCAACAGTACTGTACGATTGAAACAGTGGTTGCAATCAGCTTTGTGCTGATTGATTGCGGTCGTTAGAAAACCCCACAAACAACAGGGGATTAAAGGAGATTAAAGACTGCATTTTCAATCAAAGGAAATTAGATTACAATTAATATTATTACAAAAAAGTAGAAAAGACTGTGTCATGAACCCACTTTGGCATTAGGAAGGAAGATAAAACTACTAAAGGATGGAAATTTATTGTTCTGTAACTTCATGCCACAGACATTTCTAAACTGGTCTGCTAGCACCAGCTCTACAGCTCTGAAATAGGTGAAAAAAAAAAGACAAATATTGATTTAGAATGCAAGTAACGTATTAAAAATAAGATAAAAATGAGCAGACCCATAACATGCTGGCTTTGGAGTGAGAAATGCAACATGTTCCTATTAAAAGAAACACCCTGATGAAAATCCGACAACAAATCCATAGTTCTTTTAACAGTGGTAAACAAATTATTTGATTTGGACACCAAAGGCTTTCTACTGCTCTCTTTGCCTCTATAGCACATTACTGAAATTCCAGTTCCATACCTCTTAGGCTGTTTTCTAGCTGCAGTTCCTCAGGTGGGAGTATTCCATTCTCCACTTACCCTGAGGCCTGCCAAAGCAGCACACAGATTGTCACTGTGTACCTCAGCTGCATCAAAGCCTACTTCCAAGGTACTTGTTCCTACTTAATGGTATAAGCAGGATACCTTGTTGGTCAGGGAGATATTCCTCAAGTAATTTTTAGGAATTCGTAACTCTGCTGTTGATACATTTCTTCAAGAAATTCAAGGCTTGCAATTGTAATACCTTAAAAGGCACAGACTCAGTAGAAAGAGTATTGCTCTACAACTTTCTACAACAAAGCCTCCAGGGAATGAATGTCCTTGCAGAAAATAATCCTGACAAGAATGTTAAAATACTTGTGTCTATCCTCACATCTTAAGACAGTCTTTTGAAATCAAGAGTAAAACTAAAAGGAGTTACAATTATTTTATGTGCAACGCCTACTCATTTCCACTGGAGTATTGACACTGATATTCCTGGCACGGTCCTACTGTTGCTGAAGGCCTTTGAGACTCTTTAAGATCAAAAGATGAAGATTGTTGACTGTGCCATGAAAAACTGTCTTCACTTGTTACATCAGGTAGGGACTTTCACTGACAGATGCAGGGTATTGGGAAAGAATAAGACAGAAATATGTCTCTAGTGAGACATATCATCATGAGATGATGTCTGCGCGCAAGTGAGACTCGTGCTGTGTAAAGCACTTTTGTTGCAGAGCAGTGACTGTCCCACTGGCTGCACATACCAGTGTTCAGTTAAGGATGCATTTAATGCAACCAATCACAGGTCAGTTTTGCTCTAAATTCCCGTAAATCTACAATAGTCAATGCAGCTTTTTCAGAAATCAGCAGACTGCAGAGGTGGCACTGCACATACATACATACGTGTCTGTT
Source organism: Baryphthengus martii (assembly GCA_013396935.1). Classification (NCBI taxonomy): domain Eukaryota; kingdom Metazoa; phylum Chordata; class Aves; order Coraciiformes; family Momotidae; genus Baryphthengus; species Baryphthengus martii. Next base: position 90,644 of record VWZK01002042.1, read on the forward strand.
CTCATTTTGGCAGAATTTAATCTGAAAAGAATGAGATCAGATGGGTTTTGATCAAATAAAATCTCTCTTCTGGATGTACTTTGTCTCAAGTTAGTACCCTATCTCTCCTAGACATTTTCTGTCAAACTGTGTGTAGGCAGCACCACTCCCTAAATTACAAAAAAGGAAGCATTTAGAGAAAGAATGTGTCTTCAATGAAACTGTAGAAAATAACCCTTTGTGATGACAAATTTTATTTATTTTATGGATCAGTCAGGGCAATTTGGCCTACAGATGCTAGGGAATTATCAGGCATATTTGCTAAATATAGATTCTAGATTTGCACATTCTGTCCACAATGTTGGATGCTTCTTTTAACAGATAATGCAATTGTGAAAATCACTGCACCTGATGTTAGAAGCCGTCCAGTTAAATTCTCACATTTCCGTGGAATCTGAATGTCTCAGTCTACCTGCAATCATGTCAGAGGTGAGTTTGCCTCCAGACAAGTCTTTTGCACTTTCTCCTTCTGTTGGTTCCTGCTGAATACAGTTGAAGTGCTATCTGCTGTATTAATGCAGATCTACAACTGCGACAGGAATACAGGCAAGAAACATTTTACGATTCAATGAATTAAAAATGTTTATAATCAAAGTAACTTGAAAAGTGTTATTTTGTCTTTATGTGAGCAGGTCTGGATGACTGTTTTCTTTTGGAACAGATGAGCGGAGATAGTCTGTATTCTCTCAGTTTACAATATTGATTTGTAAGTAATGTACACTAATTTTGTGGTTTTCGGTGTTAGAAATGCTTAAGCTCCAAAACGATAGTTAAAGCCTCGAGAACACTAACAATGTGCCAGGACTCTATTGTGTTAGGTATTGTTACCTAAAAAGGCAGTTTCTACCCTAAAGTGCCTAAAGAGAGACAGAAACAGACAGTGGAATATTATGGAGCATATGAAAAGATTCCACACATAGTAACAAGTCTGATCAGCTGGGTCTTGATTTGTTAAAGAACTAATTTTTAAAAAGTTATAGTAATGATCTGCATACAGAATAACTTACTGCTGTGGTGCCTTCTAAGGCTTTGAGAGAGGGAAGATGGAATAATGCAAATAGTCAGTAGTGATCTTATTTCCAGACTATTCAACTTCTACTCATGTCCAAAGTTATCAGATTAGTTACATGCTGAGTAGAACAAAGCACAAGTTTATTAATAAAACTTTAAAACATCCATATATAGGTGCATTCAGGCTACTTGGTTTTCAGCTCCTTCTTCAGCTGTCATCTGCATGACTCAAAACTGAGAAATCACTTAACAAAATCCAGATATCTTCACTTAGATTAATAGCACTTTTCAACGCTCAAGCCACAAAGAAAGCCCTTAAAGGGAGTGAAAACTATACTGACATTCCCTTAAAATCCTTTGTGCTCTCACACAGTTTTACGGAGTCTGAATATAAATAGGAATCAGCGCCTCAGTCTCCACTTAGTGTCATCTGAATTCAGTTCACAAAGTATATAATGCAAACATTAGCATTCCAGATAAGCTGAAAAGGACTGGAACTGTGGCAGGTGTAATTGTTTGTTATTTGACACGAGTTGCAGAATTAGTCCATGGATTGTGAACCTTGATTTAGCCCACCTGGTATAAGTCATGTTCATCTCTGCAGAACATTTTGAGCCCAATCCACCTGCAGGGTTCATTACCTCCTTCTCAGGAGTGAGTAGCAATCCAAAACTGTTAGATTGGGGTTCTCATCAGCTCAGGTTCCACCTTAAAGACGGATGAATGCAGCATCCACAGGCAGAACCTCCGATTATGGTTAAGTATGGCTTCCTCTATACTTGCACAAATGGGGAAACACGGTATTTCTAATGTAATAAAAAATAAATTAGTTTTGAAATGGTAAATATTTGTTTTGAAGTGGTGTATCTCTTTTTTGGTATAAACAAAATCCTTCCTTAGACATAGCTCTATTAGGGAGTAAGTTTTCTTTAAACCAGCTAAAGATGTGATTCTGTTGTTCTCAATGGAAAAGTAACGAGATTATAAAACAGATTTTCAAACCCATGTCTTCTGAGGCTGATATAACAGTTATCTTGTGTCTTGTATCTATATCTGTGTCTTGTAAGTTTGGTGGGCTTTGAAATTCCTTGAAAAATGACAAGATGGACTTAGAATAAGTGGCTAATATAGAAGGTAAAACAAGCTACAGGTGACACAGTTTGTGTTACTAGGTCCAAGTGTATCTAGGTCAATGGTCGTTAGAACAATGAGGTCATGAAACATAGATAAATATGCACATTTTAGTAAGAAATATTTATTCTGCTGGAACATCACTGTTCTGACTCACTCCCCGTCTTCAGTTGTGCTAAAGATATACTCAGATTTTTTAATATTTGAAAAACTCAACTTGTTGGCAGTACATAAAAACTCATCCTTTATACTATTTGACTATCAAGAAGCATTTCTACTGTGTCCCAATTTGACAGCCAATATTAGTGCCATCATGGTAAATATAGTACCATCTAGTGTTGAAATGTAGTTTTCATCTAAAGCGAGCCCGTCAAGATTAAGACTCTATTCCTTCTACTTGTGTGAGATTGTTGTTGCTAAGTGAGGCCCATTTTAAATGCTGCAATTTTTCCAAGTTGGAAATTTTGAAGTGTGTTGGTCATCCAGATTTAAGACAGTGATCTGTAAGAAAACTCAGTATTAGAATTGAAAGAAACCAGTCAGTCAATTAAGCTGTAAATTAATTTCCCCTGTTTATCCTGTGATCAGTTTCTACGTGTCCATTTCCTACTAATATCAACAACAACTTATTGGATGCAGGATGTGATATTTCCCCACTATACAACAGAATTACTCATCTTTAATATATTTCAAAAACGTTCAGTTTCTCCTCCAAAAAGAAGAGCTTGACAGTGTAAGTATGCCAGCTCCCAAATGTGCCTTTGGAGTCGAAGCTGTCTCAACATAGACTCTTTTTCTTGTCTGCACTGGAGCTTAGATTTAAATCCTTCTGTGATACATGTTTATTTTATTGGCTAGTCTGCTTTACACATCCTCATTCTACAACAGGGTTTTAATGGAAATAGGATTTCAGTCTAACACTAAGACTGGATATTTTAGTCTAGAAGAGACTGAATCCAAAGTCAGAGTAGAATTTATCCTAACCTTACGGTTCTTCATGCTTTTTATATACAAGCTAAGTACTCTTTTCTCTATATCATAGATCAACAAATTCAGTAATTTTCTTGTTTGAAATACTCTTGGATAGAAGCAAATAAATGCCAATAACAAGCATATCTATTGCTGCCCAGGTTGTGAAATGACTTTCTTACACAGAAAATTCAAATTGTATTGTGAATTCAATAAAAAATATCCAAATTATATTGTAGGCGCCCAAAATATCCAGCATTGTATTGATATTGTATCTAAGACAAATAGTCACTTAAATATTCAGTGCCATTGGACTGGCTTTGGTAGTGACTAAAGAATATATTTTGGCTATATTATTTTATTTTCTGAACTATTTATCTTACCCTTTACGAATCCTTTTTCTCTGATGTCACAAAACTTTTATGACATATGCTAAAGCATTAATTTTTCTGGCAATTTTTCTAAACGTGAATTCCCTAATGCACACAGAATGAAATGCTGCGCTTATCAGCAGAATTATGTTTTCCTCTAGCTATTCTATACTCAAATTGAGTATAGAAATTGAATAGAAATTGAACAAATTGAACTGACAGAGGAGCTTTTAACCTTTCATACTGAGTAGATTAACATGATTTCAGTTGATGGATCAGAACAGGTTAGGATGACCTTGGATCTTCCTCCACTGACTCCTGGGGCTTTTTATTAGCTGACTTTCCTAAGGAAACAAGGCTAACGTCATTGTGCCGTCTGTATGTCCATCTGCCCCCCCTTACCACTAATTTTTAAACCTATCGGTGAGTTTTGGACTGATCTGTCAGATGAGCACTACCCGATTTCCTAGATCTGTGGAAATGAGCAGCTGAATATAAGTAATAAACTGATGATCCCAGTGGAGGAAAGGCTGCGATACCGGCTCAGCTACAACACCAGACACCAGAGGATCCAGGAGAGACCTGTTCTGAACAATCAGAGAAATTCTGAGAGGTCACATTGGATTAGGCACTGGATAACTCAAAGACAAGGCTCTTTCTTAAGAGAAACTGATTTCTTTCAGTCCTGCGGCTCATTAAGTGTCTGCTTAACTAGTTTATACCTTTAGGTAGTCTTTCAAGGCTAGAGATAATGTTCAGAGGGTTATTCTCAATAAAAAATTCTAACTGGTTAGAAATTTGAGGTACTAGCTCTCTTCTTGCAATCTGGTTTTCATATTGGTATTTAGTAGAACTCCGAAATTTTAATCCTGCCTGATCATAAGAAATGAATTAGTGTTGAGAGAACAATATGCACATGGCAAAGCTCATTTGGCTTTAGACATGAAATGTGCTTAAGCCTCTAAATTTTAGGGAAGGGTATATTTGAAGGGTCAGTATTAGATCTGTGTTGCTATATGCATTAAAGTATTTATGTTTGTAGAATTTACTACGAGAACTAATGTTTCAACGTTATCCTTTTGTGACATGAGGAAAAACTTGGGTTCAAAACTGGCGGAATAATCTAAGCCCAGCTACTGAATTTTCCAATGAAAAATTCTCAAGGCCAGTCTCTACTGATCACGAAAAGAATGCGAAGGAGTTGGCTGAAATTTCCTGAGTCGTTCTGGTTCTGTCATTATCCTCGCCACCAGTGTCCTTGCTCTTTAGAAAATTGCTCAGTATTCTTGAAGCTTCGCTGATAACGCTCCTTTGAAATACTTTCAGAGCATTTGGAATTCCTGGAATCCTTAAATGAAGCAAGTAGATTAAGGACTTTGTCTTGCCTTAGGAAGCAATTATTTTAAAAACCAAGCAAATGTATCTTATAAGCACGTCCATTATATAGCCTTGGTGTTTTAAAAGGGCAATTTTCATATGCCAAAGAAGTCATGAGCCAAATAAGTGACACAAAACATTAAGCTGAGAAATGTGAAGGCCAGTAAGGAGATGTTTAAAGATGCAGAAGGTTAAACCCTGAGCACTTCATCATTACAAAGTTTTTCATTTACAGCTAAAAAGATCTTCACCCTTTTAAGTCTGTAGACTAAAGAAAATATTCATGAGCCCTACTGGATCAGGCCATGGCCCTTTTATTCCACTACAGCAGAAGCGAATGAAAAATAGGCAAAATGATAGCACTGACAATAAAATAGTTGTTAGAAACTTGGATTACTGAAAATGAAAGCTAAAAATGTCAATGAAAATTGGGCGGCTAATATAATCAGATGAGATTAGATGTGATGAAATTCAAGGAACGCTATAGACTAAGGATTTTAAAATAATCAGAATACAGAAAAGAAAAATAGTTTCAATGTTTATTTTTCTCTGCCTTTGGGAAGAACCATAATGAGATGCTCATAATTTACTTAAATAACAAAATACTTTGTGTTTCAGTAGTAGCTAAAAAGAATCTAAAACCAAAACTATTCAGGTTAACATTTTTAAACTAGGCATTTTTCAGTCAAGGGTGTTAATGAATCAGTTGAAGAACTTTCTGAGCCATTCGTAAATTCATTTTATACAAATGATAATATGCTTGAAAAGTTCCAGAAGGTTATGAACAAACTGATGTTATGAAAGTATTGAGGACAAATAAGACGACTGGAACAGTCAGTTAGTCCTTAGGAACCACGGAAAGACTGCCATGCAACACAGTAAGTAATTACAAGAATTACAAGTTAACTCCCTTATTAATAGATGCCAATGTGGTGCATGGGAAACAAAAATTAATATTAAATTAGTTTTGATGAAAATACATATGTATTGATAAGATTAATAGCTTCTATCTAAGGATGTAATAAAAAATTAATGATACCCAGAAGTGAAGGTAGCTCTTGTTAGGTAGACAAAAACTAGTTAGAGGATGGATCCCAAAATGTAACTACAGAAAGAAAAGCAACACTTACAGAGTATTTTCAATAATGTTCTGCTCAAAATTCTTTTTCTCAATGACCCAGTCAAAAAGAGCAGGATTCCCTTTCTGGTAAATTAGGAGATAAGATAAAGATGTTAGTAAGGTCGGCTGCAAACAATGGTTTTATAATGACTAACACTGTGGCCCTATTTAAAAAGCACATTTCTGTACAGAACAAATTGTAAGTTATGTAGCTCGGAACAGAGAAATTCATACTCACATGATGAAAGACAGTATCTCAGGAACACTGAAAAGGCTAGAACTAATGACAGATAATCAGATGAGTATGATCTTGCACCGTTGCTGCAAGGACTTGCATGTCAGCTAATATTTAATCGTTGGATTAGTGAGTAGGATTAGGCAAGTGAGTGGAATTATTTCTGGGTATGTCATTATCAGTCCAGCGCTGCAAGTTTCCATATAGGTTTGTAGGATGTCATATATAAAACCATGCAGACATAATGAAATGTGTTCAGAAAGGAGCTAGAATAATATTACGAGAAATGAAAAAACACTTTATGAGACACATAAGAAGTTCAACCTGATTTACTTTCTTTAAGGTAAGATAAAGTGGAATGATTTTGACTATATAAGGAAGAGACTTCTGGTTTTTTTAGAACGTCTGTTTCTGTTCTTTTAGAACACAACACCAGAAGGATAAAAAATGACACCTGATGGATTAAAATTGATAGTAGGCAAATTTGTAATAAAACCATGATAGAGAGATAAGAGAGACCTGGTAGATTCACTGTTCCTTGAAATCTTTAAACAAACACTGAGTGTGTTTCATACCAGCAAAACAACATCAGCAACAGAGATTACTTCCATCTGTGGTGGCTGACTGGACTGCTTGTAGGATGCAACTCACTTCAACCTACAGTAACCCTCTAAACTATTAGGTGACTCATGTCCCCAAACTAATTTTGTTTCTGCACTGCCTATAAAAGGAATGTAGGGTGACTAGTTCAAATATGGTTATTTACACCATAGCTAAGCAAAATTAGGTGAAATTAATTCTAATCTGGATGTTTTACTGTAAAATCTGCTATAGCTCAAAGAGATTATATGATCTTTGTAAGATCGGTTTTTTTAGTAATTGCTGACCTTGCCAGAGGCAAGGACGAAACTTCAATCTTCACAAAAAAACGGAAAATGAAATGTTTTTTTAAAAAAACCAAACAGATGCAGAGCTTTTCCTAAAGCTTTCCTTTTCCACAGTGCTCACTGTAAGTGACAACAAAACAGAACATCAAACTGGGTCATCTTTGACCCTGTTGTATATTGTAATAATTCTGCGGGTTCTTCACTACAAATCAGGACTCCATCTAGGTTAGTGACAGCCTTTAACTGGCCAGTGAAAGTCAGATGAAATGAGGCTGGCTGGAAGACAGAAATTTGATTTAATTGCCAATATAATTTACATATAAGATGAGACTTGCATTTCCTTTCTGCTTACTGTACTGTCACTTTGTGGATGTCAGGATCTAGAGCTTTGCTGTGATCTTCAACAGAGCCGCTGTGTCGTCCCTGCTTATGGAGTTTGCTGGAAAGACTTGAGACAAGGTACCTTTATGCCAGTTCTGATTGTGCTGATTTTAGGTGACATTGATGGTAATAAACTGCTGTGGAGTCACATGGGCTAACTCAGAAGTTTACTAATCTTATAGAGCTCACTAATATATCAAATGATCTAATATTTGTTTTTATAATCTAGGAGCTTCACTTGTGACCCAGAAATAATATAAAAAACAAGGCAAGCTTCATATAGGACACATGAAAATTCTATAAATGATTTAGAGGTGTCACTGAAACCTCAAGACATCACCACAAAACTATTCAATACATACAGAGTATTTAGACTGTCCACTACTTTAAAATATAATACATGAAATAGACACTTCTCACATAATGAATAATAATGTTTTAGTTTGGGAATGGAATATAGAGATATTTTGACAGGCAAATAAGCCAAATGCAATCAGTTACTAGAACATCCTCTAGGAGGCAATAAGGATTTTCTGCTTAGACCTGAACTGAACTAATTAGACATTGTGCTTGGATGCCTAAGAAATTCTGGAGCGGCACAGTTTGAGTGACGTGTAATACTCGAGTTACCATGTTGACACATGGAGCTGATGGCCACGAGCACAGCAAAATTAAAAATTTAATCTGATAAAAACTGAAGTAATAACAACAAAGTACCAGAGATCAGAACTGGTAGCTCTAACTATTTCTTTTTATATCTTAAAATGTATTGAAAAGATTCGTTGAAGCTTAATTGACAGGCCAGAAAGACAAGGCAATATCTTTTTGGATGTTTCCTGGGCCTCCCAATACAGTTCTGTTTCCCGTGTTGGCTTGTTGTGCAAATTATTTTAAGAGAGGTATTCTATGCAGATAGTGCTCTGTTTGCCTGACATTGACTTGTACAAAATATTACATTTAGTGTCAAATGATCATTAAAAAAGCTTTTTAAAGAGCCTTTCAAAGCCTCAGATTTGTAAGGCTTAACTCTGCTGACTCTGACTGAGCCCTTTAAGTGATGTTAAAATGTACTGATTCAAAGGGAAAATTAGCGCTTGAGAAACATTGGTTCCAGAAGCTGGTTGGGCAACAGGAATGAATGCGAGTCAGTAAAAGGGCTGAGTATTGGCTTTCTCTCCAGAGCTCCAGCCAACACAGCTGTGCTGCAGCAGAGCAGGAACAGAGATTAACAGTGTATATGCACATCTCCAAGGCTAGGAACTGTCTCTGCTCCCACGCCGCCTTCAGTGCAGCTGAGACGGCAAAATTAAAGCCAGGGCTTGGTTTTTGATATCTGGCACAGGCCACCAATAAATTTAATTCTTAAGGGAGGAAAAAAAAGAAAAGAATTATGCCTCAGAGATGTCTCTCAGCAAAACTGCCCTAGAGTTTATTCTCTTGGTTAGGCTGTGACTACAAAAAGCAGTGACGGCCCCGTGGGAATGAAGATGCCATAACATGATCATAAGACTTCTTACATTGCAAGGGTCTGAGAATTAATAAAGTGCAGGACCAGATTTTAAGCCTTTATAACTGTGGTCATGATTAGAATGCTTTTCCAAGAATTTCAAGTGTTGATATGTACCTTATGCCATGGGTTGTGTGTGATGTCAGCTGAGTATATTGGGAGTGTGTTTATGTAAGATGTTTATATCTTCCATGGACTTTTTCAGCTGGTTGCAGCTCAGGTTGAAGAGCTGTAGTTTGCTTAGATCTCTAATTTCCTCAAAAGTAATCACATGGTTATGGTTCACATCAAAATATTCCTGGCTGGGCTGGAAGACAAGGCAGGTTTGAACATAGTTATATGGCCAAAAGTGTTGCAAAAGAAATGGTTAAATTAATTAGACACTTTTAATCCTAAAATAGACTTAACTGGATCCAGTGCTTTGGACTCCCCTTGCTCAGTGTTGGGTCTGTTGGGGGAGACTTAATGTGCTCCAGACATGTTACTCTATTTGCATTATAAAAGGTCAAATGGGTGATAAAGTGATACCGCTGCAATATTGTGATTCAAATTGGAGACAGTATCAACAGGCACCCAAAGTGTGAGCTGCTAATAATGTCACAGTATTCATCCTCCTCCTTTAGTTCCCCATTGTGTTCGCCTGTGTGCATCCTGGCCCAATCCTCTCTTATGAGCACACCTCACAGTGCAAGAATATTTAGGCTAGTAAATGTTTTTTTTTTAAAAAAAAAAAAAAAAAATTAGCGCTTAATTTCTCACCAGGTCATAAAAATTATCTAAGAATGTAATTTTGTTAAAACCATTGATAAACTTTTGAAGTGTTTTTAAGTCTAGAGATGTCCCGCAGCACCCTCAGGCTGTTCCCATTCAAATTTAAAACCTAGGCCAGAAGTAGATCAGAAATTACGATTTTACTGGACATGCAGCCAAATCCACGGCTGCCTTCAAAATGAAAAAGCTTCAACTGATGGAGTGCAAATACAAATGCTATCCTACTGATAAACAATAAAAAGACTATAAAATGTGAATCCAAACTAACACGAAAGAGTGAAAAGACAACAAAGACTATGATGACTCTTTTTCACTTATTCTCCAACTTCTCCCTGAAATAAAAGTGACTTGGGTAAGACGGGGAGTCAGACAGTCAATCAGTTCACCAGAGAAGGAAACAGATGCTACTGACAGTAAGGAACTGGCAAATCTTCCATTATGAAAGAGCAGTACGGGAAGAGTGGAGCTGAGCAGAGACAGGCAACAGATCCTTAGGAAAAGGCAAAATGAGAGAATTGTTAGTACCTCGCTGCAAACACAGACCACTTGAAAGATGGCACTTTGGTAAAATAAGAAGAGAATTGTTATTTTTCTCTTTCTGAACATTCCTTCTAAATAAGCTTTAGAAAAGGAAAAGTTTGCTTGAAAATGGAAAAAAAAAAAAAAAAAAGATTGATTACATAACCATCAAGTATAAGAAATAACACCACTCACAGACCAGAGTTAAAAATGGGAAAGTTTAGACATTTCCTAGTGCCATGTATCAGATATTTACTAGGGCTGCTTCATCAGAAAAGGAGGCTACTGAAGGTGCCATGCGATAGTTATGCATACGATTGCAATGTCAGAATTATGCAGATAAATGTCCACCTGAAGAAGTGTTTTTCTGTGCAGCTATTATAACAATAGGTATTTCTGAAGGTAAAACCGTAGCCTGCTACAATTTTGATGTGTTTTTTTCTTCAGGTTACATTCTTGTGATGTCAAATCTTACAAAAACATCGATCTTTTTGAGAGGGATTTTCAAATTCAGATCTTTCTGATGTCAAATCTTACAAAAAACACCTGCCTTTTCAAGAACAACCGGCACAATCATATGAAGTCATATATTTCATAAAATTCAAAGGAAAGACTGATAGTTTAGGTCATGTCCTATTCCCAGATGCATTCTTAAACTGTTTTTCACTGAAATTCCTTGTCATTTACACAACAGGAAACACCATTAGAATTCAGCCCAATAATTGCAATTCGCATGGCATCATAACTGACAGGCAGCGGAACACAAGTTCTAGTGACGTTAAGTAACGGCAGAACGAAGGCCAAATGGAAATGTTAATTTTTAACTTTTGTGTGTGTTTTATGTCACGGGCCAACTGGAATAACAAAGTGACAATTACAGGATAAATTTCTATTGAAAATTTGTCAGCAATTCCTCACCTGTACCTGACCAAGTATTGGCCTTAGCCAGTGAAAATACGAGGGTTTTTTCATTTAAGAGAGCAATCTGAGGCCTGACCTTCGCTGTCAGTGCCATGTTCAAAACTTCATCATCATGTTGCAAATCATGAGAGAGAATACATCTTTCTGTGCTTTTCTTTCTCTCATAGACACTTTAAACTCCTGTCTGCAAATTACTCCCAATAGCCAAAGCTCTTTGTGGAGTTTTCTAATACGCAGAAATGCCACAGGGACAGATTTCAGCAGTTTTAGAGCTCCTTTCAAGGCTGCATGTGCCACCTCATGGCCATCTACAGTATTTACAAAATGTCCTTTCTCTAACAGCAATGATACAACCCATACAGCACATATTTTACAAGACCTTTCCAAACTTTCAATTACTATGCTTGAATGACTTCTCAGGATCACTGCTGGTTTTGCCTTCTGTCTTAGCTTATTGTTTCAGAGACAGTCACATATGCTTAGACTGTTACAGAGAAGTAAAGCTTTTTTTTTTTTTTTCTGTCAGATTGCTGCAAAGATTAAAGCAAAGGCCACGTGTCTTTGTTTGACTAAGACCATGCCTTAAAAATATAAACAAATAGCAGCAGCATGGAAATATAGCTATGAATTATGGCAAGCAGGGAAAGTGAAGAACAATGAGTAAGAAAGCAGCTTCTGGTGTCATTATTCCAACAGAATGAGAGATATAGACAGGAAAATCAAACTGATAGCTCTGCGGGACAGGGCCCATCTTCCTCTATGCTATAGTATTTAACACCACAAAAAGGAATCTCAGTGGGGCCTCTGCAAATTAGCATGATATAAACAGTAGTAAAGCAAATCTGGACCATAGATATTGCCTTTGAAGATACAATCTTGCCACTCAAAAATCTAATCTCTTCTCAGAGCAAAAAGAGAAAGGCAGTTGTGCAAAAGGTTGGAAAAAAGACAAAGACAGCATTGGAGACTAGAGAAAGTTTGCCCTGAAATAATTTTCCTACTTTCTATTCTTTCCCTTCATAAGTCAGAACGAAAACTTCCTTACCTGAAGTATCTTCATCCTTCGACATAGTAAAAACCAATCTGGACACGGTTCTGCACAGCCTGAGGTAAGTGACCCTGCTTGATCAGGTGGGTTGGATGAGGTGACCTCCAGAGGCCCCTTCCAACCTCAACCATTCTGTGAGTCTACGAAAATAATTCTTCTATTCAGAACTTCTTACTTGGTATGAAATAATATATTCCGTCTGCCTGGCTGTTTTACAGTCAAGAAGTGGAAGGAGTCACTGGGACAGGACTGACAGTTTCTAGGGTTGTGACTGGTCTGATAACTGGGATCCATGCCAGAGGGACCCTATGTTTAGGGCTAGGTGTCTGGAGATACCAGAGATAAATGGAGTAGGATTAAATTTAAGATTAAGGACAAAAGAGGCAGTGAGTTAAGAGTTAGGATGAGGCTTGCAAACCAGGGCCTGGGATGCTATATTGCTAGAACTGAGACAGAAAGAACTGAAATTCTTTGTTATGCTTTTTGCTGGTGCTGGTAGGAAGAACAAGATAATAGCAAAATAATATTATGTTCAAACAAATACAACTTCAAATTATAAAATAAATGGCTGAAGAAACCACGGAGCCAATCTGTTCCACAGGCAGCAAATGCAGATGCTGCAGCTGTTACTGTGGGGAATTCCAAACTAATCCTGCATCAGTCCCCACAAGCTCTAGTGGGGGTCACTGATGAGAAATGGTGAGTGAGAAATATGCAAAAAAAAGAGAAAGGGCAAGGAAAGGACAAGAAGATGATGAGAAAAACTGGAAAGCACTAGTCATGCCTTTGCCACAGGTGGCATAAAGATGTGAGGAACGAAGCAGAGGTAACAAAGAAATATAATGAAAACTGAGAGAGAAAACTGAAGAAAGATGAATAGAAAAATGATGAAAGGAGTGAGGGAAAGAGAGCAGCACTGTTCTGCCTGCTCTCTTCTGTGCTATCCTTGACTAAACAACAGCATTCTTCTGTTCCCACTGCAGCATACCGTATGCACTTCCAGACCTTGGAAACTATCCTCCAGCATTTGTGGCAGCTGCTTTTCCTTAACTGGCAGTTCAGGGTTGCATACATAACAGAGAGATTCCATCGTTTCTTACTAAGAAACTACAAAGAGAAGAAATAGAGAAAGACTCCAGCTTTTCATCATGCTGTTGCAAAAGCAAGCCAAAGACGAGAATAGACATTCCTACCATACAAAGTTTATGCATTGCTCAATATTTACTAAGGATAACAGACTGTAATTAACACAAATTCCATTGTACTGATGTTTGGTAATAATGAGATCTCTTGCAAGACATTTTTTTTCCTGCCTCTTTATAATGACAAATCTCATCTTTGCTGCAGATCCTTAGCAAAAGCACAAGAGGAAAGAAAATAGTACAATGTATGTTGACAGCAGATCCAGAACCCCATACAAATACTACAAAACTGTTGATAACTTATTTTCTTCTTGAAATGCTTTTTTGTAAGGACGTCATTTCTGGTGATTTACAACACTGTCGTTTGAGCGTCAGCAGGTTAGTGTGAGGATTTGATTAATTATTCCTTGACTTCTCTGCCAAAACGAGCATCAGACCATGAGGTTTCAATTTAAGAACAGTTTGGGGCTGATGCTTCTCAGGGAAGATGCATAAATTGCTTATCACCAACTGAAATGGGATCTAATGGAGCTGGCTAATCCATACCAGGAGCTAATACGACGAGACAGTTTTTCATATCCTACCAGCATGGTACAGAGTGCTTTGGGGAGCTTCCTGAAAAGTTTTGTTCTCTCCAGGTTGTATGAAAATAGCTCCTAAAATCATTACCTGTGCCAATCTGACTTCTCCAGGTACCAAAATAAGCTCAATAGTGGTGTTTCAGCTATGGGGAAAATAACTTTTAGCTCAAGACTTATAGGGGAAAAATTGAAAGTGTATGATCCACAAGATCATCTCTGACCCCCTCTGAATGTTTCTTGTGGCTACACTGTTTTTGATTTAAACCATACGCCACCCCTCCAAACCCTCAAGCAAACAAACAAAAAAAGACTAATGTAAAAATAGCCCTCAAACCCACGCTGAGCCATGTTACACCATTAACTGAAATACTGCATCTCAGAATGGCCATGCTCTGAATTCATGGAATTTGTTCTGATCTAAGCAGCTAAAAGGTCCTGATCTCCTCCTGTCCCTCAGGGAGATAAATTTTGCTTTCAAGATTGAATAGATCTTCCAGTTCCCTTCAAGCTCTCAGCTCTGATTTCTACATACAGAAATCACATGTATATATGTATAAACCAAACTTTCATATATTTATATAAAGATGAAAAGCACTGTATCAACTGTACTAAAGTCATCACAATGCAATCACACAGACAGTTAGTGAACTGCTCAGTATACAAAGAAAAAAATGGATTCAAGAGGGGTCCTGCTCCTAGCTACAAGTGGGCAACTGGCTGTCCTAAGACCATTGCTCCACTGGTGAGAGAGTTCTCCAAGCTGCTTTGGGCAGATGGTTCCCAGTGCTTATGAGAAAGATCATGGTTGCATCACAAGTCTCAATGGATTCTTGGAAGGCAGTGAAATAAATGAGCAGAATCACACAAATTTCCAAACTGAGGCTTATCCTCTTCCCCAGAAAAACTTGGGACTTATCTGCATGGATACAAATCCACCCTGTGATACTCTCCTGGGATACAGATGGAATACAGATACATACAGGTAGGATTTGTCCGGTTACTGCATTGTTCACCTATGGCTGCTTTCCTCTTTCAGAAATATGGCCTCTCATAACAATATTTACTCTGTTTTCACAACCATACGAGGTAAGATCTGTATTCTAACAACAAAAATTTGAACCTCTTCTCATGCCTGGCATTTTTTACTGAGCTATGGACCTCTGAATTCCAAGAGCCAGTCATAGGAACACAAAGCATAGGGACTTTGGGGAACTTGAAACCACCTCTACCTGGGTAAAACTTCATAATAATCCTAAATTATTTGATGCTTTACAAAATGTATCCTTTCTTATAATCACAAAGTTAAATTTCTTCACCGGCCAATGCTACTCTAAACAGGCCTTAAAACTTAGGCATTTACTCTTCTACACTGAAAACTTCTTTTTAGGAAATATTTGAAATGACTTCTCAAATTTCAGCCTCAGAATTTGATTGTGCACTCTAAAGATGTGATTTATTTCCCTTCCCATGACACTGTAGGCTCTGAAGTCCCAGGTACAGAATCGTGATTAAGTGATATCACAAGAATTAAACCTGTGTGAAGAAATGCACAGAGGAGAGCATTGAGTTAGTCATATTTTTATCTCGTTTTGCACAGAATTGTTCAGTGCTATCTACATGATTTTCTTCTGTTTCCTATTCAGAAGAAAAACTCCCAAGCAATACCTCTCATTTCATTATAACTTTGTTCTCTCAAGTGGAGATAAATTTACCTTGTTTTACTTAAATGCTACATTCAAAGTTAAGCATCAAACATTGATATCTAATCATATGTGATTCATTGTGTTCCTTTTCTTTATTTGCACTGTCATATTTAAAATCTGTTTAAATCCTTCTTCACTATGCAAACGAGCAGTCCCACGATACTAAACGCAATCAGGCCTAGAGCGTTTCTACAGCCAAACTTGAGAAAGAAGAGACAGATGTCCCTGAGGTACACAAGTCAAACTACTTAAAAAATATGTGGTCATTTTCTCTGTGCCTGACTAGGAAGACAATAAACCCTGGTGCTTCCATCTGGTCCTGTAAGATTCCTCAAAGCTTATGGGGTAATCAGATACTTTAGGAGGAGAACCAACCCATAAATGCGGTAGGTTCTCCAGTTTTTTTCAATCAACAGAAAGCTCTCTTGAAAAAAAGAAGATATAACAGTCAAAATCCTTACTGCAACTAAAAAAATACTGCTTTTTCTCAAAAAGATTCTGTGCTAAGATTACTCATCCCAAAAGCTTTGGTTTGGCTTTTATCCCTACAGGAGTAATTTATTAATTTCTCCTTGCCAAAACAAAAAGATCCTTGGCTTGAGAAAATGACATTAAAAGTAAGCAGAGTTCTATTTATAAGCAACCTCAAATGGAATCTGTAAGTACAGAACTACCTGCAGCTCTAACAAACATCCCTGAACACAAAAAAAAGAGGCATACCTGAGGTGGACAAGCTTGGAGTACTCAAGCAGAAAACAGTCCTTGAAATACTGCCAGTCTAAATTTGAATCTCCCCTCAACTGAGCGTCAAGGTTATTCACACAAAGATTATATAAGCAACTCCTAATGCTTCTTTACAGGTAAAGCTGTGTAGGAACTTAGCATATCATTATCACTCTTGATAAAAACCAATTGGATACCTCACTTATTCCTTTACCTTCTTCCTTTTTTTAAAATCAATGGCTTCATAAATAAGCAACAACAAAAAAATAAAAGCAACAAAAAAATAAAAGCAACAAAAAAATAAAAGCAACAAAAAAATGTCTTTGCAGTCTCATAGCTGCAGCCTAGTACACCACCAAGAGATGGAGATGGGAGAGAGTGATTCCTTTCTTGTCAGCTGTCTGCAAATGGAGTCTGCAGAGCACTGATGCTTCAAAATATTCCAGATCTTTGTAATAAATCTGTTTAGTTAAAATTTACTGACTTGGAATCATCAGAAACAGGTTCTAGTTTGAAGAATCTTTAAAAGTTTACCATGGATTATTTGATAAACCTTCAAAGTGAATGTTTCCCACTGTTTCCAATTCCATCAACAAGAATTATACCATTTCCACTTGGAAATCTTTTTGAATTCTACCTGGACCAACATAACAGGGCAAACTAACACAGTCTGAATCTTTCTTTTAAACAATAGGTTTAGAGAAAGTAATTATTACAGACAGATTTTTTTGATTTTTTAAATTTTTTTTTTAAATCCTAATAGGTGAATATACTGGTCCCATACTGATCCGTAACACCAAGTTTCCTTCACTTCACCCTCAGCATCGCTTTCTAATCATCACCTTAAGGGAATCATCTCCTCAAGTAAGAGCAGGTCTTAGTTTGCTCTTTAGTATTCATAATGATGTCAGTCCAAATTGCAGCACCAATGAAACCGTGCTGTTCCAGAGTGTTCTTTCCTCTAGTGCATTTATTTTTTGTAAGAATGCCTTTTGGAGACATGTGGGGTTTTTTTTATCTTCATTATCATGAATTGAATTTTTACTTTCCAGATTCTTTCTCCTTAGAGCTTTATTACTTCATGTTTTATCCAACTTTTGCAGCTTGGCCAATTCATGTCCCAGCTGATAAAAAGACCCCATTAGGATGCAAAAGCAAGAGGTTGTGTTAAAGTATGGCAGGAAAATTATCTTATTTATGTTTCCTCCAAAAAAAAAAAATAATTAATAAACAAGAACTGCCGATTGTCAGTAGAAGAAACTGAATTATTTGGCCAAAGGGACAACTCTGTTCTGAGCAACTGCAGATACTCTTGTGCTGTATACTGGCTCATATCCCAGTCCTGCTCATATCAATTAGAGCATTGTTTCACCCAGGCAGGACTGGTCCCTCAATGTGGCTTCATTATCATGCAAGTCTCAGCCGGGAAAAGAGAGTTAGAGGGTACAGTTAAAGTGGAATTGGAGCTTTTCTTCAGACACCTAAGGGCTGGGATCATTTCTCTCCCCATGTGGGATCCCCGTGTGGCATAATAATCACTCTTTGTTTTGTTGAAGAAAAACTGGTTTTGCATTTTTTTTTTTAAGAGGTAAACCTTTAGGATCAATTAAGCTGCTATACAGCTGACAAGCAAATAAACTACTCGTTCCTTTTGAATAAGAAGCAAGGATTTGGCTCCCAAGTATACAACTTCCATAAAACTCTTCTGAAAGCGAGCATCTTGGCTCATTCTGCCTACACCCTCCAATGTGAATATTATTCAAAATATTGATATATGCACTAATTATAGGCACTTCTGATGAAGAGAGGAGGAGACTGAAGCACATATCTGCTTCCTAGAAACTACATACAGACAGAGGACAAGCAAAAGGGGAAGTTACAACCCTCTGCACTGACAGAGTCTGTGCACCCTTGATCAAAAGAATCTGTTGACTCTTGATCAAAGTACTTTTAAGGGGTCCTGTTTATGTAATCACAGGGTTTTTTCAGTTACTTGTGTATAGACATATGTGAAAACAGCTCACTCAAAGTGCATTAAAAACTTACTAGGAATGTTTACAAACTGCGGTACAGAAAATCTGGGACCAGGTCTTTTGTGTTTTAGAGCAACTGTCATTGCACGGATGCAACAACAGTTGGACTCTGATCCATTAAGTTGCCTATACTGTTCTTAAAGGAAGGGAAACAGAGTAATCAGTTGGAAATCAGAAAAAAACAACCACCAGTAACTTGAGAGCTGGGTGAGAAGGAGTTTTCTAATCTGCAAACCTCAGCCCTTTCAGAAAGGTTTATACTATCAACTAGTATGGGCCATAACCATAATAATCTGGGAACTCAGAGGGAAGATCCTCTTCAAACACCTCTGCTGGATGAATAAAAGAAGAAACTTGAAACTCAGTTTACCACAGTAAGTATCCTACCCAGTGCAGTGTTCTGGACTGGATCTCTGAGGCTTCCTTTTTGGTGCAACTTCATTTAAGAGCCCGTTGGTCAAAGCATTTACCTAAGGCTTGAGACACCCCTTGCAAATAATTTTGAACCTGACAGAACTGAAATTGGAAGTGGATCCCCTGCAATATGTTAAGTGTCCTAGAACCGTGGCTGTTCATTATTTTGAAGACTAATTAACTCAAACAATGACATCATACATGCAATATATTATTTTCCATTTCCACCCAAAGTATACGGATAGCATTTGGAAGATCTTTTTATTACAAAGACAAAACAAGAAAAAAGAATAGATCCTCTGAGTTTCTGTTCAGACTTACATTTCCATTTATAACCAAACAGGCTTCCTTTAGATTTAAACTAAAAACCCTTTATACTAAAGGAAGTAAAAAAAAAAAAAAAAAAAAAAGGAAAGAAAAAGAAATATATGTACAGATCCCACTGTTACCTGTTTTCTTTGACATGGCTACATCCTCGAAAGGAATTTAAAGTAAACAAAGATGAGCCCTAGGGAGTTTTGACACAGACTTTGGGATGATCAGGGCTGTATATATTGCCTATAACTCTGAACCATGAAAGTTGGTAGGAAATTTTTATTAGAATGAAAGAAAGATTAAACCATGTATGTAAATCCTTGGTAGTAATCAGAATGCTCATGCTAGAAATGCCAGGCTGATACCACCTTCTATTTTTTCTATTAAGTTTCCAGTGAGCTTGACCTCTTACAAATTCTGCAGTGTATGTAAGCCCTGGGAATGGTTTAAACAATACATCTTTAATCTAATATAGCACTGCAAATGCTGAAGAGCCTGTAGGCTAAGAGGCAGATCATTCAAATGTAAAAACAAATTTGACTGGAGTCTAAATAATGTTAGCCTCTGTTGTAAACTATAGCTTTCTTTTGACATGGAAAGGAAGAATGCATTTTGCCAAAAGGCAATTAGCTTGGAAAGCCTCTGTAAATGATACTGCAGTGAAAATAAACTTAGTCCCCCAGCCTTAGTTTCACAGCTGTGCATGAGAAACCGAACAGATCATGCCCCGTGTCATGAGTAGTCATTAGCTTTTGGCTGCAGCCCATGTCTTGGCCTTGGGATATCACGGGAACTGAATCACTGATGTCAATCATTTCTCTCCATGGTGACACTGCAGTTTTTTGCAGTGAGAGGCCTCTAGTGTTTGCAGTGTTCTTGCTAATAAATAATAATTTCTGGAAACACTCTGCTGCCTTTACACTTGTACTTTGTCATCTGTAATTTCTCTTCCTTCCCTGTTGTCAAGCCCAGCTTCAATTTCTCTCGGCTTTGAACGGTCACCGTGATCTGGTCTCATTCATCCCAATCAGCATCTCCTTCTGCTCTAATTACTTTTATCTTGGGATCATTGGCTCCATCTTGGGATCATCAGCTCCCTTTGCATTTTTTTCACGCCCTCTCCCAAGGGAAGGCGGACTGAACTGCAGCTCTCACCTCCCTGTTGGGACACGGTAACTCAGGTAATTCAGAAAGCTACATGGTCTTTTGCTAGAAATGGACATTCACATATTTATTCTCCCTTTATATCCCAAACTGCTAATCACAGAGCTCTCGCTGGTTCTGGACTAGCCTCTAACTCAAAAGTTAGCATAAAGAGTACCAATTTTTTTCAGGAAAGGGGAGAAGCCAATTGTTTTTATGACAGCATATCATATGACAGCATGAGAAAACGCCAGGATAAAACTTCTCCTGAAAGGAGTTAACATCTTCAAGTTATAATAAAAATAAACTATCCAAACACTAAAATAAAAATTAAATGGCAAGCTTTTTACGTAATACTGAAGTCCAAACAAAAATACGCAGTCAAAAGAAACTGAAAAAAAATCTTTTCCTCATTGAGAATCTCAGAGGTCTTTAAAAATGATTTAGTTAACTCCGCATATGCAAAAAACCTCAACAGCTAATTAGTTCCAAATGTTTCAGCCTTAATTCTTAGAAATTGAAGTTTAAAACTGTACTTCCTGTTGTTCAGCAATTCCATAAGTTAGCCCTATTTATTAGACACATTTATATACCATACTATTAAAATACCATACACAGACAAACTAGAAGAAATCGTAACAAGGACCAGACTCATCTCTACATTCTTGATCAGGTTATTATCAAACCAAAATACATTCAGCTTTCTTAGGGCTTCCTGATTTGCAGTCCTGGAAATTTCATTTCAATAAAGATAAAACTTTTGCAAATTTACACATTTTTGTAGATCATCTGTTTTCTGCAACAGAAGAAGGGGTATTACTTTGCAGCACTGAGAAATAAAATGTCCCTCCTTTTTGTCAAGATGCCATTAACTTGCACAGAAAATTGCTAGGTGGCTCCAAATAATTTGCGATCACTCCCTCTGTGCAGAATTCTGCTGAGTTACAAAGCTTTTCAATTAAGCCAACAACAAAAAAAATTGCAGCAGCTACAATGGTTCATGATAAATTATTATGTGTTTCTAAATAGGGCATTATTTTCATTCAAACATCTTATTTCTAACCAGTTTCCTGGAAAAGGTTTCAATGTAATTATTGTAGTTTTTAAAAACATAATGTTTTTAATGAGAGAGGAAAAAAAATCCAACAAATTCTAAATTTAAAAAAAGTAATCTGTAACAGACATCATTTGATCCTTATCTAAAATGAGATTTTTGGATACTTACGTGAAGAGCCAGATCCTGACTCCTTTGACTAGTGCCTTCTTCCTTGAACAGATGAATGGAGTGCTTGTGAAAGAAAATGATCATCATTGTAAGGGACTGGAAATCAGCTAAATTTGGCTGGAGCAAAACCTCATATTTGTCACTAAACAGCATTCAGCTCTTTGAGCAAGGGCTGAAATCATTTGAATATTTTGTCCAATGAGAATGAGAGTAGGTACCATTTGGAAACTTTTTATGCCTACAGTTCTGGGATAACCTGAGAAAATATCTCCAGTGCTGTTGTTTTCATTCCTCTTGACCAACATTCTCCTAAGACAATCTGTTACATAGATGGCTCCATCTGTACAGCTGAATCCTATCCTTGATTTCTACTGAGTGTAAGAAGAGCCAAGAAATTAAATGCATTTGTAGACAACTACCTGTAGACACCTAAAGGAAGGTGTCTTAAACTGGAGTGGGCCTCCATTTTAAAATTCGGAACAGTTCATAGAAGACAAAATTTCTTAATCACCCGATTCTGCTCACAACTATACATGGTCTACAAAAATGCAGGACTGAGTCAAAACTACAAGATTAATTTTGGTCAGATTTATATAACAAGCTTATTTCTCTTTCTATATATGAATATTTCTGCAGGGCATTTCCCAAGGCACAAGAAAAGTAGGAAAATTGTACCTTAAATGTAATTTACTCTGAAGGTACTCTCTTGAGACATTCTCCTTTCTGTATCCTAACTATGAACACATTTCCTGCAGTTCTGAAATGTTCGGATCACCACAAGCTGTTATTAATGCACGCCCTATACCACCTTTGGGGCATTCCAGAACGGAAACAACTCTACAGATGGCATCTCTAGAGAAGCAAAAATAATTGTATATTCTAGCAAGGACATTGATATTTATAGAAGTACAGAGGGGAAAAAAAAAAAAAAAAAAGATTAAAATCAAAACCAAATTACTAACTTAACAGCTCCATAATTACTTCCTCAAGGTTCTGGCTTTGGTTATCACTTGCATCATCTCTTGAGTTCTCTGCAGTGATTATTTCTTAGTATTTTCTTAGAAAAAGTGCCACCCACATAATTCATAAGTCACAGAATTTCCAAGAAGTTTGGAAAGAAGACTTAAATTTCTAACAGCTTGTGTTCCAGAATTTCTATTTCTAACAGTATCACAATGGGGATTACAAGTTCAAATTGCCTGGAATACTTTATTACTTTTTAAATTAACTTTTTTAGATTCTAAAGGTCCAGAAGTAGTATAGTATAAGCTATTCTGACCACCCTCATAAGAAGGGGTGAGGAATTGCACTCTCTTATACTTGTTTTGCACTTGCTAATTTGTATTCCTACAAAGCATAAAGATGCAGTAAAAAGGAACAAATCAGAGCTCATAATTCACCCAAAATCTCAATAAAAGCCCCTCTGTAAAAATATATCAGAATATAACTGAGAGAATGAAACCTCTGCTACTTTTTGGAGTAATCACACAGCTGCTAAAATTATTGTTTAGAATTATCAAACTCTTATTAGTAATAAGAGTGTGAATGTTGCAGCAGCTTTTTTTTTTTTCTTTTAAAAGCAGTTACATGATATATTAACCACAGTATGCACAAACTACACCCTTGATATACTACATCCCTGCTGCTTTTCAATTTCTGCCACAATATTTAACGACACACAGCCACTCTAGCGAGTAATTTAGGACAGGAAACAAAGAAGATATTTTTCCATGTAGAGCAGCTAAGGAAATTACATTAGACCTGGATTAGACTCAGGTGGATGCCTGCTCCTCTGGGCTCTGTAGAGGAGCTCGGGGAATTGTTCTGCGTTGTCTAGAAGGGGCACGGCTTTGCCAGCATCTCTTCTGGATCGCAATTGCCACTGAGAAGTTCCATAGAACACATTCCCACAGATTCCTGCCATGGATTTGCCCTCTCTGGCCTAGTTGAGGCCGACACTCTGCCCAGGCCCAGAGTGCCACAGGCTGTGGGTGAGAGGCACCTTGTCCCACCCACCAGCAGGCTGAAAGCAAATCAGAGGTCAGCACTTGATGCATTGACCACTCCCAGACCAGGCAGGGCAGAGCAGCAGCCAATCAGAGGCATGAGTGTGAGGCGGGACAGATCTGGCGCTGCAGGGATGGCGGCCATGACAGTTACCTCAGTGAGGGGAGTCTGCAGGGGCAGGAGGTGTTAACACGTCCCAGAGGGCTCAGCACCAGTAAGCCCAGTGAAATGGGCCCATGGAAACTGGGTCCATGTATTTCTCAGCCATGCTGGGACAGTGGTCTGACAGCAACACGCTGGAGACCTTCCCCATCCCTTTTCTGCACACTTGGCCCAGTGCTGGTGATTAATTTAAGCGGCAGCGACATTTCCTCTTACTCTGTTAGTGCGTGAGGTGGTGGAGCGTAGCTGATAAAGCTGGTTTGTGAAATGTCAGAAAAAGAGGGTTAGAGAGTTTTGTTCTGGCTTGTGTCTCTGCCTTGCTTGGGGAGGGTGTCACGTCTGTGCAGCAGTTTCTCGTCAGGGGGCAATGTAAACTGACTGCCAAAGCGCAGCACAGAAGCTTACTGTGGCTTAGCTTAAATCAATTAGAAGTGTGAGATAAAATAGGCCATTCTTAAAGCAAAAGGACCGTGCTCACTGAGCCATTTGCACTGGATTAATTTTATCAATTTCAGAACAATTATTACGTTTATTTCTTTGTTTTGCATGCAGTGAGACCAGCTGAACATTTTTGCAGAGGTAGAATTACTCAGCAGAAAATTGGATCCTCGCTAAAACAAATGTCATCCAAGATGTCTGATTTGTGAGTAAGGAGGTGAAATTTATTCAAAAACGCAAAGATACCTGTTAAAGTCTTTATATTAATATTTCTAAACCTTTTCAGTGGCAAGGGAGAAAATTACGCAATTAGCGTCTGCAGTTCTACGAAGGAGGATCAGTCTGTAGCTCCCTGCTTGCACTGCTTAGTGTTGTCACCAGATGACACTCCAAGTCCACATAAGGCAGACAAATTCTGTTTATTTCTGTATTGTCCAGTAAGTTCTGGCTTGGTGTTAGATTTCCCTACCCGTAAATGCTACATTTCACTTACCTGAAGACGAAAATATATATAACTGCCTCTTTTAGCAGAAGTCTGTGACAAGATAAAGCTATGAATCCACATACGCTCTCCTGAACTAACATATCAGAAACAAGTACATAATGGAACAATTTGAAACTAAAAAGGGGATGTTAATGCTCTGAAAACTGTGCACACTTTCTAATTCATGGGATAAACCAAAACAATCCTCTACTGTTAGCCTTTTCCTGAGAAATTTTGATGTAATTTTTATTAAGGGAAGTGCGCGTTGTTCCTTTTACACCAGATCCTGTTTAGCAAATGACTCTTTTTCTTTCCTTTCACACAGACAAAGAATCTTAGCAGTAACCTTCTCAGTAAATTAGTTTAAGCAACTAGGCCAACTGATAACCATTTTGTGATCTGTTTAATAATTTTAAAACAGTAATTGAATGAGTAAGCATTAAAGCTGGACATTGCATCCAAATTCAGATATTCATTGGTACTATCAGTAGCAAAATGCAACCGCTTTTGTTTCTGAACATCTAACAGAATGACTCATTATTGGCCATGAGGAAAACCAAACAATCTAATTTGGGTATCAGGATTTCTGTTTGACTGGAAAGCACTCCTGTCTTACCAGAAGGGAATTATTATAAAAATCAACATTAGTGTGCAACACTTTTGGTCCTTTCTATGCGACTGAATCACCTCAGAGCACCTGCTCCGGCAGTCTAAAATCTGTGTGCATATATTCCTTATCTCTTCAACTGCAGCAAACATGTAGGGCAGCATTGCAATATTAATTATTTACTCAGCTCATTAAGAGCTAGCTAATGTTACTGCTGGATAATCTTGTGTTGGTCTATAAAGCCTTTAAAATCTATATTTGCACGTACAGTATTTTAAAAACATCTGGCAGCAGTTGCTAAGTTTCTCTTGTAATAGAAATGATTTTCAAACTTTACTGAGACTGAATTAATCATTTCAAGTGTGTTATCTTTCACCTTCTGTTGTGGCACATTCTGCTCTAATTCTGCTAAAGCCTTTTAGTATAATTTGAAATCTTCCCATAGCATAGTCAAAGCAACAGTGTAAGTGCTGATGGTGCTTTGTTGCTCTGTACCTACTTCTGGAATTGTCCTTCTAGTTTTGCTGACTACTGTAGGAACTTTTGAAACTGATGTTCAACAGATTCTTATGGATCACTGTGCATCACAGGCATGTGTTTCTGCCTCTGCCTTCTACTGATGTGAGTCATGGCTAAATAGTCATTGATGCATTAGTTTGTAGAAGGCTCTTTGTTCTTAAATATTCTGTAATCTATGTGCAGTTTTTTGTCTGCTTCTGCTTTGTGTCATACAGTATTTGTGTATCACTGGAATGTTTCTGACTTCTGCTGTGTCATTTATTCATCCAAGTGCTTCTGGTATCATCTCTGCAAATCAGTGTATATTTAGATTAAATGTCAGGTTAAGTGGCAAGAAGCAGTCATGAAAGACCTCATGTAATTATTTAAGAGAGATTACAGTTCAGAAACAAAGCTCTCTGTGCTTTAGTGTTAATAAAACCACAGGCACTTTGGCTATATTTTAGTATCAGGTAGGATATATGAGATAGTTTTTGGGATTCTTTTTTTCTAATAATTTTATCAGTGTAAATATTTTGATGGGAGATGTGGCTATGTCTTGAAGTACTTAAAAAAACAAGTTTCCCATTAAGCACCTGGGAAATGTCATCCCTTCCACTGTGATTCCGCAGTTAGGGTAACAGGGTAAGCATGGACAGTAGGTGGAAACATGATCCAGTTATGCTGGTGTCTGCACTTAATAATGCAGAGTCCTTACTCCCACTGAGGTCGAGAACTGAGGGAGGCTTCTAGGGTTTGTCCCAGCAGTGGTGATGCATTAAGTGTGTTCATGAGTGCCCCGTGTGCCATGGGCACAAATGTGGCACAGGGAGAAGAGCACTTGCTTTTGGCACTGCCAAAAATGGATGTTATTATTCGTGGAGCATTCTGGCGTGTATCCCAACCTTGACCTGCAGGATCGAATGGGATAAAAGTGTCTTGTCTCAGGTAGGTCACTAGTGAGATGGTTGTCACAGACTACCCAGAGTCATGGCTTTAAATGCATATGTGTTAGTGTTTTATCTAAAATAACTCCTGATTATCTGAGCTCTGGATGGAAAAGGCCATTTCCCAGCAGCTCTGGCTGCATCCTTGTGCCACAGAGTGTATGATGCGGAATAGGTGTCAGTGTGGTGGGGCTCTGCTCTCTCTGCTACTCATCTGCTTTTACAGACAACTGTTCACCTTTTTTCTAAAGTAAATGAACTAAACAGAAGCAT
Organism: Baryphthengus martii; assembly: GCA_013396935.1. Taxonomy (NCBI): domain Eukaryota; kingdom Metazoa; phylum Chordata; class Aves; order Coraciiformes; family Momotidae; genus Baryphthengus; species Baryphthengus martii. The sequence continues at coordinate 117,626 of VWZK01002042.1, forward strand.
ATAAATGAGTATGTCTGAGCTTTGTATTTTGCTTGGCTTTAGGTCATCTGACTTGCTGTGTTTTCTCATTGCTTTGGATGTTAGGCTGTAAAAACTGAGGAGTGAACTTGGATGGGCACTGGATGTCTATATGAAATTCCCTGTGGAATTTCCAGGACAAGCTGCTTCTTATGTATCTGTCAATAACATGTAGGAAGGAAGACTGGGTTATCTCAGATGGGTTTGTCTTGGAGATGGCTGTTGAAAGCCTCCTGTAAGGAGATTAATAAACCAAACCCAAACCTATAAACCTTCATTAATGCTTCTAAAAACAATAGCTAAGGCATTACTTATAGAGTGTTTTATTATTGCAGTAGCTTCTTCAGCCAGCTCTGGGCCGGATGTCATGCTAACAGACAGAAATGAGCTCAGCATTGATCTATAAATTAGCAGTTGCCTAGTGACTCATGATCTTGGCACACTTGCTTTATATAAACAGAAAATAGCACTATGCAGTAATGGACACATGCCAGGTTTTTGTCAGGGTCACTGTCCCAGAGCTTACAGCAAATTTTTGATGTAAATTTTGACAGGAGAATAACTTGAAATTGGAAAATGTCAGTGAATGCAAGGAAATGTTCAGAAACCATCAGCTAGATAACTACAAAGGAATGTTGCTATAAACGCGCTGCAAGGGAAAAAAAAACACTCAAAAAATATGACTTGAACTATACGAAAATAAGCAAGGTAGCATAAAATGGAATTTGCAGGGCACATATTAAATGGATTAGAAATTGGCTTAAAAGTGGATTGAAAAATAGGAAAAAAAATTTATTGTTATTAATCAATTTGATGAAGCTATCTAATCATTTTGTTGGCCATCCAAATGATATCTTAGGTCTCTGCCAGTTAAATCTGCAGACAGCGTAGACTTGTTGAGTAGTAAGTAATGAAGTTACACCTACAAAATTATTTTTGTCACCTAATTGAATGATGACAGTCCAGCAGTATGCACTTCAATCCAACTAACTGCAGGATTACATGGGCTACAGCTACATGAACGAGAAACCCTTGTCTTGAGCTGCTTTGCCTCAGGAAAGCGATCTAGAGTCATCCATAACAAAGTACTTCAGCCTCAGCTCCCACTGGAGTGCTCTAGTTAAATTAACCAATGTGGGTTTGTCAAATAGGTGAACCCAGAGAATCAAACAGAGAAAGGATTTTTCTTTTGTACGCAGCACAGATAAAATGGCTCCTGTAGTGGTGTGTTCATTTAACGGTGTGTTCTCACGCCAGAGAAAGAGGCCACAAACTGAAACTAAACCCGGTGATAACACTGCTGACAGATCCTGGGAAGGAAGGCTGGGACTGAACTGGGTAGTAGTATATAGAGAGTTACGGAAAATTACAACTGATAGCAGAGAGTTTTTGAATCTGACAGGGAAAGGGGCACCAATACTCAGCCACCGAAATTTTCAGTATAACAATGTGTTGTAATAAACATGTCAGGTGTTGTCAGCATTAGTGGAGGTAGCTTTGTATCCATGCTGAATTCTTCTGTGCCATTTATCTCAGGGGGATCTGAGTTAGGTTAGAATCAGCACCCATGAAGCTTCATCCTGGTATTTTCATGGACAATCTTGAAGAAGTTGCAAGATTTGCTTTTTATTAATTTCAACTTTATCCTTCCTTGTAATCTATCAATTTCTGACCCTTTAAGCTCCTTAAAGTTTACAGCCTATATTTTTCAATGCTTATGAGTGGTAAAGTAAATAATTTCTCCAAGAGAGATCAAATTTTTCATGCTTTCTGAAGAGGATTTGCAGATCTAGGAATGTGAGTGTGCTTCTCATTTTAGTGGTCAATAGTTCTTACGTTTTGTAACAGAACAAACTCTGCTTGCACCAGTACTTTGAAAAACATCACCTTTTTCAGCCTCCATCCTTTTTGTCTTTCTTTTCTCTCTGGGCACAAGGGCCTGGACAAGCTCCATTGAAACAAAAGCAAATCCTCCATGGGACATGGTGTCATTACAGGCTCGTGAAGTCACGAGGGAAGTAATTTTGGCTCTAATCTGCGGTCTGTGTGTACTCCTGTAGCCCCACTGAATCCCATGGAATGATGCTAGCTAGCTTCCTGCCTGCTGAAGGCCACAACTGTTTTATCATCATGTTCTTGCCTTCTGTTGGCTTTATTCTGCACACGAGGCACTAAACCCAACCACTGGAGTAGGTGTGGAAGAATAATTTCAATCTTGCGAAGCATCCTTATGAATCATCTTTCCCCAGAGTTAGTTACAAAGCGGTAGGGAGAAGCAAACAAAAATATTCCAGAGACTTCTTGAGCGTATTCTGCAGTCACACTGTAATGTCAGCTACCAGACATCTCTGGGAAACGTGAGCCTCAAAAAGCACTACAGAAGTAGCACTGGAACATTTTGTCTATTCCATCATGTCTCCAAACTGTACTTGAAAGCAACAATGAAATGCAGTGAGGAATTTTCACCTGCTATTCTTTTCTTGCATTTTTCCATGGTGACTAGCACATCTCTTTGTCTCTGAGGCACAATGGAAATTGAAAACCTGCCGGATTAGAACAAGTGCAGTCAGCTTCCCAGTATCAAATAATACCTTAATTGGTCTGTCTGCATGGATGAAAAAGGGCCAAGACTTATCATCCCAGTCTGAGACGTAGAAAAAGTATCCTAGATCTGATATTAGCAAATCGTCCTTGAGCTATTTGTATCTTTTGATGAAGAGACCTGATAATATAATTCACAGAACGAGGGTACTGTAGGACTTAGGGATCAAAACATTGTTCAGAGCATGTAATGGACTTCTTACATAACCAGCTGAAAGGAAATCCCCCAGAAAAACATTTTTCTTTCTCTTGTATTTCTTTATTTCGTCAAACTCTTTTTTTTTTTTTTTATTTCTCCCCTGAATCGCAGAAGCAAGACTAGCAAGCACCTTGAGAAGTCACCTAATTCACCCCTTTGCTCCAAGGTAGAATGGACTTTTTCCAAACCTTCCCTGTGTACTATTTCTGTAACCTGTTTTTAAAAGCCTCTGGTAACGGAAAGTCCAAACCCAAAGACAAATGGCAAATGTTAATCCCAATTTGCAGAGAAAGTTAGTTGAGTGCAAGAGAAAACACTGGTGTACTCAATGGCACTTCAATATTACATTATCTTTTAGATTTTGCTGTAGGAAAGCAAGAACCTGGAAGTTTCAAAGGCTCAGATGACTCTGTCAGGAGCTTCCATCATGTCTCCAAACTATTTGCACAAGTTTCTATCCCTTTATGTTGCATAAGAAATACATGACTTGTTCAAACTCCTGTACTGAGGATTGATAGCAGAAATTAGAGTATGTATGCTTTGGGCTTCTTATTGTGATAGAGGAGAACCCCCAATTTATAGTTTTGGATGGGTTAGTGTATCAAAAATCTCCAAAACATAATTATCAAACCCCTCCAAAACATAAAGCTGTTTTAAGAATCATATAACAGGGAATTTTATCACTAGGTTCCCACTGTAAAGAAAGTTATAACACAATCTAAAGGACTCAAAATTACAAAAAAAATATAAAACTGATACTCTAAGTCAGTATGTGAATGAGTAAGTTAATGAAACATCCTGAAGGCTGCTAAACATTGTTAAACTTTGGGCAAAGGAAATTATCAACTTGTATCACTACAGAACAGGCTTACTTTTCAAAGAAGAACTGAAGTTCTCTCTGTGATATAGTTAATTAAATAAAAAAGTGAAGAATTTCTGCCCAGTTCTATGAGCCGCAGTTAATATATTTCTTTTGAAAAGACGCATGAAAAAAAAATATGGTTTAAATTCTGCTTCTTGCATCGCCATAGGTAAAAATGTTGTAGGGAAAAAAGATTGTGTATGAGTTTCTGTTATGGAAGTGACTCTGCTCTGACAGGTTGAGATACTGATACTGCCAAAGCAAAGGAGACTTTTGAGAAGCCTAAGTGGCTGAGTCTGTCTGAAATGTAGAATGACTCCATCAGTAGACATGCCAGGCCTGTGGAGCCCCTGAGGATCAAGAATCCTGACAACTGCCCTCAGTTGCTCTGAGAGAGGGATTATGATTTCAAAAGTGCAGCAGAAAGGCTGCACTCACATTTCTGGAAAATTGTTTTAGTGATATAATACACCAGTCTTTCTTGAGCATAATATAGTCTAAGGCTCAGGACACTCTAGTGTTTCAGTTTTGGAGTGAAGAAAGTCTTTCTTTCTCTGATGCTTCTATTGGTTCTGTGACATCTGATGTTGAAAATTTCATGTACACACCATTTCCAGACCTTCATTTTACCGCCTGAGTAGTCATTTATGAGAGTCACACTTGAACATGGATTTCCTTGTTCTTTTGGATGCAACTGGAAGAAGAATAGGCAGTAATCCCTGCCTCCCCCCACCAGTAAAAAAAAGGCTTGAAACAAAGCAAAAAAAAACAAACCATGCAGAAAACCCACAAACCACACATAAGGGCCACACAGCCTAGTGCCAGTCAACATTCATTTCCAGAGTGTGATGTATCATGGGGGGATGTCTCTGTAAAAAATTTCCAGCCAGTACAATCAAGAAGAGAATTTCTCCATTAGGAGAAGAAACACAAACACTGATGGTGTCAGATACTTTGCTCCTCTCAGAAAAAAAGAAATGTGGCTGCCCAGAATATTGATTGTGATACTGCATCGTATTCTTGATCACATTTTGGGCCAGCTGTGATTCAAATTATTGCTTTCACTGAACTAAACTCCTCACAAGAAGCCCACTAGAGCCAGAGCAGCAAGGACTGGTTTGCTATTTACAGCAAGATACACATATGAGCAGAAAAATTGCCTTCTGGGATTAAGAGGGAGAACAGACATAATGAAGACAGCTGATGAGACTTGTTGGTTGTGCTTCCCACAGACCAAATTAATTCCAACAGATGAGTAAAAGATGGAAAGACATGCTAATTAGCAGCTTTTTTTAATGAACAAGTTCTGTACTTCAGGATCTAATTGGCCTACTAGATAAGGCATATGTTGTCTGTGCTTTCAGAGGCAAAGGTGACCAAGTGTCTTTCCCTCCAAGACAAGGGTTATCTTCAGGTAATTCCAATGCTTGAGGATTGATTCTACTTCAGACTGAGGAATATTTACTTCAATATTCCATATATACCCTCTAGATAATGAGAGCCCTCTTCCATTACAGCTCTGGGGAATTACATGCTACAATAAACTCTACAAAGACAGATAAGGTAAAGGGAGCTCAAAGGGCTGAAAGTCGTGGGTAAGACCATTATATCAGAGTGGTGGAGAACAGTCAGGGTTGTGAGACAGTAAATGGAGAACAGAAGAGGAGGAGCCTGAGGGAACCACAATAAGAGAAGAAAAGACAAGAGAACTAGCCAAGATCTAATTGCTTTGCCTACAGTTTACATGTTAAAGGAAGAAAACAGAAAATATTTAATGGAAAACAAGGGTGGAAGGAAAAGAGAAATCTAGAGAAAAATACGAGAAAGAATTTAGCTAGATAAATTGGCTATGAGGGTAAAATAATTTCCTGGGAAATACAAGTGAGTAGTTGTTTGTATCACATCTCTGTAAATTTTGGGGAAAACCATAAGTATGGTAAATAATTGTGCTGGAAGAAATCAAGACCTACCACTCTGCTGTGTGAATTTCAATGCACTGGATTTACTGCCATGACACATGTACTTTTTAAAATTCAATGCTATGCTGGCAAGTAATTTCTTCCCAATTTTTATGCTGCAATTTGTCATCATGTTTGAAAACAATCAGGAAAACCATGAAGGAGGCTGAAATGCTAGTTCAGGGCCAAGCTTGTACTAAATTTTGCATCAAGTCTGAGTTCAGAAATACTCAGATATTTAAAAGATAACGGGATGCTAAAATGTTTGCTGACTGATGACATCCATGAATACTGCCACAGAAGAAGTGTATGGTCCTGTACGGTAATGGTGGTAGCATATAGTAAGTAAAGCGTTAAAGGACCATCTTTGCATGCTTGGAAAACAAGCTCTGAGCATCAAGACCACAAAAATAGAGGACAAAGGTTAATTAAGTTGTTACTGTTACTTGGCTTTGGTACTGGTCAACCACAAAGAATGTATTAAAAAGGCCACCCAATGCCCCAGCAGCTTCTTTCAGTGTGACGGATCTAGGACTGTGCTGCCACAAAAGTAATAAAGACAGGCTCAGGAAGCAGCTTGTCTCTTCCAGAACTAGCTCACATTTCTAGGGAAATAGTCAACAAAACAGAGGGGAAAGAATGAGAAAGATGTTAAATTTGGTGATGATAATGAAACCCTGCATATTGAACTAGCATCAGATGAGGCTGATTCTCTCCTGCCAGTCAGATTTGATTGCTTTTTTAATAGAATTATAAAATATAATGGAAAGAGGGAATCCAAAATCTGCCATGTATTTCATGGAATGTGTATTTGAAACAGGTACCTCTCAAAACTTAATTCAAGGGGATGTAGGTGGGGGGATTGTCACTGGCAGAGTGGTAATGCCTGCATGAGATCTTACCATGAAAGTGGCCATTGATCAAGTGAAATCTTCAGCTTTCCAATTAACCAAAGAAATCTCAGCTTACTGTTTTGACAGATACTACTGAAAGTATAACGTAGTGCTGCTTCAACCAGATCAGTTATAGAGAACACAGGAGAATACAGACAAATGCTGCTTCTGCTGCAAGGGAACGAATGGCTGTGCTGATTTTCCTACCCAGAGACTTTCTGTGAGAGGAAACATCAAACACATTTCATACTGTCTTGATCTGTTCTACTTAAAGTCATGGCAAAATTAATCTGCTTGCATGACATGTGTCCCCGAGGATTATTTATGGGATTATGGGGTGAGAGACACATCAGAAATTGGTGATGTGTGGCTGGGGAAGCTGCAAACAACATGCATCGTGCTCCTAAATTCTGGTTCAATGTTTAAAACATTCACTGCCCACTGACTGCAGTGAGGTTTGGCACTGACAGTACTCTTGGCAAAATCAATTTCTTCTTTCTGTCCCTTTCTAATGCCTCTAGACTTTCAGTCACCAAAAGAGATACCAGAGGTCCAAGTTGAGTGGAAGCCAGGCAGAAAGCAACAGCTTCTTTTAGCATTAGTATACACACCATTCTTAGTCTCTAGTCTCCTGGGGTTGCAGTTGGATTCAAAAGATGGTTATGTGGGTTAGATCCTGTTGCCCCTCTGCTTACTGCTCCACAAGAAGAGGAGGAGATGGGCCCAGCTTCCATTAAGACAGTTGTAGCAAATCCAGACAGCCTCTCCAGCTGTTGGAACCTGCCTGGAATTGTGCTGGATATGTGCTGATCCTCATACTCAGAAGTGATGTGGAAAATAGAGAACAGCGATGTAACAGGGATTGCAAATGATGTGGAGTTAGTCAGCTTAATAAAAACAAAAGCTGTCTGCAAAGAGTTGCAAAAGGGACCTCACAAAATTTGAGCAACTATCTAGTGAAACAGTAGATGAAACTCCATGATGATAACTGCAAACTGTTGCACATGAGGACAAACAACCGTGACTGCAGATGTGTACCAATGAGCTCTAAATCAGCTATCACATCTCAGGAAAAAAGATCTCCGAGTTATTGTGGAATCATTCGATGAAGACACCAGTTTCATGTTTTGGAGCAATGAAAAAAGCAGACAAGAAGTTAGAAACCACTGAAGGGGAGACAACAAAACATCACACTGCAGCAGGAAATCCCCAGTATATCCACACATCATACAGGCAGTTTGGCCTCTTCCCAGTTCTTCCTTCACAACTTTAAAAAAAAAAAATAGCTAAAAGAAAGCTCAGGGAAGAGCACTTAACATGACTGGCAGTTTGGAATAATTTCCATATGAGGAGAGCCTAAAGTATTCCCCTGGGAAAGCAGATGACTGCATAACAGAGATATAGAAAATATAAATAGAATATATTAAAAAAAAAAAAGGCCACACAAGTGGCATGGAGATGTAAATAGGGACCAATAACCATTATTTCTTCTTATACAAGCACATCATGAAATCGTCAGGCAGGTTCGGAACAAACATGAGGAGATATTTCTTCAAGAAGCCTATAATTAAATTGTGGAACTCATTGCTACAGGATGTCATGGAAGCTGAAAGCACAGATGAATTTAAAATGTGATTAGACAAATTTATGGATATACCTCCATCAAAGGTTAATGGTTAAACAAAAGGATGCGATTTCAATATCTGACTTGGGAAGTCTTTCAACAAGGGCTGCAGGTAATCTGCAAACCTGTCTTGAGGAAGCAGGGCAGAGAATTTTCACTCCCTGTGAAAGGGAGTGATTTTTGCTCCTGGTTTCTGTGTGCGCCTTCTCTGTTCAGCTGCAGCCTCTCAGAGACAGGATTCTGAGCAATCCCTTGGCTTGACTCATTATGGTTCTTTATAATGATTTCCTTTCTCCTTCCCTTTTGTCTGTCTTCAGTGTTTGTAACCGAACCACTGGATTATCTAAGACTCTCAGTAGCATAGCTCCTGGCTGACCAGGCTTTACAAACCTTCTTAACACCTGGGAGCGTTGGACAGTTTCCCTGTGTTTTGTCTTAGAGTCATAGAGTCATTTATGTTGGAAGAGACCTTTAACATCATTGGGTCCAACAGTTAACCCAGCACTGCCAGGTCATCACTAAACCATGTCCTTCAGCACCACATCTACACATCTTTTAAATCCTTCCAGGGATGGTGACTCAACCACTTCCCTGGGCAACCTGTTCTGATGCTTAAAAACATTTTTGGTGAAGAAATTTTTCCGAATATCCAATCTAAATTTCCCCTGGCACAACCTGAGTTTGTTTCTTCTTAATGCTCAGCATCTGGAAAAATGGAGAAGATTTTTAATTAGCTCCTAGGTACGTGAACCATAGTGTTTGTTTTCCTTGATGCATCCTGGAAACATTTTTGAAGACATCACCAGGCAAGTGTAGGCAGTTGTCTGAGGCACACGACAAACTGAATTTACAGTTCTAGTTGATGGTGATCTGCTCTTGGAATGACTGTGATATTACACAGGGACAAAGTTAGTGAGTTGAGCTAGGTTGAAAAAAAGCTGTATTAGAGCTACTCTTCATGAATGAATTCCCATTATCTAAAAGCGCACTTAAAGACATGATTAAAAAATGTGTAAATGATCCAGCTCTGGAACAGGATACAAGCACCAACTGAGGGAAAAGAAGAGCAACTAGGAAATGGAATCTGGAAATTAGTTTTTAAAAATGACCTCTCTCTTGTAAACTGATATATCTGGGAATCGCTCTGCCCTTCCTCCTCTCAATATTCCTATTCTTAATGGAAGACAGGAATGTAGCGAGCACAGAGAAAAGCAGAGGCTGAGTGAACAGCAGCAGGAAAATGAAATGACTGTGATATGTTGAAATGGAAATGGGGATGGTCAATTTGATCTGCATATACAGAGGCATTATGTCATGAAGGCTCTTGATTTAACCATAGTAAAAGCACATCTATGACACTGCAGCTGGTTTCAGAGGACTGTTCATAATAAAACCAGAACAAATTACACAAAGTTTAAAAACTGAAGCAAAATGAAAATAGGGAGTGACTTTTGGGAAGCAATGAATATATCAGCAAAGAAAACACCAGGGAGGGGAAAAAGTTGTTTAAGCTAAAGTACACTGTTGGCACAAGAACAAATGGCTGTAAACCGACCATGAATAAATTTACGCTGGAAATGATGAAAATTTGTCTAGCCCTAAGAGGAGTGAATTTTTGGAATAGCTTTCCAGTAGAAATAAGAGGGACAGAACACTCTACCTTATTTTAAACTGACAGTGAACAGTTTCTATGATATTGTTGCTTGAAATAGCAAAGGACTGTGCCCAGAAAGCCAGGAAATCGCTTATATTTTTGTGTTTTAAGCAATTCTGTATTATAAGATGAAGGCAGATTTGAGAACATAAACATTTGAAGGGCAGAGAGAGAAGTACTTTTTTGAGAAACTTCCTGAGAGTGAAGTGGTTCTGCAGTATTTACTCTAAGGAACTCATGGATGACTCATCATTTGGATTGTCTAAAATAATACTGAATAAAGCAGTAATCCAGGTGCTTCCAAGATGTTCCCTGTAGTGGCCAGCGTAAAGAACGAGGCAATATTAATTGGTCCATCTTCATCATGAGTGTAATATACAGAGCCTTGAATGTTCGAACCCTGGAGTCCACTGACAAAGATATGACACAGACAGAGATGGAATCTCTGAAAGATGCTGAGGAGGAAATAGTGACCAAAACTCATGGCTGTTGGGCTGGGTGCTCCTACCTGCTCCCCTCAGATTGTAGGCAAATGGCATCAGGTTCTATGTTGCTGTTACGAGCAGGGTCTGCATCCTGGAGAGAAGCCAACAAGGAGGTGAACATTTCAAAAGGAGCTTCAGGACTGACATTTCCAGCTACACAGTTAAAATGTCACAAAAAACCCTCAGATTCTGAGATGCACGTTTCAAAAGGAGCTTCAGGACCAACATTTCCAGCTACATGGCGAAATGTCATGAAAGAACCTCAGATTCTGAGAGTGGCTTCAGGAAAGTTCATGTAACTGAGGCACTAACCATGGGAGTCAGTACCTAAAAGATACCTTAGGTATAAGAGTTGGTCAGTGCAGACCACAAAATTAGCTTCTAATTTTAGTTTTATCATTAAACAGCTTACTTCTCTCTGAAGATGACTTTTTTTCACTGTTAGGCTGCCACCTAATCTTGTGTTTCACCTTGGGAAAATAGGATGTTGGAAATGCTCAATGATCCCCTCTCCTCTTTCTCAGGCACACGGGAAGGTTTTTCCATCATCTAAATGACAAATATAGCAGTGAGTTTTCTCTTTAGAGTTGTTGGAACGTAGTTTTCCGGATCGGTGGTGAAAGTGATGGTACGGAGACTGAAACACGTGGAAGATACAGTAGGATGGAAGAACAGGTCAAAATGTTTTTCTCTTACAGGAGCAGTCACTTTGCTTTAGCACATCTTGGAAATAATAGAACTGGAACCAACAGGTAGTGGCTTCATAGTGGTGTTTTCAGTGAACTAGAACAGAGCTTGAACAGAGGATGAAGATACAATGACGTCTTTGATTGTCTGTTTTAACGGAAATTGAGCCTCAGTAAAAGCAGACGTATTTGGGAAATCAGGCTCTCTGAATGAGTTTTCTAATTTTGATTCAAACTAAAGTTTTGATTCTTTACATTTCAAGACTTATTCCCACGCATATCAGAAGGTCATTTCATTGTCCTCAGAGAGATCTTTTAATCTACCCCCTTGAAATTTGCATTCCTTGATTAAATAAATATGCACTGGGAGCATTTAGTATCTGACCATGCCCACTTACACAACAGATGTCAAGCAGTTACCCTTTATTCTTAATACACAATCAAATTGCTAAAAGCATTGAAATTCTGGGCTCTGTCCAAGACCGACAGATGAATAATTAAAGTAAAAAAAGAATTCAAGTTCTCACATTTCTTTTTCATGAACTCACTTGATGTAACTTTCAATACTGAGAATAGCAGAGCTGGACAAAACCCTGTGGGCAATATTTTCGCCACTAAAAATACAAGTTCTGAATCACAAATTATCTCTTACTGATTCTGATGAAGTCCTTTAGCTAGGAGATGGAAATGCAAATCCAGAATCCAAACCACTATTTTGAGGCAGTGTCGTTTAAACCATTTAACTTTCAAAGAAGTTATTGTATTAACCAAAACGACTTCAAAATGTATTTTATAGAAAATAATGAACATTTAAAGACGCAGGAAAAAACCCCTGTATCCATGTAATGCACTATGTAAGGAGATGCTAAGAAAGTTCTGTAAAGACAGAAAAAATCATAATCACAATTGATTCTTCCCGCTTTCTGTGAGGCAAACCTCAAGCTGCCTCTTCACTGCTTTTTTCAGCCCTGTATTGAATCGTGTGGTCACTCACGGTGTGTTCATCTCATTTTGATTTCTCACCCCTAGTTGGAGAGTCAGAGTTGCCAAAATTCTCCCCTTTTCAGAAGCCTCTTTAGGAATGTCACAACAATTGTGTATGTGATGCAGAGGAAGGAATCACTCGCATCTTCCAGGTTAATTTTGTCCAGAATGGTCTTACGAATCTTGTTAGAACATGTTTCAGAATAACCAAACAGGGACACTGCTGACCTGAAATGCTTTCTATTAGCATCACAATCCTCCTTCCGTTTGGAGTTAGCCTTTCTCATACTGTCCTGGCAGCCCAGTCATGACTTTTTTTCCTATAGCCTGTCTCCAATTTCCTTTGCTGATTGAAGTCCTAGGGCTCACAAAGCTCCTGCTGCCCAGGCTAGATGACAGGATTATGTGAACACATGGTCTTTCTACCACATGAAGGTCAGGAATCCTTAGGAAGGGTTAATAAGACTTTGAAGTGTAAAGCACAGAAAATACTCAACTCATTTTACCTGCTTGAATTTTTCTCCCCAATTCCCAAAGGTGTGTGAAGGGCCAAAGCTCATTTCCTCTTACATCATGTTTCACTGGTTCTTATTTATTTCTGTTTTCTTATCAAATTCTCTACCATGTTCAGCTGTAATGAGCTGATAACAATTCAGATAAGGAAATTACAATGAATAGGACACTGTTTTTTACTTCTCGGGCACAATAAAGACAGATTCTTTGTGCCTTACTCTGGTCAATCTTCCCTGTAATGTTGCTTGTGAGTGACAAACCCCACTTGGTTGTCAGAGAGATGAGCATAACCTGTAGTTCTATTTTCATAAACATAATATTGCTGGCCAAAAGTTGTCTGTTGATGCTTATTATGAACTTTCCAAGGCAGTGATTCATCTCAGCATTTTGGGGAAGGTAACATTTTCTTCACAATCCAGCAGAGGGCCCTGGATCTGATTTCACTGTTATGTTTTTGGCAGAAGATGAGACTTTAATTATACAATGGGACTGTTCATGGGAAACCAGCAGAGCCTTGTTTTCAGTTCAGGTTTTGATTTTGGCAAAAGTTAAGTTAAATTAAGAAAAGAACATGCCAGAAATTATAAAAACAAGTAATCATGCTTACTGACATCTACCCACTCCACTGCAAAACTCAGAGAATAAAAATGATGATTTTAAAGGTTATTTATATCAGGGATTAATCCTGACTGGTTTTGCTTTTTCAGCACTGACATCAGCTAGTGTTTGGGGAATGTAGGCTTGTGTTCATTGCAGACATTTCATTCACAAAATAAAGCCACAAATGAGTAGAGCTGGTAAGAATTTGCCGGTTCTTCTCTCCAATTTGAATAATGTGATATACAGAATGCACTACAAAGTAGTTCCCTTTGAAGAGCTGATGTCAACTGCTAAATGATATATCAATTAAATGCAAAAATAAATTCCAATCCTGCAAATATTATACAAAAGCAGCTTCTTTGAAGTCAATGGGACTAATTACAAATATAAAATAGAGCCTGGTACTACAGCACTTCTGTTAACTGGAGTTTAATTTCATGAATTTAATAAAATATAGATTAAAGCTCTCAGAAAAACTGTAGCTTGGCCTCACACAGGCAAAATGCTATCCCTGCCCGACTCGGCCATCTGTGCATCTCTAGCACCCAAACACCTCAGAATTGTGTTCAGCTTTGATGATCTCGAAGGTTGTTTCCAACCTTACTGATTCTGTTCTAACTTTGCACTGCAGAGCGTGACAGTTCTCGTGTCATAGATGGGCGCCGACTGGCAAAGGGTTATATTCCATATCATAGTCTGACTACTCAGTATTATAAGACCCAACCTTTAGGCCGGTAGAAGCCAGCTCAAGAGGACAACCAGGCACATCTGTTATTTGCTCTCCATATTGAGATAGAGTAGCCATGCTCAGGATTGACTGAGAAACAGGCAACAGCCTCTTGCTCAGATAACTTCTTCTCATAAGAAATATGTACATGAATAATGGGGAGTTCTGAGCCCGATTTTGATTTATGGATTGGCCCCAGCGGCTGCCATGAAGATGTCCTTCCTTCTCAGTTGTATACAAAGCAAGAAAGTTAGGTCTGTGGTATAAAAACTGGAAGAAAAGACAAGTACGTTAGGGGAGCTCTCAAGGTTACGCTGAGGCATTTATTGCAATGTTCAGTTTTACCATATGCAGTCTGACCTGTCCTAAGACCTGTTACATTAAACTTCATCTCTCAGGTTCCCTATTAGCACTGTAGCTTTAGATGAACCAATGACATGCAGGTAGATACCCTCACAACAACTATTAGAAGCATTGCTGATTGCCTCCAAGTGACAATTGCTTAAGAGGTATCTCTGGGCACAGAGCATTATGTCTGTGAAGAATGTGTTCCTTTTCACTGCAGTTTGTCAATATCTCCACATTGCAGGAGTTCTGAGTCTCAGGGATGGTAGATGTGCCTCTCAGTTACACTAAAAGGTGGAATCTCTTGTGTGTTTTAGAAGTGATTGCAGGTCTTATCTCCATAAGCTGCTTTTCTGATCCCTCCTGTGCCGTGCCAAATCCTAAAGGAAGGCGCATCAGGCCATTTCTCTTTCCTGCAGCCTGCGAGCTGTAATCTTTAGCACCTCTGAGTTTCCGGAGATGTGCAAATGGTCCATAATCAACACTCAGAGTCTGACAAATGCATGTACTGTATCAGCATAAATCAGGACTCAAATGCTAACCTCTAATGGACTTGCTGCAGAGCTGTGTAAGTGCACAGAGCACTCTGCGCACAAATACCTTCTGTTGTAATGCAAAGGAATGAGAATTCATAAAAACCCCCTGTTTCTGCTTCTCTGGCAGCTGACTGTACCTTTTGGGTACCAATCTAACTGTCCTGTGATGGAAACAGTTCTGGTTAGACCTTTGTCTTGCTTTCTTCAGCTTCTCACCAAAGCAAATTTGTGGATATTCTTATTGCAGCTATTTTATTCTATTTTATTGTAGCTTCTTCTTTTAATAACTGCGGGCTGGGCTCCCAGGATGAGCACTGTAAAAAAAGAAGAAGATTACTGTTCTGAAGATGCTCGTGAACAGTACTTGCAATAGTGCCACATGGAGGATGTACTTGCAAGTAGTATCACCAGCTAAGATCATGGATTCAGATTCAGACTCCGAGTCCAATATCCTCCAGCACAGGGAGTCATTTCAACAGATGTGTATTCTAGAGGTCATTACAGAACCTTTCAGAAATAGCACTCAGATGGCAGTTCAGCTACCAAGCACTGCTGAAACTAGGCCACTACTGGATGTATCTTGCATATGCAGAGCTCCCACCTACTCACCTGTCTACTCTGCTCAGCTCTCCTTCTCTACGAAGAGGTTGAATGTGGGAGAAAGAGGGAAACAGGCTATGTTCAGCATAGGCCCAGTGGGTTTTCTCTTCTCTGACACCTGACACACACACATCCCGTGGCTGTGGCTACTCCCATGGTCAACAGTTTTGCTGTTTAAGCTCCTGCCACTGGATTTCCTTCTAAAACTCCCTTTTTTAGAGAAGCAGAGGTAATCCTCACTGCTTCTACAGCGGCTGTTGATATGGAGGAGATGAAGGACGGAGCAGTCAGTCAGGCTTACGCGAGGAAGGCACCACCTTTAATCACATTTCATTACAACCGGCGGGCTAGAGATGCTGAAAGCTCTTACATGATGTGGGAATTAAAGGGCCAGGCAGGGACTTTATATACTGCTGTGGTACAGCTATAGCCAGGCAGACCTCAGAGCAATGAACTCTTCTGCTGAAGACTGTGGCTATGAGCTTTGAAAATGAAGGAAGGTTAAATTACACAACAGGCAGTAAAAATGCTACTCTTGCTGCTCTGGTATTTTGGAAATTGCACTTACTAGAGGCCCCGACTGAATCAATCTCCCAATTTTATAGCATGTCATAAGAGATGATCCTCTCCAGGAGATCATTTCCAGAGCTGCAGTTTTGGGCTGAGTACCTGTCTCATCTCTGCGGCTGTTCATTACAAAGGAGAGTACACACTCTACTCAGCTGTTTGTCTGCGAAGGCTGTTAAGTCACACGTGCTCAAACTTCTGTCTTTCCTGGGCTTAACCAGTTTTCCTGTTGCTTTCCTGGCACTGGGATGCTTGTGCTTTCAGGAGCAAAACTGGGTCTAAGATCCACTGGCTGATGCAGGAATTTACTCCAGGTTACAAAGCAGTGCTGGGATAGGAGCCTATGTGGTGGGTCCCAGAAGTGCTGTGGGGGAAGTGGGGAGGTGGATGATGCCTTCATTTTGGGGTATCTATTTCCAGACAGGCCTGAAAAGTTGGCCTTGGCAGCAGTATCAGTGGGAGGAGTAGTTGAAACAACCTCGGAGAGGCTTCCTGGCCCTGCTTCATTGACAGAGCTTGCGGAGATGGAGAAAGTGTGAAGACCAAAGGTTCAAGGGGCTTTCTTGGAAGAACCACAGTGCTGTGTGGAAAGCAAGCACCATGGATCAGCTTATCTCTCAGGCCATCTTCCTCCCTGTAGTGACAGTTTCAAGTAGTTTGGCTTGCCCAGGAGATGTCATTATTCTCACCAGGTTTCCAGCCTTGCTTTGGGAGCAAATTCGTGCATGCTGGCTGGGCCAGTGTTGTCATGCTCTCCCAGGTTTGTCTCTTTGGGGGACAGTGTGGAAACCAGGCGGTCTACAGTGCAGATGTGAATTGAGACCAGACTGTAGCTGCTACAGTGCTGGCATCTTTTCTATGGGGTGGGGGGAGGTTATTTTACTTCTTCTCATTTCCCTCTTTATGTCAGAAGTCTCTTCTCTTTTTTTTTTCTTTGCTTTTTCCTATTTCAATTAATTTATTCTAAAACCTCAAAAATAAATCCTGAAGGAAGAGGAGGTGATTTTTTTTTTTTCTATTTCTGAATCCATTGATATACCCTGCCAGGTCCCATGTTCTTTGCCGGTAATGTTACATCTGAGACCAAAAATCCCCTCGAGGTTCGAAGCCACTTTGGCCCAGCAGCACACATCAGCCCCAGAACACAAAGGACTGTAATGGAAAGAGAAGCAATTTGTCTGTGTGTTTCCAGATTTCATACATTCAGAGACTTAGAATGTCCAAAGGGAAGAGCAAGAGAATTAAATACCAAGGAGCAGAGCGCATCGAGCCCCGTGCAAGTCAGTTTTCAACACAATACAACACAAACTACTGAGAGCTTTTATAAAATCCTCGTTCTACCTTTGTGCCGACTACTACTTAAACTCACACCTCTTTTAAGCACGCTTTTGATTAAATCTTTAGCCAGCCTGATCTTCCTGGAGGGATCTTTAAAAAGCCTGTAAAATCTCTAGTGACTTAACCTTGTAGATGACAGCTCAGGTTGTGCCAAATTCAAAGTTTTCTGCAAAATGGATTGATCAGGCTTTCTGAGTATTTGTCCTGTTGTTCCTGTTGATTTTGGTTATTTTTTATTTCATTCATCCTGGCAAAGCAAAGCTTTGCTATCAGAAGCACAGGTACCACACCAGTGATGGTCAGTAGGAGCCCAGGATTTGTATCCAGGGTTTGAAATCAGACTCAAATTGCTCACCTGACTTCATGTGGTGATGAGCAGGGCTGACTGTATTGCATGAGACTGTTTCAGGTCACCTGGGGACTGTACAGGAACTGATGAAATAAACCCCTGAGTTGCACTACAATTGGGATCCCTGAAGCAAAAAACACTTTCTTTTTTTTCTCTATTTATGTACTTGTCCCTGCTTGTCCTCATTTCTCTTCAATAAGCAGAGCACACAGTCTACATTCTTTCCTTTAAGTCTTTTACTACAGGTAGCACTGCCTGCGTTCACGCCAGCAGCCCATAGATCACGACGACCTTTTTGGTCTGTAGAAATGAATCATTCCTAGTGTGTGTGCACACATTCTGATGATGCTACGTTATCAGAAGACCTTTGTGATCGCATATTTGCTCACACAGCAGAGCTGTCAGGGCTCTCACAGGCCTTCTCCTGAGCTCTCCAGTCTATTACTGAACCGCACAACTAGTATCGCAGGGCCGCCTGCCCCAGAGAGTGATGGACACAAAAGAAAATGTGAATCTGAACAGGAACATGTATTAAGATCTACAGGAAGATGTATTTTTGAAAACATGCTGTATATCATTAACATCATTAATAGCAACTTTGAAGTTGTCAGAATCTTGCCGAAATCCTAATCAAACAACATACAGTGCATGACACAGCGTATGTCAAACGGGGAGCCATGAATTAGGTAAATTCATCTCCTTTGCTCATGAGTTGAACTTCAGGTGTGGGATTTGGCAACACCAACACGATGACATGATCCTACTGAACTGTAGCAAACACCATCCTGTCTTGACAAAAACAAATAAAGGAAATCCAATGAGTCTGTGCATGCAAAGCAGGCTGAGCAGACTGGAGGGCATATTTTCACCATTGTTCCATGAAGACATTAATTAAGCATTATTTAACTAATGCTTTATGTGTGAGTTACAGGAGAGTCAGAATTCACATCGAGGGGTTCAGCAGAGCTGCGTGATTCAGGCAGCTTTTTCCTTAATGGTGCCCTCAATCAAAAAAACTTGAAGCTATTATCAAAGATACATTTTCTACCTATCTATCTCAGGTGTCTTTGGAGTATAGATTACCTGGAAGTAACTCACAAGTGAAGCTGAATTTGATAGACTGTGTTGGTGACACTTACCTCTGTAATTGTTTTAACAAAGCGGTGGTTAAGTAGGAGATTCCCTGGTAGTCTTCACCCTCTGGATGGCCATATTTCAGTCAAAGTGGTTTGGAGTAGTTTCCTTGTTCTATCCCAGATGGTCTTGCATGGTGGGTTAAAGCATATGTTGCCTTGACAGTAAAATGACCTATATAATAATGCTGATCTACAAATA
This sequence comes from Baryphthengus martii, assembly GCA_013396935.1. Lineage (NCBI taxonomy): Eukaryota > Metazoa > Chordata > Aves > Coraciiformes > Momotidae > Baryphthengus > Baryphthengus martii. The sequence continues at coordinate 136,500 of VWZK01002042.1, forward strand.
GGGCACAAAGCATAGAAAAGGCAGAAGTGGGTTTGAAGCCATTGTTCTTCAGTAGTTAATCACACTGGGAACCTCAAAACAAGAAATTTCTGGTGGCTAGGTCCACACTGTTGAATTCTGCCTCAAACACTAACCCACCAACCTACACCATGAGTTTTCAAAGGTGGCTATCAGGGCAGGCAGAGCCTCAAGAGTCCATGGGACCTTGTGCATAAAAGTGCAGTTGATGATTTTATGTCATGAATCATGTTTGTGGAAGCCGTCCCACAAAACATCAGCGCTTACAGGGCAGACAGATGAGAGTATGCTTGGTTTACAGCTACTTCTGAAGTGCTTTTTTAGTGACAATGCCATGTGATTTCCCTTTTTAAAGACAAATCTTGCTGGTCTTACCCCACAGTATCTCCACAATCGAATTGTAACCCCAACCAGAATAATGTCTTATTCTTTAAAATCACCCTTGCAGTAGAGCCTGAGTCAGCAGAGTTTATCCCAATTCACAGCAGTCCCTTCAATTCCAGTGTGATTTGGCTAATACTGAGCATGTTGCTCACACTAATTCCTTTGGCTGTGGACCTCCAAAATGACATCCCTGTCCCTGGTCCACCCCACAGTCCCGATGATCCCATCTTTGAAAGGCCATGAGGAGTTGAAGCTGAAGAGCATGGACTCAGTCAGTAGCAGGACGGCTCCCAGAAATAGATCATGGACTGGAGTGAGGATAAGGCTGGTGATTCCCTGGGAAGATAACAGAAATGAAAATGCTGGAGGCTGCTTCTGAGGCTTTTCATCTTGCATTGTGGGCTTATCCTGAATTTCACCCCTCCTTGCCTGGAGGGAGTAGAAGCGTGTTAAGTTTTCAAACCCAAGCATAAGCATGCTGGAGCTGGAGGGTGTCTGAAGCATGCCCAGGGCTGCTGTGACATAAAGCTCACAGCTGGAGAGAGCTGTTGCTGCAACAGGCAAAGAGCCAGATGGGATGAAGTCTTCTGGCTGGGGCAATTGCCCTCCACTTCATAGCTTCACTTATCTCGTCACAACAGAGACAGTAAATTCCTTACTTTGATGTGTCAGTGCCAGAGCTCCATGCAATGCAAGAACGATCCTGTACCATTTACCTGACTCCATTTCTTCATCTGTCAAAGGATGGTGAGGCCACTGGTTCCCAGTGCACCCGAGAAGTGCCACAGATCCTGTGATCCTTTGCTGTATCTCACACCACCGCTGCTCTCACTAACAGCAAGGATCTCGGAGAGTTCACACCGCCTCTGTAAGCAAGCAAATACAATGGCACACCAAACAAAAAACGAAAGAAAAAGAAAGAAAGAAAAAAAGGCACACGGACACCTGCTCTGAATTTATTTTGACAAGTGTCATTTAAATGCAATAAGCTGTGATCATCTCTCCGGGGTGGCTGCAAACAGAAGGGAACCAAGTCGGTAAACAAACCCAGGTGCTCGGGAGCAGAGTGCGGCTGGATTGGGAGGGCTGGTGGAGAGAGAGAGGGGGGAATGGCGAGCTTGTAGGATGCGCTTCACCAAGCCTGGAGCTGCAGGAGGAACCAGCAGCGTTCCCAGGGCGGGCGCGTTCCGTGCCTGTCTGCGGGGGGAGAGGCGAGGGAGAGGCGTGTGCCCGCCTGGAAGGGGGCAATTCTTCCCTTCCAACACACACGCCGAAGCAGTTAAACGGGGGAGAGCAGCAGCCAGGCTGGCAGATTCCTGCCCTGTGATATGCCAGCCACAGGGTGACGCAAGGGCTGGAAGGCTCCAACTAACAAGCCATTTTCACCTGCGTAATAAGCGCTAGTGGAGATACGGCAACAGCAGCAGCAGCGGCGGCGGCTCCGAGTCCCCGCAGCCGGCCAGACCCCAGCGCGGCCCCAGCACCAGCCAGCCCTCGGCGGCCACCGCAGCTTTTTCGGTGGTTTCCGCTGCAGCCCGAGAGCCGGAGACCAGCGGCCGCCTTTGCAGGCAGCATGTCAGCCCCGCCGGACCCCCAGGACCTGCTGCTGGCGGGCGCTGGGCTGCACTGGGCTGCGGACGGGGCGGACCAGTATGCGGCCGGGGTTCCGCTGCGGGATGGAGATGGGGCTCAGCAGCGGGAACAGCTGGTTTTCGGCTCCGCCAGGGAACACCCGCCCGTTGCCATGGCGACTGCATCCCCAGGTAAAAGGCGAGGGGTACCCAGGGATGCTCAACAAAGGGGCCCTGGCAGCAGCATCTCCTGGTTGTTTCGTTCCCGTCCCTTCCCCGATACTTCTCCCAGCCTGGCTGCTTGGAAACATTACTAACGAGTTAGTGAGCGCCTGTAGGAAAACAGAAAATAACGAGCAGTTGCGGCCTTTGCAAATAATCATTTTTGCTGATGTGGGGGAGGGTGGATGCGGGACCCGGCCAAGTTCCCTAAAGCTCTTTGTAGTTTGCTAGGCACAGGACATGCAGATTTTCAGTCAAATGTTGGAGGGGCATTTGATTTCACCCGACTTCATGAAGCTCTGTCCTCATTTGTCGTACACCTGTACACATCTGGAGTGACAGCGCTCAAAGGAGTTACTTCAGCTATTGCCCATGCACCTGGAATTCCTGTATGGCCCCCTATGTTATTTCAACACGTAGCTTTTAAAGGAGTGCCTGTTCTGGAGTGTTTGTTTATTTTCTGCATGCTTTTGAGACACATCCATTTAATCATGGACTTTTTGGTTGTCGTGTTTCGCTTCTTTTGCCTTTTTGGGTGTATTTGACTTAAGGTGCCTTTAGTTTAGCTAGGGTCTGCAGGTTCATTGATTTTTCAAGTTTCTTTTGGAATGTATTTGATTTCCTTTGATTTAGGATTCTCTTCTTTAGTGGGAGTGTTAATAGCAGGTGTGTATCTATTAATGAACCCCAGAAGACTTCAGCTCCCAGTAGCTCCTGGTAGAAATGTTGGGGGGGGAAAGGACACTATTTCCTTCTTGGTGACACTTCCCTACATTCTTTCTCATTGTCGCCCATGAGAGAACCCAAATAACCAAATAACCCAGCCCTGGGGAAGCTCGTGGATCCCATCTAGATTCCTCTTCACTGGGAAGTGATGTTTCCATTATAGAGCCTGACAGCATTAAACTTGTTTTGAGTAAGTTGAGGGTCAGGGCTTGGGACGGGAATCGGTCTCCATTATGCAATAGCTGCAGGAGCATTAGGAACTGCGTTTTTGGGCTGAGTCCTTTCTAATCCCCTCCAGTCAATCAGCAGAAAGAGTAGCTGGCCAGAAACCACGCAGTCTGTGTGACTACGTGTATTATTCCACTGATACCCGTCTGTATGTTTTTTTTTCAGGGTCTGGGTGTGCGTCTGTGCATGTGTGTGCTCTCAACATGGATGTTTCCCTGGTGCTTTTCTGTCTGCTCGATGCTACTGAGTTCAGTAATAAAATGGGATCTAACGCCCGTTGGCTGATGTGGAAAAGGTTTTGCTGTTTTGTAGCTTTGGGCAGGCAGCTAATCTGCTGATGTGCTGCTCGTTCGCTGAGCTGAGTGGTAGGTTGTGAAACGTGACTTTTTACTGGAGAGAGGGAGAGAGGCAGATGGTTTGTAATGTCAGGCTGTTGTGGGTGTGAGGGGCATGTGTGTGAAGAGGGGCAGGGTTGGGGTCTCGAGGTCGGGTTGCCTAAACTGTACAACAGCAGGAGGAAAGGGGAAAGTATCTTGTGAGCTTTTGTTGTTCACTGATGGATTAAAATATGGCCATGTTGAATCTTAGTGTACAGAACAAAGAAGGGTGGTCTCTTAAATTGTGTAAATCCCCATGAAGTTGAATGATTGTGATACAGGTTACATTTCATGAAGGCATCTTCAGGCTTAACCTGGTCTGGAGATTCAGGCTTATAAGATGCAGAATAAACAGAATGAAAAAAAAAAGCAAGAAAGAAAAGAAAAAGAAAAAAATAGAAAAAAGAGGAAAAGCAAAGATAATCATGTTTGACTTTTGGAATCCTCTGCAAAAGGGCTTTAGACATGTTTGTTTGGATGTGTCAAACCGTGGCAAGGTGGAGATAAAGTGAGCAATACAGACCTTGTTTGGTGTTTGCTAGCTGTGAATTGACAGACTGTCAAATTAGCAATATCATAGGAGTAGTAATGTGCCTGAAACATTTCCCATTTTGTTCTCCTGGTTTACTAAAGTAACTGTTACGTGGTTGTGTGTCTGTCTAGCCAACCATGGCAGACAGAGCAGCATCCCAACCAGTGCAGTCCTGCGTGTGCAGGCTCCTTTTCTGTTTGTGGCTGCAGCACCTTGTATTTCTGTTCCACATGACCCCTGTTCTCTCTGTGACTAAACAGTCTCAAGTTGCTGAAGATGAGGTCTGTCATATTGCTGAATATTGAAAACTGTTAAGCATTTCAGAAAACTCTTTAGTTCTCCTGCTCAGAGGAGGATTTCTGCATGTTCCTGAGCTGTAGGAATGGACCCAGCAGGAGATACCGAACTCCAGCAACTTGCAACACTTCTGTAAACTGCTGTAAACTTACAATGGGGCATCTGGGGACACTTTAGAAAAGGGACAGTGCATCCAAACAAGAGTGAACTGGACAGAATGTTGTCCAGGTAGTTTCCCAACACATCCCATTTCTTCCCCCACATCTCTCAGACCAGTCTTTTTTTTTTTGTGAAAAATGCGGTTATGCTTTTTGAGGCAAGAGCAGAGTTTGGAGACTGGGAGATTCTCCCATTTATTATGAAAATAAACGGTGGGAATTTATTACAAGTTGTACAGAAATTTTCTTATACAATCTAAAAATTTGCGAACTTTCCCTGATCTTGGCTTTTGTTTTAAGTTTGAAAACCAGCCAGGGATTGTTGAAAGGTTCAGGAATATTTTCAGGCTGGCTGTGGGCCCAGCGTTGAGCCAAACTGGCTTTGTGTCAAAACCTTGTGAGTGGTTTCTGAATGATGAAAAGCAATGGGTTTCACTCCCCGCTCTTCAGATCAGCTAAAATCGGCCATGATTGGGACTGCAGAAAAAAATTCCCACGAGGCGTGGAAAGCTGAGAGATTTCTCAAGCAAAGTCAGGGCAATAAGGAGCTGCAGATCCTACATCTGCTCCTCCTCCCGCAGAGCTACAATGAAGATCGACGCCAGTAGCTTCTGGGCAAGGACAAAGCAATTTCTCTTTCTTTTATACTTGGTCCCTGGATTTTGCTGAAAATGGATGGAGCGTTTCCCTCCTTCCCAAAGATGAATTTGGTTCAGGGTGAGAGGAGCTTGCAGGCAGCTCTTGCAAGGACTGGAGGCTGAAGCGGTCCTGAAAGGCTGCCGAGCAGTTGCATGTTGGTGAAGAGAACCCCATGTCACCCAACACACCATCTGGTCACAGATTGTGTTGTTTATTTTTAAACATCAACAGTGATTAAAATTCCTTGAAAAGAATTATTTCCAAAAATACTACTCAGGCTCCCAGGCATTCCCCAGGATAAATACATATGGTTTCCTTCAGAGAAACGGCCAAACGTAAGAACGGGCTGTTCCTCCACGGTGCAGGTGTGCTGAGGGGGGAAAAAAGAGGAGGGGAAAGGGCTGAAGCTCATACAAATGGTGGTTCCTATATCAGGATCTGGAAAGGGGCAGCCTGGTGCATTGGTGGGGACCTGTGGGGTGATTTTCAGGCAGCAGTCCCTACGTCCATGTAGCTGAGATTGAGAGAGCTGCCAGCAAGCCCTGTCTGCTGACACTCATGGCAAGCTGCTCTTTGCCCTCTGACTGGCCACAGCAGTCAGGACATCCCTGGCAATCCTGGCCCATTTCTAACTGTCTCCAAAGACAGGTCACAGGTGGGGTCCAGCTGCCCAAAGGAGAGGTGGCCATTTCCAGAGGAGATGGCACTAATAACTGGGATGTGCCTATGAGGACACAATGGAATGGCAAATACGGCCTAGGGGAACCCTTCTGGAATAGCAGCCATGGTGCTGGTTGGGATCCTCCAGGGTGCCTCAGTGGCACGAAAGTTCTATGATCCTGAGACTGAATGGCATCTATGTGGTATGTGCCAGAAAGATGAGGTGGGAAGGAGGGACTAGATGCTTGGATGAGGCAGATGAGTTGAAGAACAGCCTCTGCCTGCTGAGTAGCAGTGAGATACCAAATCCCAGGAGTGTTTCATGCTCTGTTGGAAGTAGATGTAGCACACAAGGCCGTAAGTGCTCCTGGCTTTTTCTGCTCCATGATGGCTCAGTGCTTTTAGTAAATACATTTTTTTAAAAAGCCCTTCCTAATTTGCATGATTTGTGGAGGTAGAGCACCCACATGCTCTCCCCATGTCCTAACCCACCAACTCCCTGCCAGCAAGGGAGTGCAGTGAGGTGCTCCGAGTATCAGCCTGTAGTTGTACTGATAACACTTCACCTGTAAATCTCAGTTTATTGTTTCTCTCCAGTTACTGGAGAGGGTGAGTTATTGGCAGCTTTACACCTCAGTGTGAGGGGGTTTGGTGGTTCTCAGGCAGTTTGAGAGCCCTGTGGTTCACTGGAGTGAAGCGAAGAGGGTAAGAATGTCTGCACTGCTTGAGTTTGGCACTGACACTTTTTGGGGATGTCAGAGCACAACCCAGTGCAGCAGGTTCTCCAAGACAACTGGCTCATCTGCTCTTTCAGGCCTTCCCACCCCTTTCCAAGTATTGCTTTACCAAGACATCCCCCTCCCTAAGTATCCATGACAATGTTCAAGGCCATGTGCACTGTAAAGACCAAGATCCAAAACCTGATTTTTCAGTTTGCAGTAGAAGGAGTCTTGATAAGGTGGATTCACTGACCTAAGCATATGCCACAGGGGAGCCTAAGCAGCCCTCTGCAAATAACGTCCTCAAAGTGCCAGACAGTCTTGCTCAAATTTAGCCAACTGAAGCCAGATTTAGTCTCGGTGTGGAAGAGTAGATATTCATGCCAATTCTATTATTGACATTTTAGTCCCTCCTGATTTAGAGAATTGAATTTATTTTTTCTCTTCTCCCTGGATTAGTTCCTCAAAACTTCTGATGTGGTGGTGCGAGTGAAGGTGGAGAGCATTTGGTGGAGGCTCTCTCCATTCCCTGGGGTTTTGTGAGTGCAACCAGATTCTACAGAGAGGGACAGAAACACCATGTTTCTCCTTGGATCCTTCTGTTCCTGTAATTCTTAGGAAGCTTAATGAAGTGGCCATTTCATCAGAGCCCACAATCAGTCATCTAAAACAAATTCCTGTTGAAACACCATCCTTCATTCCCACTTGGGTAAAGTAGGAGCAACGGCTTCTGTCGGGCTCCTCCAGCAAGTGCTCTGCATCTGGAGCTAGAAAGAGCTATTGGAGGTGTATAAAATCCCCTGATTTAAATTCTGTGCAGCAATGTAATTCTCAACTCCGTACAGATGAAAATGCGGTTGTCTTGGCCCTGTTGCCCCCAGGGGTGTGGTTAGCTCCATCCCTGCTCTGACTTCCATGCTGATGAATTTTCGTCAGCCTTTACGGCTTCAAAAGGAGTGAGGAAGAGGATGAGACAGATGAAAGAGTGGAGTAGTACCAGGAAGGGTGACTCTCATACCTTATTTTAATCTAATCACTCAGTAATGAAATGTTTTATTTACAGTGAAGAAACTGAGGAGGAGAGCTTGAGGAAGAGGATAATGGTGTGGAGGGGAGAGGCTTTGGTTGTCCCAGTTGTGGCAAGCATTAGGTTTTGCATGTTGCAATATTTCCTGGGCTGCAAGTCTCCTCTGGGCTGAGCAGTTCGCTCTGTCTCATTGGTGTAAGGGTCCTGGGAGGCACATCTGCCTCCTTTTTTTCTGCAGCTCTGGAAATGCCATTCACTTATATTTCTTACACCTTAGTTTTCTGCAAAATACTCTGCAGTGTGCAGTACACACACGCTCAGCGTGTGCTGTCAGTCTGCCTGAGGACAACGACCCCAGCAAATGCCTGGTTGTTGCCTCTGGTTCAACCCTCCTGGAAAAGTTTGGTCAGATCCCACAGGTGTGTTTATCATGTCTTCACAGACTCTTCACAGGTTGTCCCACAGAAGGATGTCGGCCCAAATACCTGTTTGGGTACCTGATTGACCTGTGACGCTCAGGACAAGTGTTTGGCTCTGCTTTAGGCCCTGAGACTCGATTTGCCCCCAAGACCTAATTATTTTGTGTGCATGTGTTTTAGTACAAAGTTCTTGAAATATCCAAGGAGTTGTGCTGCAGATCTGCATCATCAACAGGGAATGGAGGTTTTTAAAATGGGTAACTTCTTGGGAATTTGCCTCATTTTCCCTCCTGAGTAGTCAATACCTCTAAAATGGGCCAAGTACGCACTAAACCTTTTTAGTTTTTCATGTAGCATTTATGTCCTTATATCTGTTTTTCATGTTGTATTCTCTTACTGCCAGATCAGGGCTGCTTACAAAATTGTGGGAGTTCTTGTTTTTCTTGGGTTGTTTGATTGTGCTGGTTTGGTTTGGTTTTTTTTCAGAAGAAAAGGCCATCACATAGCAAACTGTGTTTCAAGTAGTGAAGCAATTATTTGTAATTAGTTTTCAAATTTAGGAAAAGTGAATCTAAGTGCTGCTGTAGACTTGGCATGATTCAGCACTCAGGAACACACTCCACATTCCATATTCTTGTTTTTTAAGACACTTGTGATTTATGATCAGCCTATTCCTCTAAGAAACCCCTGTGCCTTCAACAGTGAGAATAGATTCTTGGCACTCACCTGCAAGACAAGACTGGAAATGGAGGGAACCTTGATCACCTATTTCAGTCCTCCTTGTTTCAGTAAAGTATTTAAGGTCATTATACATTAACATAAGTGCATAAGTACATTTTTAACTGCTTTCAAAAATTAGGAAGGTCTTAAGCATGTGCATAAAGGTGACCATGTGTTTTGCTGAATTTAGGGATAATAAGGTAGAAAATAGATCATGGGGAAATTGGCTTTATTACCCATTAGACCAGACTGCTTCAGGTCACTTGTGTGTAAAATGGAGGCACCATCACTTACCTATCTCATTACAGCAGTGTGAAAATTAACGTTTAAAGACATTGAAAACTTGGAATGAGAATCATTACAATGTTGTTTATTTTCATCTATTGTGCGCGTCCAGGTGAGACTAAAAATTGTTGGAAATGGCTCCAGCCTTCATAAACTTGTCTCTTTCAAATATTAAGGTGTTGTCTCAGAAGCATTTGCTTTATACTTTAATATTCTTTAAAAGTGGACTTTTCCATCTTTATTTAAATAACAGCTGCTAAAAGAGTTCTTTGAATATTTCTTTCACTGCTGCAATGAGACGCCTGCCCTTGATACAACCTCCAATTATTGTGAGATCTCGTATTGGAAAAGGTTCTTCAGAGATTATTTCGACACGACTGCCGAGAACAGCTGCAGCATTCCCAACATCTCCTTGGCTCTTGTCCCGGCCAGGGGCTGCGGCGGAATGTTTGCCTGGGGACAGGTGAGGATGGAGCATGGGAGGATGCTCACCATAGGACGCTTTCTGCGCCGGGGTGACTCTGCAGACCTGCAGAGTTATGTCAGCTTGAGGCTTTACTGTGCTGTTCAGGACATGAATTACATCTTATTTTTTCAGCAGTGCTGAATTTATTAAGTGCAGCTGATTTATTGTTGGTAGATCTGAAGATATTGAAGGGCCTTTTAATGGCAGACAGTAAAAAAAAGATGTACAGGGCAGCCTTGTCAGACTGGAAACCTTCCTGCTCCCAGCCCCTGGAGATCTTGTGCCCCTCTTTTCTCTGAGATTTTTTTCCTGTGCAAACATTGGTCCGTGTCTCAGGTGCACATGTGAGTGCCCCTGGGTGAACCCTGTGGCTGAAGAGGAGGAACCGTGGCACCAGGGCACAGCCTCCAGCCACGGGCCCAGGCAGGAGCCCCTCCCTGCCACTGCTGGCAGAGCTTTGTCTCCTAAACACAGCCTGAGGTGGTCATCCCTCACCCCGTCGAAGCATCTTTATGTGCACATTGCAAAGCTGCAAATGCTGAAGCTACAGATCTGAACATCATCCCCAACCTGTCACTAACTGAAGCTCCGTGCCCTGGGCAGCCTCTGCAGCACTGCTGTGCGGAGCCAGGCCGCAGACAGCCTGAGCCACCCGAGTCTGTGCCGATTTTCTTCTGCTGAGCCTGGCCTCTTACACAATGCTCCCAAAAACACTCGGAGACAAATCTAAACTTGTTGCTGGAGAGACAAACTGCATTTATGGCTTGCAATGGCCTAATCCCACCCTCCAACTTGGAGGCAGCAAGGCTGCTGCAGGGAGGATGCCTACATCTACTGGAAACAGCCTTTTGCCTGCCAGGGAGGTGGGGAATCCCTCAGCCCATGTAGGTGCTGGCACACACATAACCAGCAAAGCAGCCCTGCTTGGAAATGCTTTTAATCCCAGACTCATTGTCAGACTGAAGGGCTAGATCCTGAGCAAAGCCTGAGAGTTGCTCTGAATCTGCCACCGCTGCACAAATGTTCACCTGTATTTGGGTCAGCTGTGTCCTCCTCCCTGCCCGAGGAACATGCACCGAGGTCACGGCTGGAGCAGCAAGGAGAGAACCTGCAGCAAGCAGACCTGGGGAGCACAGAGTCTCATCTCTGCTCTGAGCTACTGAGCAGCAGCCCCATGTGCTTTGTGGGAGGACACAATGAGGTTTCACAGGTACCATCTCTCCACCGACTGCTGATGTACGGGATGGGGGTCTGAATTCCGCTAAGTCTTAATTAGGTCTTTCCCGTGACGTCCTTAATTTAGAGGCAAAAGAGATGCGCTTGCTGCTTGTGTGCGTAGGAAATGTTTTGCATTTCAGGATATTTTCATTCCTGTTGACTTCAGCAATGAAATGCAGTGCAAAGCGCTGGAAATTAAACATGCACTTCAGCTGAACTGGAGGCTGAACTGATCTGTATGCAGGTGTGTAGCTGTTTGATAGGAACAGAAACTGTATGTTATTTGCAGACTGATGGTAGTAAAAAGGGAAATACCTTCTCCTGTCCCTTATAAAAGTTACAGAAATGTGTATCCCAATTTTGCCCACAATTTTGTCATCTTCTGGTTAGTGTTCATCTCTGTCTTAGGCTGTACCACACTTGTCAGTTGGCTGGGTTTTCCCCCTTTTTTATTACAAAGTTTTATATCTTTAGTAAACATCATTGGCCAGATAGATGCTCTGAACTGCAATATTGCTGTGCACGAAACTTTAATTGAGGCAATTGCCTTTGATGTGGGGCTGACCTAAAGCTGAGCCTGATTCCTCTCTTTTGCAGCTTCTGCAGTTCTTTAAAAAAGTCATAATGCAGCATTCGCGTTGTTGCTGCTTTCTCTACTGCTCTAGCAAAAGTATCACTGTTGTGGAATATTGAATTGATTTCTCAGAACCTCCTGGTTACCCTGAAAATCTGTGTGTATAATCTGTGATTCTCAGACTACCATTAGTTTATGGGAAAGGTGTTGGGACCAAAGGCAAAGCTCCAAGATAATGTGTGAGAGTCAGGAGAAGTCGTAGAGTAGTTAACCTCCTCAGAGCACGTTGTTAATGAAAGAAAATAGGGATTTGGATCCTCTGTGCAGTAGCTTTGTTTATCACTTTCACTAAGCAGAAATCCCTAGATCAAAATGGCTGGTAAGTGGCATCTTGGTTACAGGCAAGTTGGGCTTTTTAGATCGCTGACCAATCTGGAGTAGATCTTTAGTAGTTGGTATCTAACTCTACTTGAAATTTCATGTGTATTTAACATGAGTATGCTGCATGCAGGATAGAAAAGTCAAGCAAACAACTAATTGGTTGCATGCTCCAATGTGGAGTCACTGAGTGGAAACTGGGTTACTTTTAGGTGGGAACACTGCCTCTGAAAATGTGTACCTGTCTCTGCCCATGCCAGGAAAAAGGAGCGAATTTCCTGAAATTTACATTTTTTTGAGAAATGTGCCATCAGACATAAAAAAAAAATTTCCACAAGAGATCCGTAAATTAAAATAATATTTTAAAAAGAGGTGAAATCTTAGAAATAAGTGTAAATAATTTTAGATTATTCCCAAATAACTTCATATATTTCACCAAATTTGTCTGGCAACAGTGTTTAGAAATGTACCTTGTCTACATTTGGTTTTATAGTAGAACATTTATTCCAAATACGCATAAATTCCATTTTAAAAGCACTCATTCTGGCCTGCAAAGTTCTCTAGTCTATTTTAGAATTGCCCTGTCACGCACGTTTCTTCTGGGGTTTTTTTTTCCTACCCTAAAAAATACTGCTGGAGATTACAGTGGATCATCCGAGCAGCTATCGTAGTAAAAGCCAGTTGCCATTTTCGGATTTTTTTTTTTTTTTTTTTTCTTCAAAGTCTTTCTAACATTAGCTTTTATAATTCAGTTACTGGATAGTGGAAGTTCAGGTCAGAGCTAAGGGGACAGGCTTGAGGGTTTATGCACTCTGAAATACATGCAATCTCTGCTCACTTTCAACGTGGTAAACAGACCATGTATAATGCCTGGAATATTTGGTAGATCTGCCAGGCCATGAAGAAGGCATTTGCAGTCCTCATCCAGCTACATGTATTTTTACACGACTGTCCATCCCTTTGAAATCCAAACTCTCTTCAAAAGCAACCTGAGGAGAGAGGACTGACGAAGAATGAGAAGAAAAGATACCATTCAGAGATTTCAGAGTTTGGTCTTCTCCCCCCCCTTCTCTTTCTGCTGTTGCTTTTTAATGAATCGCTCTTCTAACCTACTTTAAACTGAGCATCTCGCATGCTAGATGTTTTGCAGATGAATCATCCTGTGCAATACACTTCTGCATATCTGCTGTGCAAGTACATTGTCAGCTTGTATTTGATAACCTACCAGCAAACAAGATTTTTTTTTTTTTTTTCTTTTTTTCCTGGAAGCTTGGGATACTAACATCGTTCTCAGAGTGAGAATAATGCAGCCACTGTTAATAAATCAACCGTGGTCTGAGGTTGTTTCACCACTTTCGCTGCCTCCTTGGTTAGCATTATCCTCAGAGGTATAAATTAAAGAGGAAAATATATAATCTGGGAAGCTTTCCGGCATCATCTTTGAAAATGTGAGCTCAATGCTTTGCTGAGATTTCTTTGGTGGAAGGATGCTAATAACCATGCTGAAGATGGGCTCTGATTGCACCCTAAAGAGTAGGAAGATGCACAGAATAGCTTCTTCATACCTTTCTCTTTTGTCATCAGGGTAATTTCCAATGGGATCTTCACAGGATGAATCTTAACTTTTTCTACACAGTTCTGTGGACTAGTCCCAGAAGTGCAGCTTCGGTCGCTCCCTCTTCTACTACTTGTTCTCTTAGTCTGACATCTGCACAAAATGTTATGTGTTTTCCCGTCTCAGGCTGCAGAGAGTTGCCTGCTGCTGTCAGCAGCAAGTGGACACGGTCCCTCTGCTATACCGGTCAAAGCCTGAGCTTCAGCAATAAGGATTTGAGGAATTTCTTCTGACTGTTCCTACGAGGTGTCATCACAGCCGGGTTGTAACTCCTGACGCCTCCCACCTCGCCAGGGAATGACAAACGTACTGCAGAATGTGCTGATTTGCAAAAAAGTATTTCACGGGGAGGGTTTGATTTTAGCAAAGTTCCAGCTGTGCTAAAAGAGCAGAAAAGGGATTTTTCAGCGTATCAGCAACATCTTGGAATTGGAAATGCCACATCCTCCAGCACTTTTGTAGGAGTCAGTTTTCCCCTTCCCTTGCCCATAACCTGCTTGGGTCTTTGGTATTTACTGGAATTGGGAGTTTAGCGAGACTGTAGCTGTTGGAGCCACGCTTTATAACATCTCTGTGTTTCTGTTTGCTGTCTCTTGGCCAGCTCTCTGCCAACATCATCCTGTGCTTTCCCAGAGATGGTGGAAAGCGCAGAATGCAAGGCTAAGCTGGAGTTCCTCGGGTTGCATTTTGCGGAGGCGTGGGGAAGCAGATACCGTTATTGCCGTTTCTCTGATGGGACAACTGATGCACAGTTGAGTGAAGGGTCTTACAAGTAGTCTCCATCAGCTGTGTTTGAACCAGATCTGGGTCTGTTGAGGCCCAGGCGGTACCAGGCTCCACCAAAGGAGTCTCGGCTTCATCATCAGTCACTCAGTTTGTGAGACCTTCCAGGCTGAGACTCCAAAAAGTCATTCCACTTTCTGAAAAATGTAGGACAGCTATTTTTACTCAGGTACATAAAACTAAGTTGGGGCTTTTATACCTGTTTTTAACTTTTAAATTCATATTAAGGATCCTTAGTTATGTTTTCTAAAGGCATTCACCCTTCCAACCAAACAACCGAGAAGGAATAGGGAGTACCATGTCTTATTTGCCGTCTCTACTGACTGCTACATTTGCTGAAGCAACACGTTTCAACATTTCCAAGCATTTTTTTTTCCTGCGGAGCTTTCTCTTCCATAGAAAATTTTTCTGTTTCCCCTTGATTTAAGATTAAAAGAAAATTGAAAATAATACGAAAATTTCCCACAGGACAGAATTTCTTTTGCAGTTGCTCCACTTCCAGCTAATATCAGGAAAAGCACAAAGAGCCGCAGTCAGTACGCTTAATTTCCACCCAGCATTTGTGACTTATTCTTTGCTAGTGCTGTCTGAAGAGCAACGACATCAACACACTTTATTCTCAGCTTGAAAATACCCGTTAAATCTGAGAGCTACTACACTAACAAGAAGGCTTTATTAGCACCTACTTTATGCATTCAATAGGAATGGGACCTTGGTTCTCTGTCACTGGTGAAAATGAAACTGCCTCTTGGTCCAGCCCATCTAACTGCTGCTGAACTATAATTCCAAGCCAGTTCTTCTCTCTTTACGGCTGATGATTTTGCCACCGTAGTGGTGAAGAAGGCATGAAGCCATCAGTGTTCTGCAGCCTAGCAGCTGCCCAGCATCCCTGGAGTCCAATAATTATATAGTGCTCCCTTCCTTACTCGCTTAAAAATGTGACATGTGACTTGCCTACTGCTGTTGGGCAGTGGAAGGAAAGCCAGTCAAGACAGCAAATCTGACTCTTTCTTCTTAGGATCTATACAAGTGTCCTGGTTTGAGCTAGAACAGAACCAATTCTGTTTGGTCAATTCTGTTCTGTTCCTGCTGTGCCAGGTACAACCACTCTCTGGGAAGATGGGTTAGAGAAGCCGGTTTCTTACCTTGTCCGGCTGAAAGCTGAGAGGGAAAGAGGTGTTTGCTCCTGGTGCTTGGGGCCAACAGTCAGATAGAAACGAGCTACACTATGAGTCAGTGTAGGCACAAGAATAAAATTGTATAAATTAGACAGGAGCATTCAGGCTGGGGAGAAGAGAAAGTCAGGGTGAAGAGAAAACGAATAGCAAGAAAAAGAAATTCAAACTACTCTCAAGAGTTTGGATTTCTCAAGTGATGGATTTCTCATCAGTTTATGGAGGAAACTGGGTAATGTGATGCTTGTAGTGGCTGGGGGTTAAGCTTACAAACTCAGCGGGTGCCTGCTGGGCTACTTCTGCATCCACAAGCTCTGGAGGCTGACTTTCCTAGCAAAACCATCTACCTCACCTTTGTGCAGTTGGAGCTATTAACATAGTTTCTCTTAAAAAAAAAAAAGGTTTTGAATGCATTTTAATTTTTCAGTTATTTCTTTTACTCAACTGGAAGGGCATAAAATCCCCATTCTTCAAGGTAGAGACAAATTTGTTCAACCCTGCACCATGCAAGTACTACCTGGAGGAGTGCTGTGCCACAGCAGAACCTGGTGTGCTGGCTCCACTCTCCAAACCTTTGGAGACTGGCTGACCTCTCCCAGCTCCTGCATCTTGCACTGGGAAACTAGAAGGATGACCATGAAAACTCAGAATGGTCTTGACCATTTGTATAAATGGTCTGACTAAAAAGGAAGATGTACAGTACGGACTGGACGTCTCAGCAGGAAGAACCAACTTCATAAACAGAATGGGAAACCACAGATGAGGCCATCAGAGAAGGACAGGGGTGTTGAGGGTGACAATCCAAATGGAAGCCACCAGAGGCTGCAAAGCTGTTGCTAAACAGCAGATGCCATACTGAGATACAGCAACGTGGCTTTTCTGTGTATGATGCAGGAAATGGCCTGGGGAGGAGCATGGTGTCCAGTCTGGAGCACAGCACTTCAGGAGCAGTGCAGAAAGTCCAGAGGAGAGCAACCAGGGTGATCAGATGTCTGGGAAACATGATCTAGGAAGGAAGATTGAAAGAACTGCGTTTTTTTTAAGCTAAAGGAGAGAATCACCAGGTGACAGAACAAGAGCCATCTATAAGTACATGAAAGCCCAGAGAGCCTGAGTTAACCTGATCACCATGTCCATGGTGGGCAAGAATGGATGTGGCTTCAGTTGCAACGTAAGAGATTCAGATTAGCCATTTGGAAAAAAGTTTTGGAGAATGGAGATGTGTAGGGTAGAGAGTGTGCAGAGGGACATCACCCAGATGACGCAGGAAGCGGTACAGCTGCCTGGGGCCAGCAGTGGAGTTCAGTGATGACTTTCAGGCCTTTCTGAGCCTATTTTTGTGGAGTCTATAAGCTGGGGTGAGAGAGGGTAGCTGGAAATACACTAATTTCTTCTTTTTCCCATTTTGATTTGGTCCCTGTCCTGTTGAAACCAGCAGCTTCTTCTGTTACCCTTTGAGAGTGAGCACCAACCATGAGTCACAGAAAAGTAGGAATGGCTGAGATTTTATTTTTTTTTGTCTCAGCGTCTTTTGCTGACAGTTATTCTTTTTTTTTAAAAAGAAAAAGATCTTCTTGCTTCTTTTGCAGAAAAAAACCTGCCTTCCTTGCAGAGTTGTGAATTGACTCCTGCTGACAAACCTAGACACAGCATTCAATGGCCTTTAGTCGGATGAACAGAGCAATCTTCAGCATGTAAGAATAATAACAAAGATTTTTAATAAATACAGGCTTGGCAGGGAGAAATTATAGAGGATGAAATGTGCAGTGATATTTGGAGATGAACAGCATAGTGCCTGCATCCAAGAAATTAGGAATGGGAAAAGGATACAGTAAGTACAGGCTTATTAATTTGATTTAATTAGTATTGTTAAGAACATTAAGGTAAAAGGAAAATGGGAAAAATGCATCCTTGATTTATAAATGTGAAGACAAACTTGTTTACTTCAGTAAGATACCAATTTCTGTTTTCTGACTGGATTTCAGTGAAGTGTAAAGCCCAGCGCTACATGGAAAATTCCTGGCTGAGCTGGAGAAGATGGAGGGCAGTACAGCCACGGTATGCCAAGTGTTACCTAAAGAGCAGACAGCTAATGCTGAAAGGAAGATGCTCAGGCTGTGTGGGAGCTGCAGGTGGGGCTCCTCAGTCAGTCTCGGGGCCCGTCTTACTAAATACCTTTGTAAAATGTTTGGGCTCAGAAGCCAGAGCAGACTCTGGGAGTGTGCTGGGAGTCGGGGTGAGAGGTGGCTGGAGCATCTTATGGGGGAATCTGGTTGAGCTGGGCAGTTGTGAGCTGTAGGAATACGCCTCGACACCCTGCAAGGGTGAAAAGAGCTGTTTTTGTGGAGGTGGATCCTCTTCAGAATGAGGTTGTAATGCCTTTGTACATGTGCTGGTTCAGCTTCTGCCCTGGCCTTGGGATCACCACTGTCATTCAGTGCCACGGGTAACTCTGCACTGGTTATGTCCAGAGTCACTGTTGCTCTCTGACAAAATGCTGACAGCAATAACATCAGAAAAAAAAAAAAAAAAAAAAAAGGTAAATACTTGACACTTCATTTTGATGTTTTGCTTGGAAACAGTTTTAATTTGACAAAAAAAACAACCACTAAAGAGAAAAAAATCTACTTTTACTGAAGTGACTTGTTCCAGCCAAAATTCTTTTAACTAAAAATTTCCGTCTTTGTCAGAGGATGAGGTAATATCAATGAAAGTAGTTTTGGGAAATGTAGCACCTCTTCCCAGCTATGTTAATATCGGTGAGCAAACCGCGTTTCCTCAGACCACCTCATGAGGCAAATTTGGAAATGATTCCCTTTATATTTGGGCTCTATGGACTGATCGTGAATATTTGAACTGTGAACTGTACTGCCTTAATTGTAGCCTCTTATGAGAGTCACATGATTATTTAATGAGGATCCTTGTTTGGAGGAATGAGCAAAACCATCTTTTATACATCCTTGATTGTGCCAATTTCAGCGCTTATTTTCTCTCGCTGCTGATACACGCACGTTTGTCATTGGCCTTGGCAAACGTTTCTTTGCCAAAAAAAATCATTTCTCAATCATTGGTGGAAAATAATACGTGAATTTAGCCAAGATAAAATCATTTAGATATATAGTAGCCACCAAAAAAGTGTTTGTAGCATCCCTTCTGTACCAAATAACACTAAGATTCATTTGTGAGATACATTTAGGTGGCAGTATTGTATGTGTCCAGCTGTGGAAATTTTGTTAGGTGAAGTCAGAACCAGCTTCAGGAAAGGCCGATTCGATTGCTTTCTTAGCTCTGCTCTAAGTTGGATGCTTGGGTTTTGGTTTTTTGTTTTTTTGCATTTGTTGTACAGTTGGGTTTCTCCTGGGTGTTAGGGTGGCTGTAATTCTCACCTCAGAACAAGAGTGGGTGTTGTAGCTCCAATAGAGCTGCTCCAGTGCCACATCTTCTGCTGGTCTCTGGGTCTCTTCCTCCTTGCAGCATTAATGGGGCATCACAAGGTCCGCAGAAGATCACGTTGTAAGGAGACGAGTTGTTTTACTATTTGTGGTACGCTGCTTGTTGTGACAGGTTTTCATAAAAGTTTGTCTATTAAGTTTGGGAAAAAAAGACTTTATCTTTCCTGATAATGCTCTTTAAAGGATTCAACTACGGCAGAATTCACAAGAGCCTTCTCCTAAGTGCCTTTTCATTGGATTTAAAGCTCTGTTTCATGAATATAAACCACGACATACGTGATCTTCCTTCTGCTCAGCAGCAAAGGCTGATGTAAGCCAGAGTCAGTGAGTTGTCTGAATTGAAAAATAACCTCATTTTTTTCAGACTATAAAGGTCAGTACAGCTGCAACGGGCCAGGATACCTGACCTACTTGATCCCTGAGGTTCTAGAATTTTCTTATATGATATAAAGGTGAGAGTTTATCTATTTGAAAAGTGACTCCACAGTACAACACACCCGTTTTCTGTCCCAAGAGGTTCCACCAAACATTGTCAATTATTTCCCAGTTCAAGTGAACGTTGTAAATTCATCTTGGTGGCATGGATATTTCCAGAATTCCTTGGTCTATATGTTGGTTTAAATTATTAACAAGCTGTCCTTTCAAACACTGCTCCCAAGCCAGCCGCAACCCTTTGAACCACAAACAAAATAAAAGGCAAATTCTTTCCAAAAACACAATACTGTTTGTTGAATAGATTCCACTCACTGGCCAAAGGAATGACAGATTAAGTAAGTTAAAAAGGAAAGAAATAACAGGCTTAGAAGTCTGAAGCTGGGCATGGATAAACAAGAGGGGATCGTGGCAGTCCTCTGAGTACGCAGAAAACACACATTTTGGAAGAAAAATTGGAGAATGTTTAGGAAAACATCTGGATGGAGCAGTACCAGATGGCTGTTTTCCTTTTGATCGGACTAGTATTTTTCTCATAAAATATGAAGACCCAATTTTAATGTTTGTCAATATTTATAAATCTCAGTCTGTATGTAAGGAGGAAAATAAGGTCTCGAATAGAACTCTGTGCGTGCTTAAAATAAACTTGATATTCTGTGCTTTGCTGACTCAACCTAAATGGCCTGAGATTTTGAAGAGCTGGGAACGCCTAACTTTTCCAGTTGCTAGCATCTGAGAATCCTACACCCTATTAGAAAGAATTTTATTTAGAGGAGCAGACTCCAGGCCCCCATGATTAGAAAATTTTAGCTTATGTTCTCACCACAGGAAAATCTTCCTGGGCTGGTAGCAGGGTAGCATTGACTAGAATCAGCTTTCTTAGTTTCTGTTTGTTGCTGGTGGTCCAGTTGCTGCTTGAGAGATTTGGGACCTTGTCTAATATTGGAGAGCAGAGAGAAGCTCAAGGAAGTAAAGGGGGAAGAGAAAGTTTTCAACTGCAGCCTTATGCTTTCCTCCATCAACCACTATGATCAACCAAGGACAAAATCCGTTTCTTAAATAGCTCCCTAGATTTTTGTGACATGGCTTTGAGGTAACATTGTTTTCCACACTTATAAGGAAACCTGTCTGGTTTGTATAACCCTGAATAGCTAAAATAAGCAATGAATATGTTTTCTACCAAATGTTTGGATTTTCTTTCACAAATCAATGTCTTAACTTCATGTTTATAAGACGTGCCATTGAGGCGGTGTTGGACAATGGGTATTTTTTTCATTTCGTTGTATGCAAGATTGAGAAGAACATCCATCCAGTTTGAAATTCTGTTGCTGGGATTTGAGTGAGATGAATCATTAACGTCGTTATCCCATGGGGCAAAACCATGATTTCTGAGGAATTTGGAGTAGTTCTGCTATTTTCTACCTGAGGCCTTTCTCTGAGGATCTCTGGAGGATATCCTGAGGATGCTCCAACTGAGCTTCACCAGGTGATACTCCTATCCAGCCAGACATCACCTTTGCAACACAAGATGCTGCCGCATTTCAGGGACCCCCAGTTGCAATGCTACCTGCTGAGAGTTTTACATTTTGGGAAGCTGGGGAAAGGATGTTGCACAATCATGAGTGTGTGGGAGGACACCTGGGAGGCCTCCAGGCTCTGCTGTCCTGTTCTAGCCCTGAGTTGCCCTCCCCACTACATGGCTGGTCCTGCTCTGTGGCGTGTCCCCAGTGCCATGTGGATCACTGAAAGAAGGCCAAAAATCTATGTTACAGGGCACTGAAGCAAAATAATTTCCTGTACAGGAAGTGAATAGTATCAGAATTTTTTAGAACCTTCTTAGGATTTTATTGGACTTTATTCATTGAAAATTAACTAGAATTTTGGTAGCATAATCTGAAGAATACATTTATTCATGCAAACATACGTACTTTGCAAACACACGGTACAATTGTTTTGTCAGAATGATGTGCTGGTGTTCTGGTGGTCAGTGAGTGGAGCTGGAGTGTGCAGCGTGGGCTGCGTTAGCAAGAGCAAAGCCAGCGAGACAAGAGAAGGGTTTGTTCCCTCTAGTCAGCCAGTGGTGGGTAGAAGGAAAAAAGTGAGCAACCTGAACTAGTTTCAGAATGGAGACCTCCAGAGGTCCCGTCCAGCCTGATTTTTTTTTCTGTGATTCAGTGGCTTCTAAGTCTTGGCTCTATCACCTTTTTCTCTACTCAGCTTCTACCTGCTATTCCTGACCACTTCCACTTGTTTTCCCATTATAAATATAAAGGTAATTAGAGATAATTTACAAGTTGCCTGCTGGCCCTCAAGACACTTCTGCTTCAAGGAAGGGCTTGTGTTGCTTCTCAAGCCCAGCTGGGTGTCTTGTTGCTCTCCTAAATCACTTCTCTCTTTCTGGTTCACAGACTGAATTAATGAGTTGAAAATATGTTTATTTCTGCAGGTCAGCCTGAGACAAGGAATTTTCAGTTTCCTCAGGAAAACAAAAAAACAAACAAAAAGCTGTTTTGATTAAATCCCAGGTGTTCAGTTCTCTCCCTGCCAATTCCTTTCACTTCACTTTGGAAAATATTTATTATTTTTATGAAAAGTCAGCTTTGGCAAAAGACACTGTTTGAACATAAACAAATTGCAGTGCAGTTTGCCACCACCACTATGCAATAAACGCAAGCCTTTTCAACATCTTTTTTTTCTTAGCAAAAATTATTGGCTGAATTTGGCAGAAACTTCCAAACTTTGGGTATTGATTGAGTCTGAGCTTTTCACCAGAGGAGCTGTCGCGCCCCAAAATCTCATCCGTCTTCAATTCTGGCAGCGCAGGAGGGAGATCCCGTATCCCATATTTGTGCTACAAACTCGTTTTTTATTTACCAGGATAAAGCAGAGATTTGCACTGGTGAAGCTGCTGCTAGTTCCAAGGAAGAATAAGCTGGCATGGATTGTTTTTTCTTGTTTTATAGGAGAAGCTGTTCTGAAGCTAAGGAGAAAGGCGAAAGTGCAGTGCTGAGTTTTCTGTGAGGCAATTAGACTAGGCAACTGAAATGGGGACAGCCACCCATTGTGCCAAGGGCTAACGTCTTCAACACCTCTGCACGTGTCTTTTTTTTCCTGTCTTTCTCCTGCTTTTCCCCATCCTCAGAGATGAGTAACCGTTGCCTCTTGGAGCTGGCCCTCTTTGCCAGCAGCGTTTTGTGCGGATGGGTGGTGATAATAAAATAAGGACAGGGTAGTGACAAAAGTGCTGATGTTTGCTCTTGTGCTGTCTTATCAGCTCATGGGTGGAGAACTCAATGAACACTGGAGAAATCAAGAGGAAAAGGTGTTTGGCTGTGAATCTGCCCTCTCTGAGTGTTACTCCAGTCGCACAGTGGTGGGAACGATCTTGTATTGACTGTTTTGGACCAAGGCAAAGGGAGAAGAGCGTGTCTTTGGGGCTGTCACATCTGTCCTGCTGTGGGCTGGCTTGTTTGTTTTCTGGTTTAATTTCCATGTGCTCTTCTGTGCTTCTGCTCACTGTGAGGTCACAATAACATTTTAGCAAGGCAGGAAAGAAAAAAAGAAGCACCGTTATCTAGCTCAGTAGTTGCTTGGATGAGGAGAGCTAAGTGGGTGTGCTGAGGTGTAGAGCTGAGGTGCTGTGTGTGAGATGGTGTGATGCAGACTGTCCTTTCACCATTTAGTACTGACTTCGTTTTCCTCAGGCCTTGACTAGCTCAGGAGAAACCCCTCCTGGCAAATGCTGTGGTAAGTGGACAAGGTGCAGAGTGTGATGTGGGGTAGGTATTCTGAAGGAACCTGGCCCCAGCAGAAATGCCACAGTGGGGATGGAGACACAAGCAGGATCTCCAGATAGAGAGGGAATGGGAAAGTGGTAAGAGAGATGTTACTGAGATACAGAGGCAGTTGGGATGAGGCAGTAGTGAGCAGTGCACTATGGATGAGCCATCTGTCCGTCCGTCCTGGGCAGCACCACACTCAGTGGAGGTGCCAGCTGGACAAAATAAGCCTCTGAGCAGGACTGAGTAACTGAGGCCCCATGCTGCACTGCTGTGGTGGTGCGATGTGTCCCTGGACAATGCAGATGTGCCCAGAGACAAGCCAGATATTTTCCACCATCCAGTTTGCAAATGGTGAATGAATTTGAGAAGACAGTCAGCCTCCAGCTTGTGATGGTAACAGATCTATAAAAGGTCTGGAATATAGGAGGACACGTATCAGGAGGTCCAGGTGTGGAGGGTTGTATGGAGATTGTACAAGTGGAGGATGGGAATGACCCGTAAAGGTTTGTAGGACAGAGGGAGGAAGGGATGTCAGAAACCTCTACTGTGCTGTACTCTTGGTTTATAGAAGCTCAGAGTTGTGCAGGCCTGCTGCAGAACACTGCATTCTTCAGTGCTGTTTTCCAGAAGTCAAGCTGTGCTCCTGAGCCTTAGTTTCCTAAGTAACTTAATACAGTCTGCCCCAAACATAATCTGCTGTGCCGTTTATGTGCACAAAATAGAGTATTTTCTAATGGCAGAAACTCCAGCAACCTTTAATTGGGTGGAGTGGAAGAAAACACGTATTTGAATCCTGAACAAAATACGAAGCCTATTGTTAAGCCCTAAATGTGTTTTGAAAGGAGGTTTAAATAAAGCAGAAATATTTACCACAGATATTTACCACCTCTTTTTGCGTAAGACTACGTCTCTAACAATTTCTGCTGGAGTTGCTCCAGTAAGACCAATGACATCCATAACATCTCTGCCACCCCTGTGTGGGCCATGCCTTTCTGTAAGTACCAAGGGTGACGTGGGATGGTGGACCCAGCCCCTTGGTCACTGTAAGCCAGCAGAGCTCTACTGAGGTCTCCTCTCTGGGTCTTTGAGTTCAGCCGGGCCATGGATTTGCAAGACCCTGTTCCAAAAGCCTTCTCTGCCCCTGGCCTCTTTTTGGGAAGGGTAGATCTGATCCCTCACCGGTTGCACACTGTTGACTTTTCCCTACTACATTCCTATCTTGATTTTTCCAAGAAGACATTTGGCAATTGCTTGGAAGGCTTTTGGTCCCCCCCTTTCTGTTTTGTTTGGTTTGTAGGCATGGAAATCTGCGTAGCTAATATGCTAAATACTTATATTAATTTCACACTGTTTTCAAGTTACTCTGTCTCCTGACCTGTTACAGCAACTAATTAGCTGGGGTTGACCTCCTCTAATCTGTAGATTGAGAAATTTGTCAGCTATATCCAGTAGTTATGAAACTGGGATTATTGCAGCAAGGATAAAATCTCAAGGCCATCAACTGCTCTGGCTGAGCTCCTCACCAGCTGGAAGCAGGAATACCTTTCCCTCTACTGTAAAATTATCTGGGTGCATTGTGGGAGAGCATTCACCATCTCTTTTAAATGCTACAGTTAAAGCCAGGGTGCTCTTTGTTTTTGCTCTGAGTGGGAAAACAAAGCCCCTGGCACCAAGCTCCGTTACTGTAGGAGTTAATGTGTGGTTTTGTATCCAGGGCATTTCCAAGGAGATGTGATGTTTGCAGGTCATCCCGAGCATACCAGCTTGTCCTACTTGCAAGCAGCCTTGCAGTTCTGCTCCTGCTGGGGACTATCACTTCATCAGGCTTGGCTTTTCCTCCTTTTCTCTCCTGAGCATTAGCTGGAGATCTCTTTATATGCTTCTGTAACTCCCCTCACAGGAAACGAGTCACAAAGTCTCCATCGGTGCCTTCCTGCCGGCTGGCGAAGCCACGGTGTCAGACAGCCTTCTTCCCCACCAGCCCCTCACAGCCAGCCCCTTCTGACACCGCGACGGCGCGTCTGAGATGCCTCCCTCTTCTCTCTTTTCCATCTGTCTCTTGGGGAAAAGCACAAAGAGCAGTGTTATCTGCTGTGACAGGCAGGGTTATGCAGAGGAGAGCTCCTCCTGGAAAGCAGATGGGAGTGGACAGGAAGATGTGCCAAACAAATCTGGCCCAGCCAGTGCATCAGGCAGGTTGTAGAGATGTGCCAGGAATGGAAAGGTATCCACCAGCCACAGGCCTGATTTTTGGCTGTTACAAACTGTTAAAGCTCCTGTACAGGCGATCTGGGAACTCAAAGACATTGTTGCATCCTTCCTATTTACTGCTGTCTCCACTGAACGATAAAAACCCCACCAGCTCATCCCGTACACTGATATTTCCTTTATGGGAGTGGCTGCAGCCAAATCCATGTGCTGTTGAGTAGGATGTCAGGATTTCCTCTGCAACTGTGCACATGGTTTGTGTGGCCTCTCCAGCTCATCCAGGCAGGCACCTGGAACTCGAGAAATAGTTAAGTGGATCTGCATGATAAACTAAGGAAAATGAATGGCCTTTGAGGCCTGTGAGCAAGTTTCAGAAATATTTGTGCAGTTTTCTTTGATCTGTTCAAAAGAGGAATCTGCTACTCTTTCTGTGTTTGGGAATTAACTGTGGAAAGGTGCCTCCTCCAGCAAATATTGAATTGTGCAAGGGAGGGAGTCACGCTGGGATGCCGAATTGAGGACAAATCCTCACTCCTGCAGGCAGACCTGCACTCCTGGAGAAGGATGATTTTCCTGACCTTCTCTGCTGTCTCTGCTCTTATGTAAAGCCAGGGAGGGTCTCGAGTTAGTACACAGCAGTGCCTTGTAGCATACACAATGTCAGTGCCTTGGCAATCTCTGCAGGCATCAAAAAACACCCCTGTAAATACCACAAGGGAATGTTTTGCCTGTCAATAATGGGAAAAGACACTAGAGGTATTTGTAAAACACGTTATTTTTGACATGACTTCATGTTGACATTTTCCACAACATTTTTCATGTTATTTGCTCCCAGAAGCCCAAGTCTCCAGGTATTTGTTGCTCAGAAAATGGAAATTTTTTGCTCTAGGGCTGTTGAAAGCACACGGAGACACAGTGCAGGACGGGGAGAGGGGCTTGGAAACCCCAGCCAGGAAGGGAGATAGTCTTCCCAGAACAGTTTCCATGTCAGATTGCAAGGGGTTTTTTTTGGTGTTTGAAAGGAAAACCAAAAGGCTTTTAGCCAATAAAACCTCCAAGTCCAGCCTGGAATGGCTTCTTTTATTTTCCATGTCATTAAGTGCTTATCTCCATCCCAGTTAGGCTGTGAGCACCTGATAACAACCATTATGTGTCTGCCTGCCTGTTCCGTGTCTGTCACTCCATCACTGTACAAGTAGGATACTGCAACAGCCAGACCTCGAAGGCCTGCTGAGGTTCAGCCCTTACTGCCCTGACCTGCACTGGAGCCAAAGAGTTAGAGCAGCCTGTAGAAACCTCTCAGTTGTGTGTGTCTCTTTATAAACAGCCAGGCAAGGAAACCCTGCTGGGATGCTGCTATTTTTGCAGCCCTCCGAATTTGAAACGTTTGCTTTGCAGTTCACCTTTTAAAGGACAAAAATGCTGATGAGCCTCAGATAAGGCTGGCCCTTGGCCGTTCCCAGGACTCCTATCTGGTCTCAACCGTGAAGACCTTGCAAGAGGGATTAAAGTGGTCCAGGGCTGCTGTGCTCTGTGAGAATGGAGCCAGTACCCTCACAGAGCCCTGACGCAGGCTTAGGTTCCTGCCTGTGTGAGTGAGGCTGCAGTGCTGGCCACTGACATTTATTCCCCATTAAGGTTAATGGGAAGCTTTTATTAAGGAAATGTTTGAAATACTTTTTTAAAAGGGCACAATTTTAGATCAACTGCTTTTCATCTCTTTTGGGCTGTTTTCCTTCCATTCAGTGTAAAGGAGTGTAGATAGGCAGGGACTTGTCCCCGTGGTGTTATGATCCTGTTGTCTTTAAAACATGCTCGTTGTAGAGTTTTCTGAGGTTTGAGGTACATGAAATCAGAACAGCTGATCATGAAACAAAGGGAGATTTTTTTCTCCATGCTTTTCAATTGAAAAAGTGTATTTTCCAGGTGCAGTTCTGCCACTTGTTCTGCAACTTGTAAGGAGCTGGGCACCTGTAATAGAAAAGAGAACGGTGGAAATAAGTCTTATACTTTTGTTGTGCTTTTGCCCTCATTGTGCCTTTTGACCACCACTCTTCTTGGGGTGGGAATTTCATTGCAGTTCAGGGGACTGTGCAGCAGGATCGGGCATGGGGATGGGCTTTATGGTCCTGGCACTGCTTTCCTTCCACCCGGTTCATCGCGTGCTGCATCTATGCAGGTGGCAGACCCCGGAGACTGACTTCGTGTGGGCTGGAGGTTTCCAGAGACGTCTGAGACGTTTAGCTAGCAGCTTTTCTAGGCAGCTGAGCACGCCACTTTGTTCACCTCCCTAGGAGCAAACACCCTCAAGTACCCTCCTGAGGGATGAAAAGGGAAAGCTCAGTGGGTCAAATCTGACCCCCCCACACCCTAGCCCAAGTCTGAGAGGACAGAAAATTTCCTGAACCGTTTAGAGGTGGTGAGTGGGCAATGGCAGGCCTGAGCACAGAGGATTTTTGCGCTGTCTGTGCCACACGGCACTTTCTGCTGTCAGCATTCTCTACGGGCAACAGTGTGGGGAAGCAAAGCCTCCATTTACCCATCAGGAGAGATCAGCCCAGCAGGCTTGCCTGCCTCAGCGAGACACAGGGATGACCTCTGCGTCTGCAGCTCGTGCAATATTTATGCAGCTGCTCTGGTAAACATCATGGGTTTTACTCTGTTAGGTGGATAAGTGCCCCTCAGTCCCTCAGCTGTCTCACCTCGGTCCCTCCGGAGAGTTCTGTGGCTGCCTAAAAAGAGAGATTATGAAGCATCTTTTCCGCAGCCCTGTGTGTGTTAAGTAGGTCGCAGGTGGCTCACACACAAAGAAGTGCTGGTTTGGGAACGCGCAGGTTAGTTGTGGCTTGAGAGATACAAATGTTAGCTGAAACTGCAGCGAGCCTGTTTAGCCACCAAGGAAGGAGAGATCCACAGGGAAGAGCGACAGCCCTTCCCTAAAGCAGAGGGAGTAACTGAGAGAAGAGGAAAATATGGCAATGAGGGCAAATTCTGAGGCCTTTGCCTCCAGGCCATGGTCTGCAGCAGCCCATGGCGGGTTTAGGACTGTGGTGTCCTCGGAGAGTCCAGGCCACTACAGCCCTGGCCCTGCAGGGAGAAGGAGGAGGAGGAAAAGGAGAAGGAGTAGGAAGAAGGAGGAGGAAGAAATCTCCAAGGTCTTCCCTCAAATGTAGTAGGAGGTGTGAGGAGGCGCTTCTCCCAAAGCGCGTCCTCAAAAAGTCTCCTTTTGCCAATGCAACGAGCCTTTTGCGCTTCCCCTTTACCGCACGGCACTGAATCTTCAGTTCCATCCTAATGCTCAGTCCCAGGCTGCTTTCTGCATCGGCATCAGCAGGAAATTAATCTCTGTCCCGTGCCAAATGGGAATGTGTGGGAGAGCCCCTGCCTTTACCCACTGGGCAGGGACTGAACTGCTAATTAGGAGTTCAGGCTGAGGCTATTAGGACCTCCCTGATGAGGAATCTGGGAACATGCCTTGCATTAATTGCACTGTTAAAACCAGTGCAAGGAAGTACCTGAGCCTAACAGAAGACATCTGTCTGCATCTTCATCTTGGAGCTGAGTGTCTCCGTGTTGCCTTTCTGCTTCTCCCGAGATTTCCCTCTGTGCTATTCTGGCATCTTGCAGGCTGCATCAAGCATGTTTGAAGCCAGCTTTCACCCCATGGAGAAACTCTTGAGGTTAGTTAGTGGCCAGCAAAAGGACATATGGGGATTATGCCACTCCAAATGATGCCCCTAATGGTGCACTCTTAAGGGGAGTGCGAGAAAGTGTCCTGGATTTTCACTTTTATTACTCTTCACCTATGGAAAAGAGTAACTGCAGGCCACAAACCAAGTATGTGCATATTCATTTCCCCATTTTTTGCAACCTGGTTACACATGACAGCTATAGTCCACATAATGTTGCTGTAATGACAATTTGTTAGAATGTACTGGATTCCAAACCAGCTTGGTAGTGACTTTCTCTGGCAGAGGGAAGAGGCCCTTGTCACCAGCACATGGAGAAATGATGTTGGAGAGTTTCTCTCCAGCGAGCAGAGCCCTCCGAACCAGAACCCTTGTGTAATTATATGGTTTTTTTTGACTCAGGATCCAAAGAAACTCTCTTGAATAGTATGTTGCTTGCTGGTTCATTCATCTGTGAATTACCCTGGCAGGTAGCGTATAAATAGCTCTCAGGCACAAGCGATCTGCAAGTTCTTTTCAGAATACAGTATTGAGTCATTTTAAAGCCTCCTACTGTAACTCTTTTAAAGATGAACTCATTATTTTAAGTGTAAGATTCATGCCCAAGAAAGAATGAGAAAACCCTTCTTTAAGTTGCCCTTCCAACAAAGTATCTTGTTTAAAAACCAGTAAAGAATAAAATGGCATGTGAGCTGGCCGGTGAAGTGAGCAGGCAACACCTGCCTATCCTGGCCGTGGGTTGTGCTGCTCGTCACCCAGAGGCTATACCACTTTCTAGAGCCAGGAATAGAAACCAGCGTTCCTTATTCCCAGGAGCCTTTTGCCATGTAGGGCAGAGCAATCCAGCGGGATCCCTCTGGCCATCCTTTCTGCCTGGCCCCAGACACCATTCGGCTTTCAGTAATTAGGGCAGAATTAGGGCAAGATCTCTGGGGACGGAGGCTGCTGGAGCAGGGCTTGCACACAGGGCAGAGCTCATCCCTATATTGAGCTGAGCCTCCTTTTCCACCTGGAAATTTTTTCCAAAGAGAATTAGGGGATTTAATACACTTGTTTGGGCCTGGCATCCCAGCAGGTTAGAGCAATGGCTCTGCCTTTCCCCGTGCGTATCTAAAAATATCCGATGGATCTACAAGGCACATTCAGATAAACACCTGCGGTCGGTGCACTTTGGTATCCAAAGCTTCTGCTGACAGAAGCTTAAAAAATAAAGCAAGTAAGAAAACCACAAAGACATCATTTTTCTAGTGCCACTGCCCATGGAGTGCACTGTTAGTTGCCTGAGGAACAACACAAGGTGGCTATGGTGCTGAGTGCACATATGAGATGAATAACATAGTTTGCTCAAATAGTAGGAGACCTCTTAAACAGACCAAAATGTAGTGACCTGCTATGAAAACTGTCCAAGGTGCTGCTGCTCTTGTGCGAAATACCACTACGCTGCTCATACCGAAGTAGTTAAGGGCTGTTTCATACATTAGTTTTTCATACAGATGTATCCCAGCACAATTTTCAAGGGGTGGATCAGGATTTACTTCCTCATTAAGTCAGACCAACATCCTTTTTTTGGTGGAGGGGGGGGCTCTGAAATTATGTGTAAGTCTGAAGTGGGATATGTGACCAGATTAAACCTGTGAAGGGAGTTTTAATAGGATACCTGGGTGGAATTTTCCTTTCTTTTTGTCATCAAAACATGCCTGACTGTCCTGCCGTTTGCTAGATGCATTTTGCATACGTAGATTGGAATTAGCACTGTGTCTTCAGGCCATCTTCCTCCAGTGTGGCATCCCAGTTCTGCCCTCAGCATCAAGTGCAGCAGTGGCCTGTCCCTCCTGTGGGTCGAAGGAACACAGGCAAATCCTGCAAGCCATAAATATCTGTAACTTCCCCTGCAGCTCAAGGTGAAAATTAAAAATAGCCATTTGATGCTTGAGACTTTTGACGTATCTTTAGCTTGTGTTCCTTCCGACTTGAGCCGTGTGAGTCACACATGCCATCAGCACTCTGCAGTCTCTCTGTGTACTTTTAGGGGTCCTTTTTGGGGCTCTCCTGTCACTGCTCTCTCACAGCCATTTCTGCCGCATGCCCAGGACTAAGCCAGGGGCCGCAGAACAGCAAGGTGTAAAAGCGATGTCCACAGGGCCACAGTTTATGTGGGGCTCTTGTGCTGGGACTGACACATAAGTGGCAATCTGCTGACGATCAGGTGCCCTTGTGCTGTGTTACAGATGGACAATGACATACTTAAGTCTGTAATTTTAATTGCTGCAGATGTTATGATAAAGTAAAATATCAAAGTGAAAAATGTTCCTTCTTAGGTAACTAGGTTATAATCTATTTATTACTGAAAAGGCCATAAGCAATGTGCTGTGGAGGGCTTCCTACAGAGACACACTAATGCATCAAAGCATCGCTTCTTGGCTCGGAACTCAGAACTCAAACTCGTAGTTACCTTCCTGATGAGTTAAGGTATCCAGGATGGCTGAAAATACGTTGGGAATTGCTGTGTGTGTGACTGTGGGCACTTGGAATACAGCAGAGTTGAGATGGAGGTGGAGGCAGATGAGCACGTGGCCGCCTTCACTCACTGCAGCAGCTTAATGTGAATAGAAAAAAAAAAAAAAAGAAAAAAAGCAAAGCTAAAGACCACTTGCATTTTATGGATGGAGGATTACTCGTGAAAGGAAACGGTCCTTCATGGATTTAATTCAGAAGAAAACATTACATGATTTAATCTGACATACTGCAGAATTCATGCTTAAAGATTTCATCTTATGGTGCAAGGTCAAACTCACTCTGCAAGTAATTACCTTGGAAGTAGGTGTGTGTTCCTGAGCACGGCTGTATTTGAAAGGGATGGGAAATAGAAGCAGCCTTTTGCTTTCTTCCCAGTGCTTGGTATATTTGAAATGAGCGACTCCCCCTGTTTTATATAGTTCTTCAGCACTTTTATATGGATTCTAATTCACACATGCTGCCTCTTCCCATAGCAGATGTGGAAGTGTCAGGGCCAATGGAATAAACAGAAGGAGAATTAAGTAGGGTGCCCAAAGCCACACACCTTTCCCAAGACCAGGCACAGGACGAGTGTTTGGAGCCCTGCGTTGTGTGCAGGCTGCCTGACCCCATCCCTCTCTTCTGCACCATGCACGACAGTGAAAACACACAGAAACTTTTCTTTATCAAGTCCTCTTCTGCTCTGTGGCTCAAAGCTGAAAATGATTTCACTGTGCTTCTTTTAATCTTCTTTGACAACTTGTTTGTTTAAAAATAAAGCCGTTAGGACAGTGAAATAAAGCAGCACCCAACAAGTGTTTGCTTAAGTTCTGATCAAGTGCTCGGGGGATCATCCAGCCCCCAGTGCACCCATGTGAAAGCAGTACTCCTCCTCATTTGTACAGGGCTATTCCTTGATAATAAGGATGTGTGTTATTCATAATCTGCTGCTGGTTATTCTCATCATCAGCTGAAGGAGACGACATCATGTGAGGTAATTGTTTAGTTCCACAGCGGCTAATGAGTAGTGTATATATTCCAAGCTCACAATTTGCCATAGCTCCACAGGAGAGTATTAAGTGTTCAGTGACAAGATGTGAATAATGAATGTATTTATAGAAAGCAGAACTGAGGGACAATAAGAAAGTGCAGGTTTCTGCATAATTTACTCAGAACTAACAATATGACAAAAAAGGAGATCCAGATTAAAAACGTACTTATGCCGTTTGGGAACTCAAATTAAATTCCCAGCTTTTCAAAAGTTCAAGCTTTTCACAGGTCCTATTGAATAGAGTGGGAGGACATCTGTGAAAGATGTGGCTGTTCAGTGTCTGTTTAAAAGCGATCCAGCCTTTTTGTCTGGCTCTGGTGATACAGTTCCCTCTTATGCAAATTTCTTGCCGACATGTTTTCAGCAAGGCAATGCTTGATTCTAACATCCAGCCCTCAGAAAGTCATGGATGTCGGGGGAACATACTCCGAAAATGTCTGTCGTCTTCTTATCACCATATCTAGCTTATGACATCAGTCAAGGTCAAGGCACTATTGAGACTGGTACTCTATGGATATGTAGTAAGAGAGATCTTTCCTCTGGGGTGCACATAACCAAAATAATAAATAGTCTCAGTTACAGTGACTCGGCTTCTTTGTGTTCCCCATTTCTTCTTCACTTTCTGCCTCTATCTTTTCAGACTGTAACCATTTGGGGCAAGACCATTTTCTTTGCTCCGCGTTCAGCCAGTAGGAGTAGAAGTCACTCTTGGGACTCCTAGGGTTTGTTGAAATTCAAGTAATTAGTAATCATAGTACATGTAGTAGAGTTAATGGATTGTGTGCTCGTGTGCAAGTGTAGGTGTTTTTATAGACTTCAGGTACCATTGCACTGGATGTGCACCGGAGCGGCAGATTGCCTTTTTAAGAGTGTTTCTCTGGAAGCAATGGCTTGAAAATCAGGCTTGTCTGTTTGACAAAAACTATTTGGAACCTATTTTGAGCACCTTACACTTAACGTATCCTAAGAAGAGTGTCATGTGGAGACCAGTGAAGCTTTTATGTCCTGTTGGCACTGAATGAGACAATAATCCCACCTGCAATCCACAGTGGCTGAGCAGGAGCAGGTAGCGGTTGCATCTCCTCACCTGAATCAGCAGCAACAGTTGCTACTGCTCCACCTCTCCTTTTAGTGAGGATGGAAGAATCTTTGAAGAGCTCTTGAGATTCCCACATTGCTTTTTAGGAGACAGGCAAGACTTTCCAGGCTGGCTTTTTAAAAGGGTATCTCACTGTAATTGTCTGTTAAATCTGGATTATTAGAGCTGAGTTTCATTGACCCTGGAGCACAGTGATCAAAGGACTTTAGCCACACTCAATGGGAATGATGACCGTTGACTTCAAGTGCGAGGATATATTTCTTTTAAACACCCAAGCCAGAATCAATCCTTATAGTGGCAAGGTTTAGCGTGCTAAATTCCCCTGGCATTACTAACTCTCTTTTTCTTTCCCTATCCTCAAAAAAACCCCCAAGCAGATATAACTAATGCTGTGTCGTATCCCACGCACTCATGTTGCTCCTGCAGTCTGTTGCTTTTTCAGATTCACGCACACATTTGCATTTGCAAGCGCCACTATTGCTTTGCAGTAAACACTGCTCCTGCCTCTCTTCTAAGAGAATCCAGATGTCTTTCTCAGGATGATGCATTTGTTTTAATTTTTTTTCTCTGCCAATTGCTGCATACACCAAATATTCTTTGTTTTTGCCTATAACCCTTGATCCTCATCACAGACATTGTGTTTTGGGGTGAGGGCAATGATAGAGAGGGAAAGATATTTTCCAGGAAAAAAAAGTTTTATTTTCATTCTCCTGATTCCATTAGCTTCCCACAGATAGGTCTATGCCATGAGCACGTTTCCCATCCAGCTACCTCTGCCTCTCTCAGCTATGTGCCTTGGGGTTGGCTGTGCCACTAGCATGGCCAAGGAAACTCCATCTCTTCTCTCCCTCTCTCCCTAACTTCTTGCAGGAAGGAATTTATTGGAGCTTGGTATTTTGCTGTCATTTTCTTAGAGGTAGGTGGAGAGTGGACACAAGAAGGTGGTTTGATTTTTGATGATCTTTCATTCTTTTGTCTACTGTATAATCTTGACCTGCAGAAGAGAAGTTCTTGTAGGAGGAGTCTGGGAAGATCACAATGTTCAGTACTAGGCCTTTATCAAGGGGAGGTAGATTGACCTGTCATGCAGTGAGTTTTTATCTGGAAAATATGTATTGTCACTACTGAAGGCCAGTGTTTTTCATCCTGCACAGGCAATGACTCAGCTGGTCTCATGCATGTTGAAGATCAGTGGCTGAATGGGGATTGGATTTAGCATGTCCTGCTGTCTCAGCTGTCAGCTGGTACACACGGTTTCCCTAAGCTCACAACTTTCCAAAACATGTGCCTGGAGCTGGGCAGAGGATTCACTTCTGATCTGTCACTGGACTGTTAGTTTGCAGATGGGAACATTGTTCATTTAGTGTGGCTTTTGGTAAAGAATTGTAACAGGACAAGGGCTAAAACTACCAGAAATGGGGAACTGATGTTTTCAGTGCCTCACTTGTGGATGGAACTGCTGACAGCCAAATACTTTGACAGATACACTGATCCCCTTCACTCAGTCCTGTCGTCAGTTGCTGAGCCAAAGCAGAGTGAGTTAACCTGCTGGGAATGACACCTCCTACACCCCCCCCCTTATTGCACGTTGTACCTTAGTGACACACCCAGTACAGAATAATATCTTTGTGTCTTAGAATATGAAAGCTTTTGCCAGTGCATTTGAAATGCCAAAGTCAGGGCTCCATCCACTGCCCTGAGTTGTGTTTGAACTGGCCCGTGCAGAAGAAATTTGCCTCCTTTCCACGCACTAGGGCATCAGGTCTCCTACTTGTGCTGCATTTGGAGAGCAGACTCCAGGCCCTGCAGGAAGGACCTGGGGGTGACAAGTAGCAAGGACAGGGCTCTCTGCTGGTCCAAGCCATGCAAAGCTGTGTTACCTTCTGCATCTACCAGGAGAAGCAGTTTTTTATGTCTGAAATGACTAACGAATTCACTATGTCTCCCTAACAGTTACAGAACACGGAAGTTTCAAAGTTAAAATTTGGAAACTAAAAAAGCATCTTAGATCCTTTTTTTTTTTTTTCTCTTAAATGGTATTGAGGATTACCACATTTGGTTACATAATAATTTCCCTCAGCTTGAGCTTTTTAGCAGTCATTTAGTCAGGGATTTGAGGGAAAAGATGTCTAAACTGATGAATATTTGCTTAGTGGTCCACGAATGTGCTCTATTTTGCTGTAGCTGCTGTTCTGAAAGCCTCAAAAAAAATTTAAAATTGGAAAACTCTATTAGATCATTTTTAGCTTTAGTTTTCTACCACGGGTAGGGAGGATATGAGAAACTATGTTAGCAAGGAGAACACCAGTGCTGGTGCCAGCAGGTTATGCAGAGTCTTTTCCACCCAGCCAAAGGGATTCAGGTAGTTCTCTTTCTCCAACTGCTATTCCCTCACTGCATGTCTCAAAGAAAGCACTTCTGTAACCCTCAGTGTGGCTCCAAAGTTGCTTGGAACTGAGGAGTATGAGAGATCTGCTTCATTCAGTGCCTGAGATCAAAACCATCCAGGTTGCTAACACCAGTCTCTGAGCAATAACAACCTGCTCCAGGTGGGTCAGCCAGAGCCGTTTAAAAGCTGCTGTTTCCTAACAAGCTTTGTAAAATCTTTGACTGTTTCGAGGTCTGCAGGTGAACTGTGCCATATGGAGCCTCATTTATTTACTAGCGTCTCCCACCAACACCCTTATCACAAGGAGAGGGAAAATAACTGGGATTCCTTCACTCAGAGGGGAAAGCCAACTGTGAACTGAAAACAGAGGGTGTGCCCTTATGGGTATCTACAGATACATCTTTCAAAGCATAGCTACATTTTTTTCAGCCCAGTTTATACTTTATTGAGATGTTCCTTATCCTTTGGAAGATACGCTTAATTCTTTCTCCATCCTTCTCCTTTCTCTATGTGAAAAAGGGCCATAGAGCATCTTTATCTCTAACGCAGATACCTCTGAGGGAGCACTTCCAACTTTACGGGCTTCCCTTCTTATTTTTGCCTTCAGACACCAGCTCACAGCAGTGTGATGAGTGGGTGCTAATTACAGAGAACTACATTTCCACAACAGAGCCTTACTGCTGGTGAATACAGAAAAATTGCTCATTAGAGCAGCATGCTATTTAGTCAGATTGGCTTCCCTAGATATTAACATTCTGGCATTAATGCAGACTGGCAGTGTTATACTTGAATAAAATAATCTCAAGATAATATACACAGAAGGACTTTGTACAACTGTTGTCCAACCCATGGGGTTTGCCGGCATTTCTGCCGGGGGCTCCCACATGCTGCTTCTGCAAAAAGCCCCGTCCTTGGGTTTCATTTACATATACAATTTCTTGGTGTTTTGTTTTGTTGTGTTTTTTCTTCTTAATAAATCCACCTTGCAGGGCATGGTGCATCATGCATATGATTTATTGTACTGAAATGAAACGTGCTGTGCTTGAAGAGAAGGCTCTGGGAAGACGTTATTGTGGCCTTTAAGTACTTAAAGGGGGTCTATAAGGAAGATGGTAACAATCTTTTAGCAGGATCTGTTGTTATAGGACAAAGGGTAATGGTTTTAAACTAGAAAAGGAGAGATTTAGTCTAGATTTAAGGAAGAAATTTTTTACAATGAGGGTGATGAAACACTGGCCCAAGTTGCCCAGAGAGGTGGTTGATGCCCCATCCCTGGAAACATTCCAGATCAGGTTATACAGGGCTCTGAGCAACCTGTTCTAGTTGCAGATGTCCCTGCTCACAGCAGGGGGGTTGGACTAGTTGAGCTTTAAAGGTCCCTTTTGACCCAAACCAGTCAGTGATTCTATTGTATTATTCCATGATTATTTTCCCAGACAACTGATTTTTAACCATGTTGTTTGGTCTGACTGTGCCGTGCCCATGATGCAGGCGGCATGGCTATCTGCCTGATGGCTCTCTCTGCACAGCCAGGTGTGTGCCATGTTGAAGCCACTCTGGAAAATGCATTGTTGGTACCTATTGCACAGAATAACACGGTAAAGGATGCTCAGTAAAAGCTCTTATTTGAACATAAAACCACCCTGGAAGCTTTAAGTGCCTTGCTTTAATGCAGGGAGACTGTAGCCTGGCAGAAGACTTTAGCACCAAGGTTTTCCCTGTACAGTGTTATAAGCAGCAAACCCAGAGGCTGCGGTTTGTGCTCGCAGTGCTGCAAACAGAGAGGCCTTTGGTTGGATGTAGCTCCCTGGTTCTCCCTCTGCAGTAGCAGGGACACCTCCAGCTCGGCTTTGCAGAGCTGCCCACATCTCTGAAGCTGGGTGGGGAGAGCCAGCGGCTCTGCTGGGCGCACGGGCTGGTGCCTTTGTCTGCACAGCTCTGTGAGCTGCCACTGCGGAGCCGTAACCACGGGGTATTCCTCGATCCCATGTCCTACCCGCTGCCATCTCTGAGCTTACATCAGAAATAGCCGCTCCAGTGGGCTAATGCAAGCAATATAAACATACACAGAAAAGACATAACTGTTCCAGTAGTAGTGCTCCTCTATCCGCGCATACACCAGCTTCCTCTTTTGGAACCCTCTGGGCTCCCCTTTGACTCAAACACCAGCTTTTGCTAATTAGCTCAGCTTTATCTAATTAGCACCCAAATGGGAGTGACTCCCTCAGCTATCTCTGAGCTTGCAAAGAGCCCAGAGCTAAGGATTTATGTGGAGGAGCAGAGGAGAGCTCTTTTCTGGGGTTTTGCTTCACCTTTGCGTGTTGGCAAGACACGTGAGTGTGTTCTTGTACTGGTGTTACTGAGTTGGTTGACGCGGAAGCTGGACAGTACCTGCACCAAATTGTCACTGCCTCATCTATCCTGTTTCTTTCCTGTGAGTTCACTGTGTATTTTTACTTTTTTTTTTTTTATAACGGTCATGGTATTTTGCCCATAGTTTGCCTTGGGAAATAGAGTGTGTCCTACATCCATATCTATTTTAAGACTTTGCTCTGTTGCCTGCTACCAGCTGGGGAATATGGCTGGGAGCAACGGCTTCGTGTTGTAAGAGGAAACACTGGGTGTTTTTAGGGAGCCTGTAGCTGTGCGATCCAATGTGTCTTTATAACCTGGAATATTAGGCTCTTTGAGTTAGGTGTTATCTCATCTGATTTCAGTATTTTAAAAGTTGCTGTTCTGGTTTAACTCAATTGAGCAAGATCTATTTGCACACAATGGTGAATGAGGGACACCCAGAAAGCAACTTACTGTGTTTTCAATATTTGTATTAAGAATATAATTTTCTTTTGTGTTAATTCTGTTTAGACTTACCTGGAATTTGGGAGGCCAGTAGAGATTATGTTAATTATAAAAAAAAAAAATCTGTTTGCTTAGTGAAGAGCAGTGAAAAAGAATTGGGATTTATTTCTCTAGGTGGTTTAGATACTCTCATGACTTTTCTGAACTCTGGTGCCTTCTGCAGAGAGACAGAGCAGTGGTGTCTGTGTGTTGCCTGATGCTCAGCGCTTGTGGGTAGCAAATTGTGTTGTTTCAAGCCAAAGTACATCTGCATGGTTTCCTTTTTCCCAATATTGTGGGAAGGGGAGACTGAAGTGAGCTCCCAGTTCATTGTAGTAGGTGATGAATACCTGCAGTACAGTCGTGTTAACTTTTTATTATATTTTTTTAATTTCATTATATTATAAGGGTCTGTGTGGGGTTCATACAGCTGGAGCTGCTCAGTTCTTCCTGATGGGTATAACCAAAGGGAGCTGTTTAGTGGTGGCGTTGCACACCCATGTTCCGGTGTGTGCAAGTGAAGGTTGTTGTAAGAACTCACATAGAGCAAGTCAGTCCCGCTCTTGCTAACAAAGTGCTCGCAGGACCCAGTTCTTTCCTAATGGAAACCTATTTATGACAGTAATCTGTCCACATTAAGTAGCCGAGGGTTCCATGCATTTTCTTCAAACCAGCCAGGCAGCACCACTGCTTGTCAGAAAAGCACGAGGATGAATTTAGCTGGGTGGGAGCAGGAACATGTAGAGATGTTGTTTTTTTTAACATCTTGCGTTCACTCCTGTGCAGGTTTCTTAGCCCACAGCTCTCCAGCTCACACACTGGGTCATTATCATCCTGACTGCTCAGTTGTGTTTCTACATGTGTGGGGTTTTGGGTAGGCTAATTAACATGGCTTTAGCTAAATCCCAGTTTAAGAAGGAACGTGGGTCAGAACTGGTTCCAGATCAGAGGCCAGGCATCTGGCTCCACCCTACATGTGCATTGGCCCCACCCCAGAAGATTTTATACCCTCAGACACCCCTGGGTGCAGAGTCTTGTGTGATGTACTTCACAAATGCTGCTCTGCTGCATGACTTAGTGCTTGTGTTCACAGATGCAACCAGAAAAGGTTAGAAAAAAAAACCCAAACAAAAATTTTATGACCAGAGATGGGTCAAGAGGAATCTCAGGAAGGTCACAAATGGCCCACCTTTCCCTTGCTCCTTGTTCACCTGAATATCTGATGGCCCTGACTGTTTGTCTGACTGCAAACTTGTTTTCCTGAATTTAAGCCAAAGCACTGGAAATCATGGGGAAGGATTGTACTGGTATTAGTGAACTTGTCCTGGTAGTAGAGGGGATAGAAGCTAGAGGAGTGCTACAGGTGGATTTGGGCCAGGCAAGGTGATTTGGAGGGAAGGCAACCAGTGTTTGTGTTGGTATTGTCCTGTGCTGTATCAAGCTGGTTGTGGGTTAAAGTAATATCCCTCTGTCCATCCATCGTGTGCCCTTCACGCATTACCAGGTAACGCTTGGTGCTCTGAACGGTCATCATCAGTGATTCTTCTGGTTTTCTTCTCTGGAGAGATTTAAAACCACTTGCAAACCTGAAGCTTGCTTCTAAGATGGAAGAAGAGGAGAATGTTCTTGGTCAAACAGTTTTCCATCTGCTTCCATCTAATATTTAAAATGCAGCATAAAAGTTACAGTTTATGCAGTAGTACTGGGAAGTGAATTTTATATCGATTTAAAAATTAGTCATTTTTAGCTTGCTGGTTTATGCATCAGAAAATGGCCTTAACTTCAGTAAGAATGTTGTATATTATTGATATCCATCAGGAATTTATTCTTGGCATTGGGCTAGTAAAAGCACTTAATTCATTGCCTTGTCCTTAAAGTTGAAGGAGTGAGATTAATAAAATTGTGATGAGGAGAAAAGCCATTTTGAAACAGAGCTGTGGTCTCACCCTTGTGTTCCTCAAACACGTTTTCTATTGAGGGTCGCTTGTATCTCTGACTGCACCAGCACAACAGTGATGAGCTTGGAGTTGATGAACTTGCTGGCTGGAAGCTTCAGGTCTGATTTTGGCACCCAAGACATTTGCATAGAGAGTGGGAAACCCAAATAGTTGCTTGAGGAAAGGGGATGGAGTGGGAATATTGCCTGGCCTGGGACATCAGTGCCTTACCCTGGTGTTCAGGAGGGCTGGGTACAACCTGCACCCTGGTGGGGTAAGTGCATGAGCCTGTGTGCGGCCAGTCGGAGCTGAAGAGTGGTAGTGCTGCAGGCAGGCCTCCAAGGCAAAGGACCTCGATCTCAATCCCTGTTTGTATGCTGGTTTATTTATAAGCTATTAAAGATGTATAAAGTGATTTCTGGAGCAGGCAATGGAGTCTGTGTTTCTCTGCTTCCAAGTGCATGGTCCGACTGACTGGTTGCAGACTCCTGCTTGCTTTCCTACATGCTGTGCTTCTTTTTTGTGTTGGATTCTCCCATCTTGGACATTGGAGATGTTCACTGACGTAAAGGTTGAACCTTTGTAGGATATGGTTTAGTTAAATTGATGGGCAACACAACAGTTTAGTTTTGGTTGGTTGTTTTTTTTATCTGCAAGGAAATACATCCTGGTAAATCTTCACCCTTTCTGTGCAGGGTGTTTCACATGATACTTGCCACCAGAATTGCTGGTAGTTGTACTTATGCTGACTGGAGGTGGCTCAGTCTTCCGTCAGCTCTGTGGGCAAGTGGCATTTGCTAATCTAAGGGCACTTTTGGTTCAACTTTTCCTTGCAAAAGAGCAGCAATTTCAGCAGTGTATGCATATTCCTCCCCTCTAAAATGATCTTACTGCTCACAACCTGCTTGCTTATGGCATCTTGAAAAATAGCTTCTTTTAATTGCATTTGCAGGCCAATGAAAAAAGAAAATGTAAATAGGGGACCTACCATATCTGAAGATTCTCTGGCAGGAATGTATTTAACACAGATGTGTGATATTGTAGCAAGGCTACCTTTAAGAAAAAAAAACAAATGACAAAACCAACACTTCATGGGCATCATGATTCATCTGAGTTATTTGCTGAGGTCTGTTGCACAGATATTGAGATGTGACATCTGATTTGAACCGATGGCCCTTTCAACTATCCTGTCTGTCTTGATGTTAGCTCAAGAAATACAGCATCACGACAAATAGCTTTGTTTTACAGGCTTGGAGAATGCACTGCGCAAAATAGTGAGGAACCTTGAACCTTAGAAAAGACATTTTGTAAATCGGTCTGTTAAAGTCTCTTTAGTCTGCCGCAGGATCCTTGGCATCATTTACAGCTGGACATAATGACATCTAGAGAAGTGCTGCAGATCTGCCATTGGGAACAGCCCACAGCAGATAATGTTAAGCTCTTAGATGTATGAGGGTGCACGAGGCAAATAAAGCGTATAACCGTCATGTGGTTTTATTGTTGTAAAAGCAATTGTAGTAGAAGTTACAGTAATCCCTGGCGTTCTGCTCCAAAGCCCCTTGAAGTCTGCATAATGGCTCCATTGAATTTTAGCAGCCTTTGAATTGGTTTCCCATTGTAGGATGCTACTGATCAAACCCTGGTGCTCCAAAGCTGTCTTCAAAAATCTCTCTCACTGCTTTCTTTCTATTCTCCTGGCAGTCAAAAACACTGATACAACCAGCATTTAGAAAGTTTTCTTAGATCTACTGATGAAAAGGACTGTCTAAGAGCTAGATATCATTATTCTGCCATCATAAGTCAGGTTAGTGGGTTACAAAGTCTGTGCTACAGTGAGAAGCTTGCTTCCTTGGATGTCTGCACTTTTAAACTATGATGCTTTCCTGAAAAAAATTTTATAACCACTCTTCGACCACGCTCAATAAACCCCTTTCTGTTGTTGCTGTTTTGTCTAAACGCAAAATCAAGACACTAAAAGAGGTTTTTAAATTTTAAAACTTGTCTTTTTTGAAGACCTTGGATCTGTTCTGATCACGGTGCTGTAACAGGTATGTGCAAACCCCCATCAGTGTTTGCTACGTGGCTGTAAGGAGTTGTCCTGCTGACTGCAGCCACTTAAGCATGTGAGTGAGGGGACGTAGGGAAGGCACCCATTTTGTGGGGTGAGCAGTGACTCAAGGTGGCCATTTGCTTTCTTGATCTCCCACTGTGGCTTTGGGCCTGTCACTTATATTTTCAAGCTCGTGGTTTCCCACCTATAAAATGGGAGGAGTAACTAACGTCCTGGACTGGCCTTGTGCAGGGTCACTCTCTCCAGCAAGGATGCTCTGCCCAGTGAGCACAGCACCAGATTGCTGGTGAGGAAGCAGGTTGGAGACTGTCCCTGCTCTGCTGAGCTTGGAGTGCTCCGTGGCTTAGAAAGAGGATACACAAACCTGCAGCGCTGCCTTGTAGAGGCACAAACCTGGTGGTGGTTCTGTGTGTTGTGCAGTGCTTGGGCTGCTGGCGCGCAGCCTGATGGAGTCCATCGCCGTCTGCATTTTCCCTCCCTGAACTGCAGGCTGTTAGCTTGTCTTAACTGACTTCCTTCCTAGTGTTGCCAGCAATTTGGTGACACCTAGAAATGCATTTTCCAATTTAAGTGCGCTGACAAACCCCATTACTGGCCGACTGGGGAGCTTCCATCCTCCACTTAGCAGAGATGCAGCATCGATTTGCTGGGAGCCTTCGTGAGGCTGGATTGAGAGCAGTGTGTCCCTGCTCACAAGCA
Organism: Baryphthengus martii; assembly: GCA_013396935.1. Classification (NCBI taxonomy): domain Eukaryota; kingdom Metazoa; phylum Chordata; class Aves; order Coraciiformes; family Momotidae; genus Baryphthengus; species Baryphthengus martii. The sequence goes on from VWZK01002042.1 coordinate 179,834, forward strand.
GCAGTTCCTCTCCTTGTTTAATAGTGTCTGTGGGAAAATTCCCAGTGCTGAGCGCAGGCTTCCTGTCTGCCTGTGTGCTGTTCGAATCTTCCCAAAGGATCTTGTTGTTAGAACATGTCTTTGCTCCATTTCTGGGATAATTCCTATAGAAACTTATTAATTCCTTGCCTGTTTTGTTCCTACAGGGAATGGAGGTGAAAACTAACTGAAAGCTTTAGCTAGAACAATTCAGTAGAAACAGTTCAAACTGGCTTCATTGAATTTTTGGTTAGGTCTCAAATATGTGAATACCTGCCAAACCGGGATCTCCCTCCTCAAAATCGCTATGGGTGAGAACACAGTACATAGCAGATCTTGGCTCCGTTTCCTGCAGTCATGCAGCTGGATGTGGGGAGCAGCTTAGGTACATGGTGAGGAATCAGCTAAATACAGAAATGAGCTGTGCACCTACACGGACACCCAAGCCGATAGCTTCTGCCTTTTCATGTTAGAGACCCGCAGGTTAGGTAGCTCTGCACAAAATATATCCCCAACCTGTCTGCACTGCAGGCAGAGCCCACGGGGGGTGCTGCTTTGGAGTACAGTATAGCTGAGATTATACTGTGACTAGTTCTTCACAGTTTCTGAGAGCACAGCAGACAGCATGTAATTAGAGCAATTGGTTCCGTGTTACAGAGAGAGGACAACCTTGTCTATCAGTGTGTCAGAAAGGCAAGAAAGTACGTGTCTGATGGGCTCAAGAGAGAGGAAGGTGATGCTGATGAAGCAGGAGGTATTTGTATCTTGCTTTCATTATGGCTGGGAGAGAAAATACTGCATTAAGGGGAAGGTATTAAGCAGCCACCAACTGAAGCTTTTTAAGCTGAAAGGGTCAGGAAGAGAATTGGCCAAAGAAATTATTTTGGGGATGGGGAATACTAAATTTGAATCCACTCTGGAACATAAAAGACAAAAAGGACTGGAGAATAAAGCAAACATGAGTGGTACGTGTAAATAAGGTAAATGAAGCAGGATTTGCCTGCAGTGGAATGGAGGGAGTTCTCTGGCAACCCACAGGGGAAGTCTCAAACTTGCTCTGAATTTTTGCAGGTGATCCCTATCTCAGTCTTGTCCTTATTCCCATAGAGAAAGAAGAGCTGCCTCTGGTCTGGCGGCAGTTCTCGTGGGTTCACATCCTTATGGCAGTGTTCCTGTGCTTAGATGGTTTCCAGCTACTGCATTTAGCAGGTCTGTATTTGGCTGGCTGCTTCTGCAGGCTTTTTGTTTAGGATTTGTCAGCACCCACTGGTCTTGAACAGGAAGACCTATAGATACCTTGGAGTGTGAGGTTAGTGGAAAACATTATGTTGATGGGCCAGGTGATCTCTGGAGCAAGAGGGCAGTGAAAATCGGGGCAGGGGAAAACTGTGTTTTTGAGGCCTGCTAGTGAAGAAATAGCTGGGGCTGAGAACCTGAGAGCAAGAAAGTTCTTTGGGAGGACTGAAAACTGGAGAAAGAGCCTGAGTAGGATTGATTTATAGGCAGTAAAGATGACAGTTTAGCTCATGAGTCACACCTTTTTCTATTTGCTATAGCTTAGCAAAGCATGGGCTTGTGTTCTGGTGACTCCTGGGTTTTGTTAGACATGCAATTAAGAGGTGTGAGTAGGAACCTGTGGGCTCTGCAGAAGGAAGCAAGTTGGTGCAGATCACACCTACAGGGCTGGAAACTGCAGCACAAAGGTTGGAAGAAAGAGAAGGGCAATGCAGGCTGAGGACTACAGCCCATGTCCACCTGATCATCTAGTTGGGGGTGCCACAAAACATTTGAAGGTTTCCTGGGGTCTGAGCTTAGCATTTAACCTGCCTAGAGTTAAATAATCCTGATGGGGGGAAATGGGCTGAAATCCAGGGATGAATATGAAATAGGCAGCATCCAGAAGACGAGGGCGTAGTGGGACAGGGAGCTTGCAAGTAAGCCCAGAACTTAGGCTCTCAGCTCTGCTGTGCACCTAATTTGCAGTCACCCATGCACTGGATCTCATCAGGGTGCTGAAGTGACTCTTCTGGAGGCAGGCCAGGCTGCTTTAGCTCCTCCTGAAGTCTGGGATATGAAAGCTGGCAAGAAACACAGTGGTGGGAGACCCCAGCCAGCTGCTGTTGGCTTGGAGCTGGTTATGGACTGGAGATATTGTCATGAGTGCTGCTTATATACTGTCCAATATGGAAGTTTATCCTGAGATGTATTTAATATCATCTGGCTGTGAATGTTAGACTGTTATACCCTTTGCCCTCTGGTGCAAATGAGATGGAAGGGAGCAGCTCTACAACCCCAGTGCCGCAGTGGATAGTCTCCCTGGACTCCCAGGCATGCAATGAGTATCCCCCTGGCAACCCTGCAGAGGGGCGCAGGTGTCTGCAGCTCGGTTCAAGGGGCAGGGGCCGGACAGACACCACTTCTGCCTCTATGCTGCGTCCCCCTTGCCCGAGAGCTACCGAAAGGCAACTTCTCCTCCATGCGCCTGGGGAGGTGAGGCTGGGGTCGCTGGGCCCTTCCCTGAAAACTAGGCTTGTAACTTGGCCATAAATGACATCATTTTTTAGGCAGACTTCTTCATTAGGAAGCTTTTTAATCTCAGACATGAGTGACACAGAAGCTCTTCCCCAACACCCCACCCCTCCAAGTGCTGAGAAAGCTGAGCTGCATTGCCAGTCTCTTCAGTACGCTTTGCTTATTTATCATTCATGGCATCATGTTTGTTTTATGACAAATGAACTTAATCATGATTTTCACAGTGGAATAGACAGGAAAATACTCGGGATAACCATAGCTGCAGGTATAGAAACCCAAATCTAATTTAGAAAGAATATACAGGAGCAGTCTAAGCAGCTGAAGAATTGAATTAATCTAGTAAAAAGACTCAGCTATATATAATTCTTCATGCTAGAACAATAGCCTCATGAGATAGGATGGTGCTCAGATTCTGCATTAAACTTTTCCTGTGTGCTTAATGCTGAACCAAATAATTATATGTTGCTGAAAAGTGCATTTGGGTGTTGGGATTTTTTTTTCTCCCCAGCGATACAAAGTGGGGAGGGGGGTAGGAATTGGAGATAATTTATTAATGCTCTGCTCCATTGTGGTCTTAATCTCAAACAGATGGGCCAGGATGCTCTGACTAAAATTCAGCGTGAACACACTGACAGAGCTTTCCATTTTAAGTACGATGATGCAGGGACTCGACTGGAGTGTGTGATGGTCATCCAGAAATATAATTCCTGAAATTTTAGGGGCTGAAAGTTAGTCTCTTCAGCTTGGGAGAGAAAGGGGTGTGTGTGGGGGAGGATACTTAAGGATGTGCTTTGGAGCATAGCTTGGGTTTGTTTCTTTGATACGGTATTTTCTGTGTGGCCATGCTTGCCAGAGAGACTCTGATAACTGCTTGACTCGACAGTGCTGCATGCTTCCAGTTTCTGCATCATTTCTGCCCATTACCAGTATTTTTCTTTATTTCATGATACCAGAGCAGAAATTATGATGATTGAACTACAAACAACTATGCTTCAGAAACTAACTTGCTGCTATCAGTGTATTTTCACACTACTCCAGCCAAACAAAATACTGGCGTGAGCTGTCTGTGCTGCACTAAAATGCATTTCTACGTGTAGAAACTTCATTAAATAGTAGCTTAAAGTGTATGGCACTGAAGAAGAATTTAGGATAGAAAAGAGAAGAAACTTCCCAGAATTTGGCACCAGACTCTGCATGAGATTTAGTGTTAGGATGTGGAGAGTTTTCCTTAGGAGACTAGAGATGGTAATTTGTTCAGTGTAGCAAAATGGAAGCTCCAAGGGAGTGATTGCTTCCTATAAATATTTTCAAGGGGCAGAAAACCAATGCTGACAGAAGAACTAATGGATGTAGGTTGGCTATGAATAAGTTTAGGCTGGAAATGTAGGAAACTCCTAAACACCAGAGCAGTCACATCATGGGCCACTTTTCTCCACTTTTCTAATGGGCGTAAGTCTTGCTAAAGTCAAACTGCTTTTTAAGATAGAGGTTGATGTCCTGAAAATGGCATTGTGCTAGTGTTCACCATTGGGGAAGAGGATACCTCTACTTAGTGATCCAAACATTCCCCACTTTTAGCTTTACATTTTGTTGAAAACTGGCTCCTTTTCCCGTAAAGTGTTCTTAAAATGTGTTGGGAAACAGCAGGCTGCTGCGTGACTGAGCAGCTTGGCTCCGAAAGTCTGACTTTTTGGTTTAAAGGTGTTATAGCTTGGGATAAATAGCATGTTGTTATCTCATTTGATGATGCCAAAAAGTGCAGTCAAGAAGCAAAGTCATGGAGATGTAAGTCCTGATAGGGCTGGAGAGGCCAGGAGCTTACAATATATCACCTTGTAATGTGCAAGCCCTCCCCCCTTGCACATCTGGGAGGCAATTCCCCTGCTTCCATCATCCCTTTTGAACAGGCTGCCATTCCCTGCCAGCAGCATGGGTTACTCTGAACTCCTACTGAGTGGTGGTAGGAAATAGGTTTATTTTTGAGGGCTACAGTGCTGGTGAATGGAAGGGACCTTCAGCCATTTCCAAAACTGGCAGCAAGTCTTAGAGCGGAGATACCCAGGGTCCTTCTTTAGCTATGGTATTAAGACAGGCTATGTCTGAAAGCCTACAACAGAGACCTCTCCTACATCTCAAACCCCTAAGGTTTTGTTTCTGCATTGCCCATACTCTGCATGGATGACAGAGGAGTACCACAGGAGAGACTGACTCCTATCTGGACACTTGAGTATTCTCCACTTCCTTCATCTGCATGATGTATTAAATTTAACAAGAACATGCTTCCCCAACCCTCAAGCAGCATTTCTGCAGCTTCACAGCCTCTGTGGCTGAGACAGCCCTACCTGGAGGTCTGTGCTGCTGCTGCATTTCCACCCAGCTTCAACTTCCAGACATCTCCTTGCATCTCTGACACACTCCTGGCCATGGGACCCAGCCCAACCCACTGACTTCATTAAAGCCATCTCTGCCTGCAGTCAGGACCTCTGTGGCTCTGATCCCAGAGACTTTGGGAATGGACTAGAACTGGGAAACCTACCAATTTTGAAACAAGAATTTGTATCTTCTGAAAGAGCAGTGAAGGGATTTCAGAGCCTCACATTAATTTAATGAGTATAAACTGCACAGGCACTCAGTCTGATGCACATTACAGATATTTTTAGTCTCTGGACTCTCAGGAGGATGCGTCTCTGTCTTCCCGACTGCTGTTAAGAGGCAGTTGATTAAAGTTGGATTGCAGATGGACAGAAGTCTTTTTTTGTTTTGTTTTTATCTCTTATGAAAGTGAAGCCTCCAGTGCTCTCTTAGAAAATGTATCGGTGTAATACGTTGTACGCTTCCAGGTGAATAAGGCTGCATAATTTAGATAATCTAAATTATAGCAGCCAAAGGGAAGGAACACGTGGGTAAAGGGGTAACTGAAAGATGCTTGTGTTGAGTACTGCCAAACCTTGGAGTTAAGAGCAGCCTTGAGGGGCTAAATTCTGTTCAGCCTCCAGCAGCCCTGAGGAGAAGAAACTGGGGCTGATCTTTGGTCAGACTCAATCCCTGTCTGTCTTGTTGCCCTACTGATGAAGGGATCAGTGGCTTATACCAGCTTCTGAGTTCTTCCTCCTCTAACTGGATAAATCAACCTCATCTGATGCTCATAGCGAGGGGCAGAGCAGCTGCAATGTGCAGGGAACAGGACACAACAGCTTATTTGACTGATTCAAGCACAGAGATGACACTGAGGGGAAGGCTTAGCCTTAAATCAGCACATTTCTGCCTTGAGCTAATCCCCTCCCTGCCCAGTGTTTCACGCCACGGCCGCTTTAACCAGCAATATCCCAGCCCTGCTGATGAGGATGGCAGTGAAGCAGCAGAGTGAAGCCTCCTGCCTCCCTGCTCCCTTCACTAGTGGGTCTGCTCCACCCCAGGTCCTCACACCCAATGTGGAACAAAAATAACATCGGACTGGTGCTGCTGAATCTGCCCAGCAGACCGATGCAGAGGGCATGGGATCGCCATGGTGGAAGAAGGAGCTAATCCCCTCCCTTGGTCTGGGCAGCAGGACCTGCACAGCAGCTCACGCACCGGCCACGTTCCTCTGTGTACATGTTGCTCCTCATGCCCTTTGCTGCTTCAGACTGGAAAAATTCCTTCCCTGCAAGAAAGAAGTTTAAATGGCTGAGCCATGCAGGGCTCCTGGACACCACCTCCTCGTTCACTTCCAAGCATCCTCTTCTTCAGGGCTGCGTTCACATCTGAGAATAGCTCCTTGCCACGGCCTCCTCCGCAGGAACAGAGTTATTTATTCATAGGCATTGGGTTTGCTCTGATATTCTTTCTGAATTTATTCTAAAAAGAGATTTGCCTTGTGCCTGGGAAGTGCCTGGCCCTTCCTCCAAAATGGAAGCGAGGAAAGCTCCTACTGTGTTTTTGTACATGGTTAAAAATAGCATCTCAGAAATGTATTATGGAGAAATATGAATGAGGGAAGCGTAGATCAAATGTAGTAACCTTCAGACTGTACATAGACAGGTATGTGTGTCTATCCTAGCTCTTCTAAAATGTTTCCTCTTCTCACCGATTTCATGCTTTAGCCTCTGCTTTCTTCTCTCTCTAGTCCTTTGTTCCCATGGCTTTGTTTTAATTCTGCATTGTTCTTTCATTTAATTCTCTCTCTTCTGCCTATTCTCTCTCCACATCAGTGTCCTTTTCCACCCCACTCCCATGCCCCTCATCTTTTTCCTCTCTCCCATAACCTCTCCCTGTTGTTAGCACTGAGCTCTTCTCCCTGTGTTCCTTTTCCTTATAGCTTTGTTCCTCAGCTCTTTCCTTTTCATCACAGCCCAAAATCTGTTGGGGATGCTCTGCCCCTGTAGCCCTTGGGCCAGACAGGTGCCAAAGATTTCTGGTGCAGTTTGGCCAACTGGTACAGAGATGGCCAAAACCTGTGTCAGCTTAAAAGCTGACTTGAGAGCTAGCTGAAACATGGAGAAACTGGGTAAACTGGCCTGGGAGATGAAGCATAGATAAAGATGACCACTTGTGGTTAGGATGGAAAATCTATTTCTGCTTTCCTCCTCATAAGCCAACCTGACCTTGGTCTGCAGCTTGAGTATGACCCACCTGGAGACACTCTGAGATAGATTCAGATAAGAGATGGGGGCTTCCCAAAGGTAGGGGCCTGACCTGGGTTGCCAGCACAGCCTTTGGCTTGGGAGATAGGATGGCAGCCCAGGGAAGTGTTTCATTGCATCCTGGGTATGCAGACAGAAATATCTCACTGGAAGGGCTGTTTACACGTGTCACCGTGGTCAAAAGCCGACATAAAATCCTTAAAACTTTATCTGATGCATTTAAGTGGATGAAACCACTAAAAATGAAGAGTCTGCCCATATGTTGTGAGTGCCTTACAGTGACAGAGCTGAGTGTTTATCCACATGAAGGCCCTTTCGCACTGTGAAACAGTGTTAAATGGCTTCAGGGTAAGTGGAAGTCAAGCCAGTGAAAGTATAAATAGCCTGATGGAAATATTTTTCATGTAGTCGCCCATCTCCAGCTTCCCTTCTTTCTTGTGTTTCCAGTTTTTAAAGGAGAAAAACACTGATTATTATCTTTGGACTATTTCAGATCAGGCTGAGAGCTGCGTGGACCTCAGAAGCCCTCCTCATGGGCAGTGAGAGATGCGGCACCTGAGCCGTGTGGCATATGGATAAGATGAAATCAAATGCTATTTACAACTTCCCCAAATTTCTGACTTATTGTGGAAAGTTGTTGCCTGATAAATTAGCTGCATTTAATTGCTGAAACCCAGTTTTCCTCTTGGCATAGCAGTTTAGTGGAAGAATGTAGTGGCTTATTTTTTAGAGCAAGGTTCAGCCTGGTGATTCTTCTGTCCAGGTGTGTCTGTTTATTCTCAGCACTATACTGGCTTAATTTTATGTTTCCTAAGGAATGTTCTAACATTTAACATCAGAAAAAAGGTGTGATGGTTTGTCTTAATAAAAGAGAAATGTCCAGAAAGGTCAATTGCAAAATCTAATCTCTGCAGGGTCATACTCTCAATTCTTGTGAACAGTGGAGGGGAAAGGGCTCAGATTTTGGGTGTTTGCTTGGGCTAACGAAAATATCCATTGCCTGCATTTAAATTAGAGCATATTTTGTTCATTTACTTTTGGAAAATGTGTAAACTAGTTGATGTGAAGAAGCAGCTTTCAACAGCAGCTGCTTTGAACAAGCTGGGCCAGTTGGAAGTAGGGTACATGTTTTGGTTTGTGTGGGTTTTTTTTGTTTTTTGCACTCCACAGCTCAGTGCTGCGACTGGTAGCTCTGGGGAAAGATAGAGCACAGTTAATCCACTGCCTGGATCATCTGCTGTTGGGAGCTCTAGGGAACAGAAAGCTGTGCAGGCAAAGATGGCTCTTAGGCCTGCTGCACAACTCTTTCCAGTATATGGGATTTTGGGACAGTGATTTCTAATAATACTCAATAGGATGTTACTATAGCAACTATATGATGTGATGAATAATTTCATAGGCTCAAATCCAAAAGGCTGGGAGCTATGATGAGGCTGAGCGTGATTTAGGACTGCCTGTGAACTTCGGTCTAGTGGGTGCTATGCTGAAGTGGTTGGATTTGGGGAGAAGTTAGGGAAGCTTCTCTGACTCTGAAGGCAGCTGCAGCCTCTTAGGTACAAGTTGATGGGGGGCAAGGAAAATGAAGGCCACCCTGCCAAGTCCCTCAGCACGTACCATGCTGTGTGTGCTTCCACGAGGGACCCTGATGCACAGCATTTCCCTTTGATACTTAAAGTTTGCTGTAAACCAGATCTGACATTTAGCTTCAGGTCAAATTAAATTGATTTGACCTAGAATGATTTTTATTGGCTTGGTTTTTAGTATTTCACTTAAAAAAAGAAAAAAATCTGTTACAATTCAGTTCCAAGCTGAATTACTGAATTACTTCCCTTTAATTTTCTCTCTTGCCAAACTTCATATGAAATGCTAATGTACAAGAGGCAAAAATGGGCTATGAACAGTGGTTCCAGAAAAAAACATCTGGAGCAGAGCTGGAGTTGATTCCCTGCTAAGGCCCATCCAGATGTTCTGTACTAGGGAACTGGTGTATGGACACACCCTCTGCTCCCTATTCCACTCATCTGCCCTTTTCTGTCAAGAAATACACCTTGACATATAGCCTAATTTTATACTTTAATTTCAAACCATTGCTCTTTTTCCTTCCATTCTCTTAAGACTGTGACTAATTCCCTCCTTCACGTATACTGGTACCTTGAGAGTATTTATAGGCTGTAATCCTGCCTTCCCCTTTCCGTACAATATTAATACCTCTGCTATTCCCTCCTCCAGACTGGTCCCAGGTGTCCTGCCCTCCGGTACTTACACCACCAGCATCTTCTGTAGCTTCTGTGCTTTTCCTAAATGAAGTAAACAAACCACAAAAATACCTGGCCTCCTGGTTTATCTGTGCCAGAGGACAAGCTACAGATAAATAGTGGGAGTTTTTTCTCCTTGCCCTGCCCATCCCTGTAAGGGACCTTTGTTGTACATCACAGGATTAGTCCATGAGCTCTTATTTCATTTATTTTCTGTTCCTGAGCTGCCTCTTGCCTCCTTTCGTGTCCTGCCTGGGTCCTTGGTCAAGCTCAGCCTGCAGCACTGCACACCATGCACTCTGGGCATCTGCCCAAGAGGAATACGCTCCAGCCCTGAGCACAGTGTCATCTGTGGATGCATTCCTGCTACCCCTGAGGCTGAGGTTTTTAATGCAGTGAATGATTAGTCAGTATCTGATACTGTCTGTGAAAAACTCACTCCAGAATATCTTAGGGTCTTAATTCCTTTGTTAACACTTTGGCCAGTTGACCGATTTCCTGTATATATGCTATGAGTTGGTTACTAGAGAGGACTGAATGCTGAAAATGCAAAAAAAAAAGTTGTTTCCTACACTCACTACTTTTCCTTTGCTTCCTAACACCAAGCTTATAGCTAAGAAGGGTATCATTTTTTTTTCTATTTCTTTTTTTAAGCACAACCTTAATATTAGTAGTCTTGCTCTTCTAAATGCCCTCTGGCTCACTCACTGTGGTTGAGTCCCAAAATGGGCTTTTCTCAGGAGAATTTCAGTTTCAATCGCCCTGTAATTTTCTGGATGTTTCCTTCTACCTCTTTGAAAACACATCAGAAAAACTACCTCCCATATTTGCTTTTTCTCTTTAGACATGTTTATTTTTTTGGCACAAACCTGTAGGTGAATCAGCAATATCTGCAGAGATGTCCTGTCTAGAATTTGATCTAGAAGCTGCTTTCTTTTCAGATGAAGCACCCTGCCTGGTGTATCTGCTGGGGTGGAAAGGTCCTTTTTCATGATCACAGCTGTCACGTAGCTGTCCTCCAAAAAGTAGCTTGTGCTAGAGTCCAAAGCAGAGAGCTGCTGTGGAAGTCATGTATTTGCTCTTTCTTTCCAAGAGCCACCACCTCTACTGATAGCATTCAAGAGTTACTTGTGTAACTACTCTTAAAAACCTTCAGTATTTAAGATCTGAAACCTCCCCAAGCTGGATAGGAAACTATTCAGTGCTTTCTGCCTCTTCTAAAGTCAGGATAGCAGCAAGGTCGGAGATCTTCAGGTTTGGAGTCTCGAATGTTTCAGTAGGGGAAAGGACGTTCTTTGGAGGAAAACAGGCCTCCCTGTGATTGAAAAGCTAGGTTTTCATTGCAGCTTTTAATAGAAATCTTCCAGCAGAGGTGGGTGAGGCAGTGGTGAGCAACAACTGCTCCCCAGGAGCTGCTCCAACAGCTTCAGTGGCAAAGGGATGGGAGGTCAAACAGGAGGAGAGCAAGGGAAGAGTTCTCTGCTCCTGCTTTTTACTGCAGCTTCTGGTTACCTGGCAGCTGACCCTTCCCGTGTGGCAGAGACTCTGGGAAATCTGCACAAGGCATTATGATCTGAGTAATTATCCTCCGCTTCCCACTGGCGAAATCAAACGCCAGCCCGTGCTGCTGAAGGCAGAGAAGTGCCCATCAGAGAGGTTGATCCTGGCGCTGCTGTCAAGCTGCTGCCCCCCTCCTGCTTTAATAACACACAGTAATTCCAGCAAATGGTTGGTTTGATTCAAAGTTGCTCTGCCACAACCTCAAAAGCTTTCTGGAGCCCAGCCTCCGCTGTTTTTAAATCTGCAGAAGACTGTGATTTAGACACCAAGTCTGACTGCTGGGAGCTGGGTCTGCTTGCAAACAACAGAGGAATGACTTGGCCTTGGCTTTTCTCTGCTCTTCCAGAAAAGCTGTGATCAGCAGCTGCCTACCCTAGAGCAAAGCAACTGCCCCTGTCCCTGCCATGCTGGCTGCCAGAGCCAAAGATACTCATGTCCTAGGTTTCCTTATCCCAGGAGACAGTGGGTGAGTCCGCAGTGCTGCTCATGGGGCTGCCTGCACGGTGTGCACGTATGGTGGGGAGAGGAGCTGCTCCTTTCACCCCAACTTGGGGGGGATCCAGGAGTGAGGAGCTTGTGAGTGACATCCAAATTGTCTGTGAAAGGTGCCCAAAGAAAAGCCAGCCTGTTGACCAGGCCCCAGCTCACCACAGAGAGGTCCCACATCACCCTTGCAAGCCTTCAGGCTTTGCGAATGAAGGGATGGAGAGCTGCTCAGTAAGGAAGGAGGACGAGCTGCTTCTGGGCTTTCAGAGGGGAACAGTTCAACAAACACAGGTTTTCCTTGAAATCTTTATTATGCCTCTGCTAAAAGTACAGACTTTAGAGTTGCTGGGTGAATATATTCGGTGTCATGTATTCACAGTCAGGAGCTGGGGTGGCTTGGGGTTGTGTTGGTTCTTCACTCAAGTAGAGTGAAGGGTGTGATAAACCTCTAAAAATGTCCTTCAGAGAAGTGAGATGTCTGAGGAGGATTGTTCCTGTGTCTGCTTTGGAGTAAACTTGTCTTTTATAGAAGAGGAGACATAGTGGCAGGTAAATAAAGGAGAGACCTTGAAGGAAAGGACATTTATAGCATTAGTTATAGCACATATGGCCCAATCCTCCTTAAGCAGCAGCTGGAGCCAGCAGGTTGATGCTGATTTATGACTGCAGTGGCTCTGCCCCATATTCTGCACTACTTTGAGAGGTTTAACTTTTAATATACTTTTGAAAACTTTTTGATTGACTTTCAGGTGCACCCTTGGTTGCCTCCACTTTCTAGAAACAGAGAGAAATCACTTACTACGTTAGTTAAGGAAAATATATTAGTGCTTGGATCAGAATCTGCTGCCTCACCTGACTCAGCAGAACCTCCCTGTTTCTCTTTTATTTTCCTTTAAATCTTTTCTGACGCTGCTTATATTTTCCCACTCCTCCCTGACATTGTATATTTTGAATCCTACTGAATGATAGACACGGTCTTTTCTCCTAATGTTTCTACTGCTACCAATAAAAGTAGTCACCAGGAGCCAGCATACACTGGTCCTCTGGTCTTTCTGGTGCAGATTGTGTTGCAATGGGAAAACCTTGGGAGGAAAAGTGCTTTAGACGGTGATTTTTGAGCTCTGTCTCTTTGCCTGCATCAGCCTCATGCCACCGTGTCCTCTGTGACCTAGATTTCCCTGCTGTCCCCTCGGCATTAGATTTGATCCTGATTTGTGGCCAGTAATGCCTTGTCTTCAGACTCTATTTGTTGGCTCCCAGAGCCTCGTACTTCCTTCCCTGGTGACAGTTTTATGCAGGTGTAACTCTAGTGCCTTTGGTGGAGTTGCTCCTGATTTACCCCAGCCCTCAGTGCCTGACAGCTGTTTTTCTCCCTGAATTACCGTGCCTGACACATCACTGTAGGTGTTATGCATTGTCACAAAATTAATTTTCCTCTCGAGAGCCCTCAGTGATTTCAGCTGAACTTCATTGCAATTGTCGCTCTGTCTTGTGGAAGATTCATGTCGCTGGAGTAGCTTCAGCCTTGGGGGATGGGGAGCCAAGCCCCAAGTGCAAGGCGACTCTTTCTTCCTGTTTCCTCATTTTTTTAGTAACTGGATGTCCATGAGATGTGGCAGTCAGGGTGGCATAGAGAAAACCCAGCAGTCCCTCCAAACACACATCAGATTCTTACTCAAAGGCTCGTATTTTAGCAAAAGCCCTTTCCAGTGCTGGTTTTTACCCCCCTGTGGAAGCCTGAAGCTGTAGGGCAACGACTGCTGTCCTGGGTTTATCACAGCAGCTGGCATTGGCATGTCTCTGTTTTTCGAGGCAGAGTTTGAATCTGCAGCTGCATGGCTGTGGATTGCCTTACAGCAACTGAGAAAAGCTGAATTCCTAAGCAGCTGGGACCCAGCAAAGGTGGGGCAGGATGGGCAGAAGGTGCCCGGGGCAGGGCCCTGGGATGGAGGCTGGGGCAGGAGAAGAGGGTGTTTCTGCAGGGGGTATTGAAAGACAATCTGGTCTGAGTTTGGAGTGTGACCGACTGCTTTGTAGCAGTCTAGGGGTAAAAACAATGAATAGCTGAAGTTCCTAAATCATGTTTGAATTAGGATTTAAGTATTTTAGAACTTAAAGACAAATGAGACCTAGGCAAAAGCATCCAGATTTTGTGAGATCCTCTGATGTCTAGTACTCTAAAGGGAGTTAAGCCCCACTTCAAGTCATTGAAAAGCATGATTTAGGTGCTAATGCACTTAGTACTGGGAGTATTTTTGTCGTGCAGTTTGATCATTCCAGGGGAAATATGACTACAATGAAGTAAGAATGAATTGTTCTCATAAGTGGGGGTTAATTATCCTTAGCAAAGTGCATTTGCTAGCATTTTAGGCGGTACCTTAGTGTTGCCTATCAGTCATGTTAATCCTGATGATACTATCACAGGTGTGAAAACCTGCTTTTGTCCTGAAACAGCTTGTTGTTAAAACTTACTAAATGATATTTGCATCCTTTTCTAAGAATTCTGAAGGTCTGCTGCGACTACACTTCTAGCCAAGAGCATTTGCAACTCTATACGTGTTTTAAACTGTTCTCATGCTGCTCTCAAGGCTCTTTTTTCAAGATTTATGATTTTTTTCTTGCTGTCTAGACTACTGGGGAGGGCTGTCACAGACCTTGTAGCCAGGGAGGGCTTTACTGCCAGGTCAGATTGGAGCTCTCTGCCGCCATTTATTGAAGCAGAAAGCCTGGAGGGCGTGCAGGGGTGGGAACTGCTGAATCATATACTGTGGGTTCACTTTGCACACCAGCTGGTTGGCTCTGGGGGACCTGCTGAGCATCTCTTGTCAGATGCAGTGAGCTCTGTGGATGACCATGGGAGCTGAGGATATTCAGCATCACCAAACCAAGCTTCTCTCCTTTGTTTGACTTGGCTCAGTCTGGAGTGCCCACAGTCACAGTGCCTACTCAGTGGCAGGAAAAAGGTGAACTCTGGTGACTTTTTGGAGCAGTGCTGGCAGGGAGATGGTAACTTTTGTGGTGCAGAGTCCACGACAAAAAAAAATTGCTGTTAACAGCCTGCCAGGATGATGGTGCCAGCAGTGCAGTGTGTTTTGTGTTGCCCAGAGTAGATCTGTCTTCATCTTATTAAAAGCTCATCAGTGTTTCCCACACAGCCCTCCTGCAGATGGGACACTCGGCAACTGAGCCAGGGCCTGATCCATGCTTGACCAGTTTTTAGAAGAAACCAGAAGTCGCCTGGAGCAACAGTAGAAACGCTCAGGCAGGGCCTTGGGAAGCCACACAAAAGAACTACACTCTGGTGTAACATGATGGTGACCAGACACCAGCAGCTGGAGGGAGTGTCTCAACCAGGCAGCCCCCAAACTGAAGCTCTCAGAAGTGTTTGAGCCTTTAGGGGCTGGCTCCTGAAAGCAACTTGTTCCCATCTCCAGCCTCTGTGCTTATGAGGAGGTGGTGAGTTTGATAAAAGATGCTCCTCCTCAGCAGCCAAGGGTTTTTGAGGGCTGGGATCCCAGATGCCCCCAACTCCCACGTGTACTTAGCACATGCAGGACTGAAATGGGAGAGCCCTGGAACTGGAAGCTGCAAAGGCTGCTTACAATAGACAGCTAAAGCACTGGGGCTGGAGGTTGTAATAACTCATCCTCTGTAAATTGACCTGGAGGGAGGGGTTTTACATGCATCAAAGCCTAGCATTAACTCGGTTGAGTTTAGAACTTGCTTTCCATCTCCAGTGGGATGAATCAGAAGTCACTCCAATGAAGTCAACAGAGTAACCGAAGTGTAAAGAGAATTAAGCCTATTTTTTCCACCCTGTCCTCTTGCTCTCCTACCTGTGTAGAAGACAGCACCTGCCTCTCTGCGTGGCAGCATTTCCTCAGGCTGCTGTGGGATCTCGAGGGGAAGGATGGATAACTTGCACAATGCTGACGCACTGACTCACTCTTGTCCCCAGGAGCTAAGGCGCAGAGCTGTCAGCTGCTCTGAGACAGTGGGAAGGAGCCTTCTTGCTGCTCTGATTTTTTTCCCCAAGTCCAGGACTCATGCAGAGAACTGGGAAGAACCATGTATCCATCTGATACACCCAGTTTTCTTACAGCCTCTATTATGCAGATGAATCCCCAGATGACTTTCGGTGTGTGGCCATTCACAATTGCAAATTCTCTGACTTGCAGAGTTCTCTTTTTCCTGCAGTCAGGATCATAAGAGTTCTGGAGAAGTCACTAACCTGTAAAGTGAATTTGCAAATCCTGAGCTAAACCAAAGAGCACCATCTCCTGGCAGCTGGGAATAGCTGGCACTGCTGGCAGCGGCCTGGTGCAGTTCTCCTGCAAGCAGATGCTGCTCTCTGCGTCTAACCTATAGCATCTGGAGGTGGGATAGCTCGGGGCTGGCAGCTGGCCCTGGCTATTGAGAAAGGCTAATCCAGAGGAGACCGAGAGCCGACTTAGTGATGTTATCCACTGCACACCACTGGGATGCCTGCTCTTGGCATGAGGGGTCTCCGCCGTTTGGGTTTCCAGCTCTACTTGAGCTGACACGCAAGTGCTCAAGGATTTCTGAGGTTTGTGTGGATACTGAAGTGGCTTGGGTTAGAAAATTCATGGGGTTGGGGCTTGCAAAATTGAGAGCGTGGCTCCCTAGTGGTACACTCACATATCCCGGGGAGGGCAGCCAGCCCACTTTGAAGCACTGTGTGATTTGTCAAGGGGCTGAGGTGCCTCTATCACTTATGCAAATTGTCCTTGGTGCTGCTGGGGGTTGTACTAGTAAAGGACATTTGGAAATCTGGGGAGCTTTCCTGAGGTTTGAGTTAAGACTTGAAATCAAGCTGAGATGAAGAAGCAGTCTGGACTAGATCTAAGAAAACAAGGTGTGCTTTAAATTTGGGGATAGATTTAGGACTGCTGGTTTATCTGGGTACTGTAAAGAGACATGGAAAAGTGCTAACACCTATATAAAGATGTATGTGACTACAGATGAGAACATAACAAGGCAATATAGCATGCGTTTTAAAAAGGAAGGTAACATGAGTTGAGAAACTAAAAAGAAACAGTGAGATATCACGTAGCAGAGTCAAAATAGGAAAAAGTATTTCCTTCCTCCCCCCCTTCTTTTTAAGGATAAGAATAAAAAGAAGCCAAAGTCAAGCACAGGCTTTTTGCTAGTGGCTGATGACAGAATTATTTATTTGATACAGAAAAGACAGGACTATTTAAGAGCTACTTCTGTTGTGTATTTGGAAAAAAAGCAGGGAAATGCATCTGTTTGTCATGGATGAATGATAAAAATGAAGGAGAGGCTGGAACGCAAGCCACTGATGAGGGACTGGGAAACATAATCTGTGCTGGTCATCAAAGAGGACCCCAAGGTGTGGTTTGATCTCCAGGTACAGATGGTAGTGGCAAGGTCTGGGCAATGGGACTCTCCTCCTTGGATTGAGACAGTCAGCCTTGCTATGAGATCAGCCTTTCTAGGAGAGAGGGTAATTATAAAATAAAAAACTTTGCAAAGAGCTCAACCACCTCCTTGAGCCCTTACGACAATATAGGATATATTTCTAAGAGCCAGGCTTTTGTCTGAGTGCTGAAAGAAAGTCACTGCTTATCCCTGAGCTATGGGGTGCTTCGGGAGTTTTGGATTAGAGCAAAGGTGCTGTGCTGGAACATTCTTGTCACTCAGTTTTACCCTCTTTGTTGTTGAAAATCTCTGCATGACACCTAAAGGGCTGAGGGACTGGGAATGACATGTGGCCTGAGAGGTCCTCTAGCATCATTTGGGGCCTGTCAAACAGGACTACTCTCCTTGTTTATGTGACTTTGCTCATTATTATCTCTAGTTCATAGATTACTATGGTCAGGGACAGTCCAAACAGGGCAAGGTGGACCTTGTCACCAGAAGACTGTGATCTGTGTGAACATGGGAGAGAGTTGGGGAGACCCTGCTCCTGGGAGCTAGCAGCCCTGCAGCGCTGGGGCAGCTGGTAAAGACTCCTGAGGCTCAATATCCAAAGCAAAAGTCAAAGCCAGCTATTTAAAAGGCTCACAGGAATTTACTGGAAGCAGCTTTGCTCACACTATTCTGCTTTTGTCTGGAAAGGTCACTGAAACCTTGATTCCTTCACTTGCCACCAAAGATCTTTCCTCTTCTCAGTGCAGCTCCAGGCTATAAAAATAGCATTGTCTAATTAAAGATTAGTTTCCATGTCCTCTTCTGAAAAATTGATCATTTTGACCAAATCACTGACACAATAAATACTGAGCCTTACATTGCAGGGTTGCCAGTTGTTCTGCAGAATTGAGATTTCATGTCCTTCTGTGTCAATCTGTCTAGGCCATTGAAGGCCACCAGAGTTGCATGTGAAGATTGAGAAAGGGAGGTTAACATGGAAACTGGTTATTTTATTGAAAGTTGAACACAATATTCTGAAGTGATCAATTTTAAGAAGACTGAGCATACTCTAGTTGGGGAGAAAAACCAAGCAACCCCTCAGCTAACGTTCTATTTTGTCTTCAGCAGTGGTTCAGCTTGGGTTGATCCAAATTGGGCTTCAGCTGCCTTTCTTAAATTAAGAGTTGCTCTGCATGCAACCAATGATTTCTAAATTATTTCCTGTGTCAACTGCTAAATAGCTCTAAATCCAGGGCTGTAGGAGAGGATTGCTGGAGCGTTCGCTTACTTATTCTGAGGAAACAAACTAGTCATTTTCAATTTTTTATTTTTTTTCCTTACAGTTGATGAAAACTCATGGATCTTGCTGAACATCTCAGCTGTGCTCGACTGATTCAGTCAGCCCCATTACTGCTTTGCTGGTCACAGGAGGTGAAATTATTTCTCAAGGGCTCATATTACAAGAAAATGTGACTGCTACTCTCAGGAGCTGAATAGCTTTGCTTTACCTGAATTGGCAGGCAAGTTTTTGGGCACATTTGAGGGAAATCCAGATTTAAAAAAAAAAAAACCCAGCTCTTTGTAACAAGGGTAAATTCAGATCTGATACTGCCGTCCGTTACCAGTGCTATTCACGGCCGCTCCTTCCCACGGATATTGAACTAAACAAACTTCAAGTCAGAGAGGGCACAGCTTAATCACCACGCTCTGAATACACTATTCTTGAGCAAAATCTGCTCAACTATTATAGGTTTCTATGTCTTTAACAGTCAGCCTAAGAGCTGATAGATTCACGCTTCCCAAATAAGAGGCAGTTTTACCGGTGGCTTTAAATCATTCCCTGTGGAAATAGAGGGTTGCATGAAATCCTAGTAATCAGGCAGTTTCAGCTGTCTTCAGCAATTTTGACTCTTCGGTTGCCTTCAGAGTTGGGCTTCCTCTGTGTCCTGCTAATGCAAACCCTCTCTCCACTCACACATGCGCATGGACCTGCTCACACACCCTTTAACTCTTTGTCTTTCTGCTGAGCCCCAGTAAGAAATGCATTTTCTGGTTTCGTCGTTATTTGCAAAACCACTGCAGAAAAAAAAACAAAAAACAAAAAAACAAAGGAAAAGGGTTTGTGATCAACAGTGAGTCTGTTTGAAATCAGCTCTTGTGTTAACATCTGTACTACTTGCAAATGTGATGCTTCTGTCACTGGCTATTTCAGGGTTATTTTTTCCTTTCTGCTGGTGAATAACATAAAGAACAGGATGATATTTTCCCGGCTCTCTTTATCACAGCGGCTCTCCTGTGAGCTCTCGTGGTTTGCTATAACTCTTGCTATGAAGCACCTGACACGAATGCATTAGAAACCCTTTCAGGGCTCTATCGATCAGCATTGCTAAGTGCTGCAAATGCATGTGCGTCTGGCTCACGTACGCTGTGGACAAAGCAGAAATGAAAACTGTGAGCAGCAGCCATGAATATTGATTTGACGGCCACTTCAATCTCCTTTGGCTATATTTGTGTTTCCTCCTTTACTAGCAGTGATGGGATGTTTGTAGAAATGGATTTTTGTTCACTGGTGATGTCGTGATGGTGTATTTTTCATGAGGATCCAGAGCAGAAAGTATTCCACAGCCATCTTGTTCTGGTCTGAAGCCACTCGGCGTCGATGGGACTTTTCTAGTGGGTTTGGTGGGCTTTGGATCAGGCCCAGTAGGCACCGAGGAAACATCTAATGAAAGAGCAGCTCTGAATCCCCATGATTTAGACAGCCGCTCACCCAGCACAAACAGTAAATTACGAGAAGCAGATACTGTCAGCAACAGGCATGAATAGTCTGTAGTCAGCAATTCACAGCCTGAAATATTTTGGCATAAATGATGCATCAGATAATTTCAGCTAACCAACACATTTGTGAAAATCCAAGCCCACTTATGGTTAACCTTCAAAAAGGTGAGTTCAGCAGGAAAACTATTTGTGAGAAAAAGAACCTGTCCTTTTTGTCTTACTGATCATTTAGAAATGTGTTTTTGGGTATGAGCTGTCCTTGAGAGGTTCTGGATGACCTCAGGTAGCACCTCACGTGGGTGCTGGGCAACCTGGCATAGCCCCTGTTCTGCTTTGGTATCGCTGTGGTTTTCTGCTTAGGCTCCATTTTCACATACCTTTGCTGATGAGACTGAGTCATTTGGAGCAGCAAGGATGAGAGCTGCCTGCAGCCAGTTACAAAAGGCTCTTGCAGACCTCAGTGAGCTGGTAGGAAAATAGAAGGTGAAATTTAGCGTAGGTAAATGTAAAGTTACAGAGATAGAAAGGAAATCAAAGTCCCAAATTCACATGTGTAGGAAAAATCTCCACAGTGACCCTCACCACTCTGAAACAAGATCTTGCCTTGATAGTAGATACTTCTATGAAAAGTTCTATGCAGTGCTCCATAGTGAGAAGAGCAAGCTGAAGGCTGGGAATGGTGATAATGTTTCACCTGCTAGCTGCAACATCCCTCGCTCTGCTCTCGTATGACAAAGGCAGCTGCCATGGATCCCTGGCCACGGGCTCTTGGGGTAGTGTGGTGATGGAGCTGCTCTCAGCATCGTGTGCGCAGTAGCAGATTAGTGGCAAGGGCTGGTGGGGGACCAGCAGCACCCACGGTCAGTGAAGATGAACGCACAGGAGCAGGTAGCGCAGGTCGCCTGGAAAGCAAAGTGTGGCACTTTGGGGTCGCTTTTTCCCTATGCTCCCAGGCTTCTCCTTGTAAAAGGAGGAGCATGCTGTTCCCACTCTAAAGGCAGACCAGGGAAGAGTTTATGAGTCACCACAGCACCGAGCGTTGCAAAAATACGGGTGAGGAGAATGGTCATTCTGCCTTTGTGCGAGGCTCGGGTCGTGGGTGACAAACCCAGCAATGTTTTGCAGTAAAACAAATCCTGCAGCTACTCACTGAACAGTGTGTAGGGGAAGAAAACATTGCTTCAGGGCTCACTAAATGAGCTGCACGTGCCTAACGTATGGAAGGCTGTGAGGAAGAACAGTTGCGATGGTGTTTAGAGATGCGTGTGCGAGGAGAAAGAAAATAACCGAATGCAAGTTGCTTTCAGGAGCTTTCACACTGACAGTTCCCAGCTTCTGGCTCTGCAGCTGCAGCAACGTCCCTTTAATATTACTGTTGGGTTTGTGTTGTGTGTGGTAGCCCAGGACACGGCACATATGGAGCAGGTCAGGAGCTGACATCCCTCGCAGGGTGATGTGCGGAGGTCGGAGAAAGCCGGGCCAGCCTCTGCGATGCAGCAACACACGTGTAGTTAATAAACTGCTGCCCTCCTGTAGGTACCAGCTTCTACAGACTTAGCTTTGCTCCTCTACATCCCCATTCCCTCAGTCCCTATAAAAAAAAATTTGTCTCCCCACCTCCTGCCTGCCTCAAGGGGGATGTCACTGTTGCCCTTGTTGAGCTGTGCTTTACGTTAATGCTGCAAATAGAGAGTGGCCATTGTTTGTAATTTAATTAGTGCCATCCCCAGGAACTTAAAGCGTGCAAGAGGGAATTAGAGGCAGTGCATGAAAATGATACAGAGGCGTGGGTAGAGATTTAACCACTTCCATACTGGTGTGCTTTATAGGTGGTGCACACAGGATATGACTTTCTGGGCATGTGGAAATCGCTAAATGAGGATTTTTAGTTTCTGCTCTGATGTTTCACAGATTTATGGTGGCTGGGTGGCTACTTTTAAAAGAGAAAATGAAATTTAAAGCTACCTACTAACTTTCCATCTCAATTTCTGTCTAGCAATTTTTTTTTCTTAAGAAAAAGTTTCCTTGGGTGAAACTCCTCTATTTCTCTATATTAAAATAATAAATTGTTTTGTTCATGTCTGGTTTAATATTGGACATTAGGCTTTTTTATTTTAATTTTTTTTAAGGATATTGGATGGTGAGGGAGGTTTTAGGATTGCCGTCACTGGAGATTGTTATGCACAGGCTGGACAAACGTTGGCCAAGAACTCTTAGCAGCTCTCGGGATCATTATAGCTATTTTAAGATACAGCAGCAGCTGGAAGCCTTGCCTGACAGATGTGCCACTATGTCGCCCAAAGGTATAGTAAGAGACAGTCTCAGAGGTTGCAAGCGACGCCGAGCCTGGTGCACAAACCAAATCTAAAATCAGCAGGGAGTGAGTGCGGCTTTGCAGAAAGATTGGTGTATGCGGGTGCTTGTCTCCTCACTGCGCATCGTTTTTGTGTCTTTGCTTTAGGTGTCACAGCCTCGTCGCACCTCTTTGATTATGGCTCCACTGCCAACGGGGGAGACAACTCCTTCTACACCTCTCTGATCTCGGACGTCCACTACACCACCCCACGGGACTCCACCTATTTCACGGGCATTTATCAGCAGGAAAACAGCCCCATTCCCTGCTCGGGTAGCACAGAGGGGTTTAACACGCTGGGGCATCCTGTTCAAGATGTGACTGGGTTTGAGTCCCGTGGCTTGTTTAGCTCAGATTCGGGAATAGAGATGACTCCTGCAGAGTCTACTGAAGTCGATAAAACCTTAGCAGATCCCATGAAAGTAGAAGCTTATAAATACATGGACATAAGTAGATCAGAAGAAATAAAACACCAAGAAAAGCATGACTCTGACTCAGAAGATGAGAGTCCAGGCCTTATTGAGAAGTACCAGGGAATACTCACCAGATCCAGCCACACTGCTGAACCTCAGCGGACAGCTTCGGAGAGCATGAAAGCAGCCAAAGAGCAAGACCAGCTTGAAGACAGAAGGTCTGGAGATCAGCACAGTGCCTCCATGGTTACAGCCCCTGTGAAGATCACGCTCACCGAGACAGAGAGCACCAGAGAAACTGCCAGCAAAGAGTCGAGCCCGACTAAGCTGGAGACTGGCCTGAAGCCAAGCCATGAGGTGGTACCAACAGTGACAGTGTCAGAGCCAGAAGATGACAGCCCAGGGTCTGTCACACCACCGTCCTCTGGCACAGGTAATGCTGGTGCATGGCACTGTTTTGGGTTTTTTTGTATTCAGAGAGTGGTTGCAATTGTAGCCATGCATGCTGGAAAATTACTATGGGTTGGTGAGATGGGTTTAAGGGGGTATGAGAAGACATTAATGGGTCTCCATGGCTGAAGGTGTTTCTGCTCTGCACAGGCATCACTTTGCATTGCTTCAGCAAAGGGGCATGTGAACCGTGCCGCCCATCACTGACGCACTGCTCAGGGTGGGCCATCCTTCTGGTGTGAAGAGAGGGGGAAACAGGGCTGGGGATCCACAGAAATCAGCTGCCAAGAGTCACTCAGGAGCACGGCTGGGGTCAGATCCAGGCTTACTGAGCCCAGTCCCCAGGGGGATCTCTCCTTGAGGAGAAGTTGTGAGCTGGCAGGTGTCACTGTGGGTATCATCAGCCAGGTGACTGTTTGGGCTGGATCTTGGTAATTTTGGGGTCTCTTGGTCACCCTGAGTAACCATGCTCCCCAGAGGAAATGAAGCGTGTGAGACCAGGGCACTGCAAATGTCCAAGTTCACTTTTTAAGCATTTTAATGGATTTTTTAACATCTCTTTGCTCTTGCACAAAACAAGTAAGTGTTGTTTTGAACTGAAAGCGCTACTTTTAGAAAGTGCTGAGGAGGACAGTGCTGTCACCTCTTTACAAAGGGGACTGGAGGGAGAAAAGGCCAGCTTCTTTTAAAGGTTCCTGATTTCTTGAGAGGGACACCAAAATCCCGTGTTTATACATGTTCTTACTGCAGCAGTACATAATATCTATTCCTCATTCTCTCTGTTATGCACTGCTAAAATATGAAAGCAGTATAGTGTTTTAAAAATGAAAAAACGTTATGTGATGGGAAACAATTTTCAGACTTGAAAATAAACATCAATGTCCTGGAACAAAACCCTTTTGAGACATGCCGGGTTTTATCGATTTACGCTTTTTGCACTACAAGGTAATTAAGAACTTCAGGCACTAATTTTTATTTATTCAGTCTCTGGCTACTGTTCCAGGCTGCCTTTGTCACACTTGATAACCATATCCCGTCAAAACGGCTGAATAGTGAGTGGCCGAGCCTCGCTGCTGCTGCCTTACTGGGAGGCACTGGTGTGGCTGGCATAATTGCCAGCACAGAAATACTCCTCTCCATGGGTAAAGCTGATCCTCAGCATGGCCCAAACAGCTCTGGGATGTCCCCCTGCCTTGCATTGGGATGCTGGAAGGCCAGGAGCACTGCTTATCTGCGGTGTTAAGGAAAGCAGCAGGCATATTCTTTCAGGGGCTGGCTCCTGCAGAGTGTTTTCTCTTGATTTCCCTCTCTTCCCACAGCTGGGGACACGCTGCGCTCAGACTCCGCGTCCCTAAGTGAGGAAGAAATGTAAAACTTGCCCTCACTATTTCCACTCAGTGACCCAGCAAAGTCGTCGCCCCTAGATACTCCTCAAGCATTCTGTCAAAGCCCCCAGTTCTCCCCTGCTTGGATCAGGACTTTTGAAAACGGTTTACTTTTAATTACTGGCCGTCATCTTTCTGGGGAAGGAAGACTGGGGTCTGTTCATACGCTGTGCTAGTGCTGAAAGGTGATGGGTATTTATACGCTTCCCCGTGCCAGGGGTAATTGTGACACCCCGCTGCTGGCTACAAAGGACTTTTTTGTTCACAAGGTAAATGCCACGGCCGAGAGTTACAAACTGCCAGCGTGGGCAGGAACGGAGAGAAGGCGGGGGACGGCGCGTTGGTGCGCTACGAGGGCTGGCGGTCACATGCCGCTTTGGACGCGTGCCGGATTAAGTCATCGCTCAGGGAGAAAATGCTCACGTGTGGTATTGCTGGAGAGTGGCACAGCTCACCCAGGCTTCCTGCAGCCGGAGGAAAAGGATGCACAGGCTCCTGCTCAGCCCATCCAATGCCACGGAAACTTCCTGGCATCCAGACAGGAGTGTGTCGCAACAGTTAATCCTGTCTGCGGCCAGGACTTTCTCATGCAAGAGGGATGTGTTACAAGAGAGCTGTTTTGTTGGAGGGGCTGCAGACATGCCAACAATACGTGCTCAAAATTGCCAATGACATGTATTCGCTGATGCACAAACTGAAACCACTTGGAGGAGGGTGGGGAGGTTGTTTCTCTTGCCTGTCTCCCAGCGGGATGGCATGGCATGGGTGGTGTCATGAAAACCTTCCCCTTTACCTGTTCCATCTTGGGAAAGGCATATGATCAGGAAGAAATCAGTTATGCTATTGCCATGAGAAATTAAGTCAGGAAATATCCAGAAATTATGGTTTCATCCCAGATCACAACTGACACAATCTCTTTCCCACCCCTGTTGTAGAGGAGCTTCCAGAGGTGGCCAACGTGACTAGGCAGGCTCAGGGAGCCAACGCCAGTAGCTGCACCCGAAGCAGGGCTGTGCTGAAGGCAAATACCCCCTGGGAGCAGGTGCAGGTCAGCTCAGGGCTCTCCACACCTGCAACCAAGGGGCTGGAAACCTCTCCTGACTCCGCTGTGATCCCCAGGTGTGTGGATGCAGGCAGGGTCCTACCATGGGCCTCCTTGCCACCATCAGCAGGAGGAAACTTGGAGATCTCTTTTCCTCATGGCTTTCTTGAACCCTCACCGCCTGCAATGCCACTTAGTGACTCCTGTCACATTAAAAATAATATAAAATCAGGGAATGAGCACTCAAGAGTCCAGCGGACAAATTTCCATGTGTGCTTGATGGCTGTTTCAACACGACTGGGGAATCCAGCCTATTTTTCCTCTAAAAGGGAGAGTCTTTTGTGCGGATGGCGGCGATCTCTGGGTCGGTGAAGTGCAAGGTGGAAACCAGCGGTGAGGAGGCAGCAGTGGCCAGGTCCTGGCAGGGCATCAGGTGCTAATTGCCACTGTGGTGCCCTCGGCACCGCCAGGCTCAGGTGGCCTGGCTTGCAGAGCTGCCGATGCACCAGGCCTGGTCTGGGCTTGAGGTTGGCTGCTGCTCTGTGAATGATCAAGTGAAGCCTGGTCCATGAGCCTGGTCCTAGATAGCTGCTGATGCACCTCATGCTGCCTTTGTCACCTCTTATTGTGAACACGTTACATGTGATTTTACTCTCTTTGTAATTTTTTTACAAAATTTTCATGGTAAGGTGTTAGACAGGGAGGCAGGACAGGTGGGAAGTCTGGTGTTGGGTTCCCTTCTAGTACAGGATGTGGGCTCCTTGCTAATCCTGCGCCTTTTCAAGTGCTCATTTTCACTCTCTGAGTATGTTTTCTTCCCGTGTGAGCCAGAAAATGGAATTTCTTTTGCTTCAAATTTTGGGGGATGAGTTGATCAGTCATTATTTTGGTTAATATAGTTCTCGATATTAAGAATTATAGTAAAAAAATAAGAGTTTCTGTCTTGGATCCAACTGAGAGAAAAGCAAACAGAGAATTTTCAACCCGCCTACAGGCAAAAAAAATAAACAAACACCACCACCTCAAAAAAACCAACACAAACAAAACCACAACCAACCGAAAAAAAACAGCCTGGAACTTTCCACACCTGGAAGTTAAAGTTTGATAAAACTACTAGTACCTACACATGGGTTGTTAGGAGCAGGGGTGTCAGGAAACCCACCAGCCCTGTGTGCCTGTTTGTCCCCAGAACAGACCTGCCTCTGTCAGTGACAGCCAGATGCTGTCATGTGTGGCCTGAGCCCATGTTCCTTGTGACTGGTGATTTTCCTGGTGAAAACCATGTTGCTGAGCCACTGGCCAAGCACTGTCCAGCATTGGCTTGTGCCTCAGCTTTTTCCTTAGTAAATGTTACTAATGGTACATCTTTTCTAATGAGTACGTGCTTGGGAAACGCTCTGTAAGAACAAGCTGTTACTGCTGCTAGTCATCCCAGACAGGGAGACTTTCTGCCTGTGTCACCAGCCCTGCTAGAGGGATCCATGTTGGTGTGAAATCTTTTGTGTTAGTTGCTTAAGCAGACAGAAAAATACCATTCTTAACATTTTTTTTTCTTTTTTCCCCCCCTTTTCTTTCTGGTTGGCAGAACCGTCCGGCTCAGAGTCACAGGGCAAAGGCAGCCTCTCAGAGGATGAACTCATCAGTGCCATCAAGGAAGCAAAAAGCTTTTCTTTTGAGACCCCAGAGGTGCAGCAACCCCCAGCTCTTTCTACTGAGAAGAGAGACCATCGGGCCAAAGCTGGGCGCCCCGCCGCCGCCTCACCTCATGATAATGAAGCCAGCAGCGCCGAGTCGGGGGACTCGGAGATCGAGCTGGTTTCGGAGGACCCGCTGGCTGCCGAGGAGGTGCTGCACTCCAACTACATGACCTTCAGCCACATCGGAGGGCCCCCTCCGTCGCCCGCCTCCCCCTCCATCCAGTACAGCATCCTGCGGGAAGAGCGGGAAGCTGAGCTCGACAGCGAGCTCATCATCGAGTCGTGCGACGCCTCGTCAGCATCCGAAGAGAGCCCGAAGAGGGAGCAGGACTCTCCTCTGATGAAGCCCATGGTCATGGACATTATCAAGGAAGAGAACAGCTCACGCACTGATGCCTCAGACTACGAAGCAAATAAAACGTTAGAGAGCAGGATGAACAGGGAAAACCTGGCGGAGTCCACGTCCTACCTGAAATGCTCCTTTGTCGAACCGAAAGTAGGTGCTGAGCCCCCAACCTCTGCTGTCAGCACCGAGGAGCTGAAGGAAAGAATAATCCTGAAGAAACCCATCGAAGAAACTGTTGTTAACCAAAGTAAAGTGTCTTCCAAGGACTCTGGCAAAAGAAGTCCCTTGGCTTTGTCCCTGCTGCCATTTTTAAATAAGCGGAAAGGTAAATGCAGATGTTTATGTTGGTTTTTTTGTGGTGCTGCTGAGAAGGGGGAGGAGGGAGAAGTGCCTGTTCCTGAGAGGGGAGATGTTAGTAGTGCAGAGCAGAGGGAGCTGCTGGCACTGGATACCCTCAGCTTGAATGACAGTGCGCACATCTCTGACCTTCCCGTCCTCTACTTTTTCTCCTTTTTTCTTTCCCTTGGGAAAAAAAAAATAATACTAGTAACAATAATTTTTGGGGTTTAAGCATATAGATACTGAGTGAAACGAGAACCCCAGCAACATAAGGCTGATTCATGCATCAGGCTTATGGAGGACAGAGAGCAACTAACGATCATTTCTTCTTTGAAATGCTACCTGCCTTGCCCCAGGGAAGGTCTGCAATCAGGGAGATGGTCCTGCCCCTCCCAGGAATGTGAGAGTAATGCTTTTGAGGATACATTTAGGATGAAAGGAAGATTCAGAGGAGAGGGATGGAGTTTGGTGGGTCTGGGTGTTTCTAAAGCTGGTGCAACTTAAACAAATCTCTCTCATGGTGGCTGACACCCTTCAGCTTGAATTCTGAGGGTTTTGTGTAGGCTAGTGCAGGGGGGCAAGTGGCTTAGGTGGCAGGTAGCCCCTTCCCTATTCTAGCTCTGGGAAGGGGAGAAGGGCAGGACATTTTCTTGATACTATTTTGAGCTCAAGGGCACTTGTCTCTCCATAGGATCTATTCAAAGCCAGTGTAGAGCCAGCCAGGCCCAGGCTTGCTGTACCAGACACTGAGGTCTGCCTGGACTCACCAAACCTCAAAACCCACCATCAGCTTTTGATCTGAGCCACACCCTGAGGACCAAGGGGTAGCACACGGTCAGTGCACACTGACAATGCCAGGGGTCCCTGCAGCCTGTAACTCGCTTAGCTCACAAGGCACACAGGAGGAAGAAGTGTTTTGTTCTTCTTAAGATGCCAGGACCTTTGTGTGTCTCTGGCTTTGGAGGCTGGCATGGGAGGGTGGGAGAGATGCTGGGGCTTCCCTACCCTGCCCTGCTCCCCCTCTGTCATCTCCCCCCACCAGGCTGGGGGCAGCAGCTGTGCACTGCCCTTCTGTCAGATGATGTTTTGCAACTCAGAGAGCTGCTGCTTCCTTGCAAACGGCTGGATAGAGATGGAAGGGGGGGTGAACCCCACCCCTGCTGCTTAGAGAACATCTTTTTTCTCCATCTTGACCACATGATGGCCTGGAGATGTGGCAGACACTTCAGTGGCACACTTTTACAATCGATTAATCTAGTGCTGTGAACCCAAGTGTGGAAGTCGAGTAAGGCAATGGCCTGAACTTACATGATGTGCTGAGGATTGCAAGATCTGGAGTGCAATAAAATATGTTAATACTGATATTCTTAGTGCTAATGAACTAATAACTGTAATAGGCTGAGTAAGAAACATAAGATCATTGCTTGTAGGTATGTTTTGCTGCCTGATCCTCAGAGATTTCAACGTCATGCTGCGCATCTCTTAGCTCCCTCGCAAGTAGGATGACTTACAACCATTTCTTTTCCTCTTCCCAAATTCCTCTTTTGTAGGACTGGCCCAGGCCCTGCCCAAACCCTAGAAGGTGTAGGGCTTGATTGAATTTACCTTACACACCCCTCCTGCAGGGTCTAATACTGGGTCTCTGCAGCCATGTTGCATTCTGTGTATTGTTCTGGGCAAGTGATTGCTTGTCCCTCAATTTTGAGATTTCAGGCTCTATTTCAATTTTCTGTCCCCCTTGATCATGTTCAGATTTTTTTGGCTTAACTTTTGTGTTTCATTTAATTTCTGTCATTGGTTAAACTGATGCTAACAGGGGCTTGTTCTGATATGGTGGTCAAAGAATTGATTTTGAGTGCAGACTCCAGGACATACATGGAGAAGCTGTGCAAAGTGAAAAACTAGCATTCAACTCAACCCACGGAACAGTCTTGCTGATCACGTTGCTGCCAGCCTATGGCTTAATCCCTCAGAGACCTCTCTGGTGTGTCGGCAAGGCGTGCTTGTCCTGGGTTCACTGGGAGAGAATCCCAGGCCAGTAGCAGTTTGGAGTCAGCCAGGGCAGTGACCCGAGCTGGCTGCAGGTGTGTCCCAGACCAGAAACGTCACACTTGATATCGAGGGGGGAAGTTTGCTGAGGATGGGGGCTCCTCCTGATCCTGCTTCTCCTCTTTGTTCTCCTCCTGCTTCTCTCTATCCCTGGGGCTCGCTCACTGAGGGCTTCTGAGGGCTGCTCTCCTGTTTACAATTTTTAATGGGCTGAGTATAACTTCATGTGCTTTATCTTGGCATTGGTAGTAGCTCGGCTGTTTCATTGAATCCGTTTTCATTTCAACTCATGGACCTCCTCTCCTTTTCTTAATTCTTCTCTGCTGGGGAGGTGATAAAGCAACAGCTATAGCTTAGCCCCGGAGAAGGGCTAAACATACAGTGCTGAAATCACATCTGGTCCCGTAAATAACGAGGTGGAGCAGAGCAGGAGCACGTGTGCTTTGCGCAGTGATAACTCAGCGTCTCTGCTGAACGTCTGTTGCCATCCAGTGGCAATAACAAAAATGGACAATGACTTCCTACCTCCATTTTCCTGAGCTGGTTGTCACGATTTGAGAGCAGAGCTCTTCCCCTGCTGTCAGCCGCTAATGCTCGCTCACTTTTCCCCACGGTCGGAAAGATCGGTCGCTTGCTGCAACACAGGCTTTGCTTTGGCCAGAGTTGTGCACTGCTACCTGTGTTAGTGATGGTGGTGTTACCGACTCCTTTGCCTCCCGCAAGAGAGGAAGGTAGAGCTGAAGGAAGACATTTGCTGTTTGGTTGTCGCTGCCCTCACATCACTCCTGGCATCTCCTCCCAGAGATGGACACAGCCTTTACACAACAGGGCTTAGAGTTCATTAGGCAGCGGCTCTGCAGGTTGCCAGGAGGTTGCTAGCTCAATTTCTTGTTTTTTTTTAATTTTTAAATATTTTTTATTAAGTATTTAGGCATAGGAATTTGTGTTTTCCAGTACCCAGAACAAGGAAGGCAGATTTTTAGACTTATTCTAAGAAAACTTCTGTCTTACAACAGATTTTGACAAACTTTGGAAAATAATACGACTGATTGTTGTGGCCTGCCCAGCTCTGTGACATTGCATAGCCCAGCTGACATCCGGGCAGGGCTTGCTCATGGCTTGGGCATGCAGGAAATTTTGGAAAAGACCTGCTGTCCTGGAAACACACATCTTTTGGCCTGGGGCAGTTTGCAAGAAGTCCAAAAGAAGCCTGGACCAAGGCAGGCTGGGAAGGAGCATTTTAGCTGAGTCCTTTTCTGTCTTCTCTTGCAGTGCCTGTCGGTAGCTCTCTGCCAGGGCGGCCTGGCGTAATGCACGCTGGTGTCCCACAGCCTGGGGACCTGGTCCTGGGCAGAGATTTCCCTTGTGCTGAGGCATTGTGTCTCTCTCCAGCCGTTCCTTCTGTGATAGTATTAGGAGATTTCTTCTGTTTCATCCATTTAATGAAATGTGCAGCAGTGTGTTACCTAACAGATCAGATGGCTGAGCACAGGTTAAAAAAAAAAAAAAAAAAAAAAAAAAAAAAAAAAAGGGAAAAACCTACTCTAGGGGAACCTGCTTTAGCAGGAGGGCTGAACTAGATGATCTCTATGGGTCCCTTCCAACCACTACTGTGCTGTGATTCTGTGGACATTCATAGTAATACTTACTTTTGTTTTCTTTTTATTTTATGGTAAAATTCAGCAACGGAAAAGGAAAGCCAAGGCTCAGAGCTGGGGGTTCGTGCTGTCACTCACACGCTAAATGACACAACTGGCAGGACACAGGCTCCAGGCAGCATCCTGCTGGAAATGCTGTCCAATAAAATTCATCACTTAAAATGCTTGATTCTGCAGCACAGTCCTATGCCACCCTGCTATGAGGCATCTTGATTTTGATGCCTTATGAAAGGCTTTTGTAGCATTAACCTGCAAGAGTGTGTCCTTAGCACACACCCTCTGTGACTGCTGTGGCTCTAACGGACACCAAGGTTCATGGCCACCCATCTCTATGTGGTGGCCCAGTGTCTCTCAGTGTCACAAGCTGCAGTCAGGATCACCTCTGGGGTTGGGGTGACACTGGCAAATGCCCTGGGTTGAAGAACATGTTTCCCTTCCTCCCTGGTGTCTCTTGTGCCACTCAGGGCTGTCACGCAGTGGACAAGTGCAAAGCAATGGGAGTTTTTCCCTTTAATCTCTCACTGCATCCGCTCCTGTTTGGTGTCACAGACAAACTGATTTTTCTACAGTTTCTCAAGGAGATTTTTTTTTTTCCAACAGAGATCTTAGAAGTTACAGGGAATGCTTTTTGTTCAGCAGAATGTCGTCTGCATCGCATTAGCACATCCCCGCTGTTGGAGGAGTTGCTAGTGAGGCATTTTTTCTGTGGGAAAGGGATATTTGGTGGGGTGCTTTAGCAATCTGAGGCTCAATTCTCATCTGCGTGCTTTCACAAGGCTAGCTCTGCAATCAGCAGCAAGCCAAGCCGCGGCTTAAGCATACGGTAATGTTAGTTTAATATTTTAGTGCCATCTGCTGTAAGTGCCTCCACACTCCTGCCCATCTGTTTTTCCTGCTTCAGTTTGCTTTTTATGGGCCTCCGGTAGCTTTCCATCCTTTGGAAAGTCCCTACTTGGAAACGCTGTAGGGGAGAGGGATGTCCTGCCTGGGGCTGGAGTGTCTTCACCTGGCGATGCTGTAGGAGGAGTGGGGTACAACCTGCCCGAGGAAGTAAACATGTGAATCTAGGCCTGGCCTTGCCACAAAATCTTGGAGTAGATGGGTGAATGTGCGCTTGCCTCCCACGTGGAATAATTTAGGTGGGAAGAGACCTGTGGAGGTTTCTGGTCCAACTCCTTGCTCAAAGCAGTTCGGTCAGGTTGCTCAGGGCCTTGTCTACCTGGCCATCTTCTCAGCAAAGGCAGAGGTTTGGGGATAGCTGGGAGTTGGAGTCTGCAAATCTGGGTCAGTCCTGTGATGCCACCTCGAGCCAGTAGCTGCAGGCACACTGCAGAGAAGGGGAAACGAGAGATACCACTCAATGTTCTTTCATACAGAGTGGGCTGGCAGGAACTTCACAAGGTCCAGAGAACCCATCTCCTGGCCCACAGCCAGGATTCCTGGTAGAGCACTCTTGACAGATGCTTGTGGCTCATTTGGAAAGGGCTCTGTTGGCAGATCCTCTACCAGCTCCCAGGTGTCTATTGAAACCAGTTGCTGCTCTCCCATCCTTCTTTACTTCAGGCTAAGCAATTCTATTTTCTTTAGTTTTTTTTCTCTCTGGTCATGTCTTTGAGATTTCAGAACTATCTTGTTGTTGCCTTCGTTCTTTTCTACCATTGGTTGAGTCCTTCTGAAGCAAACTGGAGAGGGTGCTCACATGGAGGTCATCCTCATGTTGATGGCAGATTACTTGCCTGCCCCACAGGCTGGAACTTGGCTTGTAGAGCCCACTGCAGCAGCATGTTCCATTGCTGTAAGAGGGATCTCTTCCATATTCCTTGGAAGAGTCCATTCAGACTTCTGTAGTAGGCTGTGCTCACCCTTCTTTCCCTACTTGGACTCATTTGGCTCTGTTACTTTTCTACATGGAAAAAGGAATGGAGAAATTTTTGAAGGCCTGGGGAAGCCCTGTGGAAAATATGAAGGTAACCATGATAATCTTGCCCATTTCTGAGAAATGGAGGACTTGAATGACTTACTGCTCAGATGGTTGAATGCCAGCTGAAGTGGGCTTGCTCAGTTAATGCAGAGCAGATGAATCTAGAGAACTATGAGTATGCATTGAATGCAAGAGGTCCTGCAGGTTTGACTTACAATTTTTCCACAAATCTTCTGGACTCTCCCCCTCAGCAAAGCAGTTTCTTTTTCTTCTGGGCTGTCAGATTTCTCAGGCTGCTTTGGCACACAAATCTGCTCTTACTCCACTGTATGCACAGCCCTTCCCTAGCCTACCCGCTTTAGGAACTGATCACGTGCACTCTCAGTTCCAAACCAGTGACATAGCTTGAGTGTAGAGGGTCTTAGAGGAAGAAATGACACCTGCATTGCTAAACCCCATTCTAGGGACACACCTGGAGCACTGGCAATCAGTCTGTTGTCCAGGCCAGTCTTTTCCTTCTGTACATCTACTTCGCTGCTCTGATGTGAGGTCAGGGATGAATTTAAGACTAAGGTGGTGGGCCGGGGAAAATACAGCTAAGGCACGTTTCAGCTTGCCTGTGTCTCTGCTCTCATGCGTGTTCTTCCTTGTCTTTGTGGCCTAGCAACCTAAAATGATGGCAAAAATGGCCATTTAGCTATTTATTGGCTAAATTGACCAAAAAAAAGTTGATAAAGAGTAAGAAAACAGTCTTAAATGCAAGTGTCTGAGGCATACAGAGCTGCAGCAAGGAGTAAGGGATGATTTTCTTACTAAGAACAGTTTCACACCAGGGATTCACCTTTTCACAGGACATTCTTGGTATTTTGGGAGGCTTAGCAGTGGATCTGTAGACCAAGACTTCCAGCTGCTTTGCAGTTCTGCTTTTGCTCCATTCAAGGAATCTAAAAGTGACTTAGAACATGTGATAAGACATGAACAGTGAGCTGTGATGACACAGACTCTGTAGATCCATTCAGATGGCCTCATTTCATGGGGTCTCACTCCAGAAACTTCTGAATGACCAAGGCAGTGGGGCCCTGGACACTATCTCCAGCCACTGGCTGGAGGAATTTCCCCATCCCAGCTGAGCTGCCCCAGCAGCAACTCATAGGCATATTCCATGGAGATGGAAAGGGAACTTGACAGCTACCCTTTCTCACTATGGGACAAGCAGTTGGAAATGTTTCTGCCTTTGCAGCAGGCTACGAGCAGCCTCCCCATTTCTGGCCAGTTCATGCAATTCAGCTGCCACATGACAGCTTGTTACAACTACCACGCTGTGATAACTCAACCGGAGCTGAGCTGGAGAAACCTAGAGACATACAGGTCATGGTGGTGGAAATGAGCAGTGTGCACATTGGCAGGTTTGTACTGGATGTATTTTCTCTTCCATTCCTCCCATACCCTTTTTTCTTCAGGGAGCGTGGAGTGAGTTTGGCACCTTCTCGCCTCAGGAGTGGTTGCAGGGCCACCTGTCCTCTCTGCAGAGGGGACAGGGAATGCTGACAGATGCTCACATGCTGGCTCTGGGAGTCTCCCTGGAGTCCTGGTCTGGTGGGATCATAGCAAGGTCTCCTAAGTGAAGAGCAATCACTTAGAGAGATGCATGAGCCCTGGAAAGGGTGAGAACTAAGCAAAGAACAGGGGATTTTCTCTCCACAAATAATGCTTTGCATGGGCTGTGGCTGGCATCAGTAGCTACCAATTGAGTCCCTTGCATGATTAGCACCATGCGCATATACCAGAGCATAACCTTCATATTACCGTCAAAAATACCTCAATAAGTCTCATGCTCTTCAGATCACAACCTGTGTTGTCCATAGCCTGAGTATTTGGCCCATTTGACTTCAGGCATCTGTTTCCTCCACTGATTTTTGGCTGTGCTCGAAAAAATTACTCCCCATGTGTTGAGTGAAGTCAAACTTTTAATGTGTAAGTGTCAAAGCATCTTAAACACAGTAGGTGGGTACTCAGAAGTGCTTTTAAAATTGGGCATAGCTTAATGTGGGAGGATCATACATCTTCTCTTGGGACTGTCATCCACACCACTGCCTGTGCATAAGTTAAGTACAGAGCTACAAAAATTTATAGGTCTTATCCTTCCACTTTCATATATCTTCCCTTTCAAGAGCAAAGGGCTGCCTCTGAAGAGCTGTCGTACGTCACAGCACTCACACAGAAATAGTCAGACCTTTCTGGTTGGAATGACATGAGATGATGTTTATAAGATATTTCTGCCACCTCAAGATTACATCATGACCAGTGTGGGGGAAACTACTTGACTGTATACAGGTGCCTGGTGGTTGTATCAGATGTTTAAATAGCAAAGCCCACTGCTTTGAACAAGAGGGAGTGGCTTCAAACTGCAGCAAGGTGGGTTTAGACTGGACATTAGGAAAAAAGTTTTCACAGAAAGAGTAGTCAGACGTTGGAATAGGCTGCCCAGGGAGGCGGTTGAGTCACCATCCCTGAATGTGTTTAAAGGTCGTTTAAATGTGCTGTTGGGGGGTATGGTTTAGGGGTGAGCTTTGTAGAGTGGGATTAATGGTTGGACTTGATCCCGAGGGTCTTTTCCAACCTGAATGGTTCTATGATTCTATGTTTGTTCTGCCCATGTCCATGTCCCAAGTCAATGCCCTGCCAAGCCAGACACCCAAATTTGGCTCAGTCCTGTTCTTGGGAAAGGCTGTAAGGAGACAGCTGCTCTGTTCACAAGTGATTTTTTCTGTTCACAAGTGATTTTTTCTGTTCACGTGGACACACCTCAATTGCAGAATTACTCACAATTTAAGTACATTTTAAAGTAAAAAAACTTTAAGACTTTTAAAATAAAAAAATCTTGACACAACGTCCCTTTTGGTGTCTCTTGACATCAGCGATCAGTGACTCAGCTTTCAGGGAAGGCTGTGACACTGACAATCTAAGGGCAGACAGTTTTTCTCAGGTGCCTAAATATAGTGATGCTTTGCCTGGATACTTTCAGCAAATGACAGAGAAATCTCACACCTATTGATAACTTTTCTGTGGCTGGCAGAGCACAGGAAGGAGAGATGGCTATTCCGGGTGTACAGAAATAAGAAAAAAATACAGTATATAATGAAGGGGAAAAGTTATACCACCTGCAAGGCTTTTCTGTACATGATGTTGAAGAGCTTTTTCCATAGCAATTCAAGGTTTTATCTCAGAAAGTGCTTAGGGAAGTTTACATACTATAAAACAAATGAGGTGAAGGAAAAATAAAAATAAAAAATAAAACATTGTGATTTAGCTAACAAAATATTTTGCCTATTAATGCGTCTTTCTCATAAATGTAGTATTTTCCAGGGAACTGCTGGAATATTTTGTTTTCTGCTCTGCTAGAAATTCTGCTTCTCAACTTCTGCAACGCTCTGTGAGCTGGGAATCACAGGTTTTCACCAGTTCCCTTGATTAATTCAAATGAAGAGTTTGGACCCATTTCAGGTCAGATTGAAATTTATGATTAAGGTCTGGTGGTATAAAATACATCTCTAGTTCTCAAGGAAAGGTGAAGTATAAACTTTTGAACATGTCTGCCTGTTTCAGGGTGGCTGTAATTTTTCAGATGTTAAGCAGAATAAAGACTTGTCTGAGCATTGCTATTTGTGTCTGGTAGACAGCGTGAGGTTAAAATTAACGTATTTGACTGTAGTGAAGGGTGGGCGTGTGATAGGAGATCTCCACTGGGAATAAAACCTGGAGGTGGGTATTGATTTTAGTGGTGTTTTTCCTTAGCTTCTGAGTGTGCACTGCTGATTGGGACATAATAACAATATTGACTGAAAAGGGGATTTTTATTCTGTTTTTTTCCTTGGAAGGCTGCTGTGTGTAGAAAATAAGGGAGGTGCAATGATCCAACAATCCAAAGGGCCCTAAGAAAGAGCGTCTGGTGTTTCTGTCACTTTAACTCTTGATCTTATCTTGTTACCACTTTATTTTCTGTTATTTCTCTGCAGCAATTTGTTTTCTAACTCTCTTGACCTTTACCTCACTCGGACCATTTCGCCCACTGTTTTTTCCAGAGAGGTATCACAGATATCCTCTCTTCCCCCTCCGGCTCTGACAGCAGCTCGGTGGTTACATGGGAACTGTAGCAGCGAGAGGTCATTGTGGTGGTTGGCTTTTGCAGCATTTCATTTCTGTGTGACGAATACAAACAAATATGGAAAAAAACTAATGCTACAAGAAGACAGGTTGGTTTGGATGGCAAAAA
This sequence comes from Baryphthengus martii, assembly GCA_013396935.1. Classification (NCBI taxonomy): domain Eukaryota; kingdom Metazoa; phylum Chordata; class Aves; order Coraciiformes; family Momotidae; genus Baryphthengus; species Baryphthengus martii. The sequence continues at coordinate 217,405 of VWZK01002042.1, forward strand.
TCTGCCTCCACCTGTGGTGGGGACATTTGTTGATGTCAAGGTTGCTTCAATCAGCTGTAGCAATGAAAGTGAAGGTTTGTCGTTTTAGTAGTGGTGATAGATTTCACAAATGTTGCCGTCTGTGAGGCTCCAGCTGAGCATCGTTTATGAAAATTAGATGCACAAAGATCCTTGCATTTCAGAAATAGATATTTCTCCATTCAAGAGAACAGAGTGCTTGTTTCCTGCGCATTCAGGGCTCAGAAGACACAAAACATGAGTGATTTGCGAGCCACGTTACACAGCAGTGAGTATTTTGTGGGGGAAGAACCTGGGTTACTTTTAGGTGAAAGGCTCTTTGCATACCCAGAAACCTCATTTTAGGGTTTATCTTCCTTGCAGCTTCAACTTGACTCACAGGTCTATGCACTGAAAGCCCTCTGGTATCATTTGCTCAGAGAAACCCTTTCCCAACTGGTGCCAAGTGATTTAAAGTGGAACTGGTGATCTCTTCCAAAGGTTTCAGCTGGTGTTGGAATTTGTTTCATGTCATAGATTCCCATAGGAGTCTTCTATAACGATGGGCACTGATTAGGTCCACTTGGGTGCTGCTGGTCCTCCAGTACTTTCCTGCAATTCTGTAACATCACTGGAAGAGATGAACAAACTTTCTCACAGTTTATATGAAAATAATCCACAACTCAGTTCATTAAAATGCAGACTTCTGTGAGAGGTCACCTCAGGAGTCCTCTAGAGCTGGGGTAGCTTGAGAGGCATAGAAAGGACACAGATAATCAGTATTACCTTTGAAAAAAGCCATGTCTTAGGGAGTGAGAAGACTTCCAAGGCAGCCCATTTAGCTTTCATGAGGGATTTAGCATTAGACTTTCCAGATTGGCAGGTGCGGACAGGATCTCAGTAAAGACTATGCCCTTTCAAATGGAACCTAAAGAATAATTTCCCAGGGAAACAGCCTGTGGTGTTGCTACGTTGTCTAGCCAGATGTAAACACTGTTGGAGCAGCACTTTTCATACAAATGAGCAAAATGTAAATTTTTTTATTTGCTTCTTATCTTTGGAAGAGAAGGTGCAGTGAGATTGCAAAATTTAAGGGAAAAAAAACAAGTGCAGATTTCCAAGGGCTGATACCACCCTCAGCCTGGCTGGGATAAACACTCTGCCTTACTTGATGTTACTTGGGATTCACAGTGGTATAAGATCAAAATCCAGTCTCTGACAATCCTGGAGACGCTGTTTTCACAGCGACTCGTTTCAAAGCAACCTAGGTTCTGTGCTCACTCAGTGGGTGCTGTTGGCAGAGGCAGGCACTGTACAGACGGGATTTTCTGCTCTCTTTTAGAAATCTAGGCAGTTCCTTCCTGAGGCAGGGCAGGGGTTATTCCATACGTCCTAACAAAATGCTGATAGCATCCGCAAAACGAGCTCTGTATCTGGGCAACGAGCAAGAAGCAGGGTAGGAGAGCTTACAGAAAAGCCAGTAGAGATTAATAGTCAGGATTTCTGAAGGTTGCTTTGTTGGCTAATGTACCATTGAAACACGAGCAGCTATGCTTACTTACTCAGGTTAAGTGCAAGAGCTTTTCCAAAGAATGGAAATCACTTCCCAAAGTGAGAGAATGGGCCACCTTTGCTCTCCGTCTCAGACGTCTGCACTGGAGCTTTGCTGCTGAAGCAGCAGGCCCAGGTGTAGCCTGGGCTGAAAGCGAGAGGTTTATTGCTCCAACCAAGGAGTCATAAAAGGAGTGGGATTTAATAAAAGCCATGGTAGCAGTTGTGCCTCCTGAAATGAGCACTCACTTACACAATTTATTTGCACAGACAGTTATTGCAGCTGGATATTATGTACTAACTCTGCCGCCTGCTGCTCTCAGACACGGTAATTGCACGTGCAGACTGGGTCAGAAATTGCATGTGCAGTTGTGTCTGATGGTCCAGAGAAACAGCCCTCAGTCCTTGTAGGGAAAGGGTCTGAGTAGTGTCATTTTTTGGGGACTGAAGTAAAGATGGTTCAGTCACCGTGACAGGACTACTGGAAGCAGTGAACCTACAGGTTCTGTCCGTGCAGAGAGCTCCAGTTTTCTCAGCACTGCAGGTTGGCAGCGAGGGACAGTGAAACAGTCCAAATCTCCAGGCGAAGTGAGAAAGGAGATGATATTATCATCTTACAGATGGCATGCTGAAACACTTGCCCACCCATCTTAAAGCCCCTTTGTCTAGAAAAACTGGTGAAAAAGGGACTGAGGTGGATTAATTTGTCATATGATTAATTGATTTGTTGGGTGTGATGAATTGATTTGACTGCAATAACAGCAGGAATACGCAACAGAACTTGGAAACCACCTCAGGTTTTTCTGAATCCTGGTCTGTGAGATCATCCTTATTGCCTGGTTATTGACCCTTACCTCCAATAGATGTTTCTGAAAAAATGACACGTTTCTCTCATTTAAGGTGGCAGCGAGCAGGAGCAGCACGGCCCTGTGCATCGAGCAGGACAGTTAGCAGCACACCATCTCTATCAAAGGGGTGATTTCCATATATATAGCTATATTTCCATATAGCTTTCTACTTGTAGATCTTGCTCCTCTGGCAGCAGTGAAGGGGAGATTATGTTGGAATGAAGTTTAAATGGTGAAAAGGGCCAAAGAACCGATCTTACTAAGTGCCGAAGCTGCTTTGGTACATGCTTAATGGTGCTGAATTATTCATTTGAGTTGGCTGGGCAAAGTGACATTGCAAAGGGGAATAAATGAGGGTGCTGGAGAGAAAATACCAAACAACATGTCAGCCAAATGCCCCAGTGTCACAGATGTCACAGGGGATCTGGCCTGGGATCCCATCCCTTAAGTGCCAGTTGCTGCCGGGTGCAAACCTTTTGTAAAGGAGGGAGTGAACGCTTTGGCCATGCACAGAGATGTGACTTTGGTGATGCCTGTGGGCCGAGATTAGTTCAGTTTGTGATGGGAGACCTTCCCTTTGAGGGGAAGCGTTGCAAAGAGCAGGGAATGGTCAGAGCACAACTATCTAGGACCAGAGGCTTTGATGGGGCAAAGCCCCATCTAGCTGGTAGGGCCATGAAGTCTGAAAGATTAACCCGTGTCAGCCACATCTGTCTGGAGAACTTGCCACCTCTTCTTATCCCTTTTAAAGGTGTCTTGCTTTCTTCTGTTCCTGCACCCCTGGTTAAAACTCAGTCACAAGTGTTGCAGCGTCTTCTGCCAGTGCTACTTCTCCAGGTGAGAGCCCCTTTGCCTGACCAATCTGGGCAGCTTTCCCCCCACCTCTTCCCTGCGCTTCAAATGGGAACAGGGACACAACGTCTCATCAAACTTTTCTGCATTACACCACTGTATTTTGAGGGAAAGGAGGGAACTGAAGTCTCATCTTTAGCATGGTTAGGATCTGACCCTCTTCTCCAGGACAGTCTGAGCAGAGGCACTGCCTTTGCAGTGTTCAGTGCACTACAACCACAGCAGTAGCTAAGAGGAATATCCAGGGAGAGCAGTAGCCATCTAACACTTATTTGATGCTACCCAGGACAGGGGAGGGCTGAAAAGATCGATGTGATCATCATGGACTCACAGGCCTGGCTATGCTGTGGTTTGAGTCCTCCTGCCTGGGGAGCAGAATTGTTTCCTGGCACCTCTCTGTCTGCTAAGACTAGAAACGTTGCCTCAAACACCGTATAAATGGCTCTGCTACCTATAGCCTAACTCTCTGGGGTATTCTGGAAGAAAATATTCAGAGCACTTGGCTTCAGCTCCTGTTGTTGTTGGTGTGATTTAGAGATGCTGGCAGCTGAGATTTTCAGGATTTATTCAGTTGCAAGCTTTGCTTTTGCCCTGTGGGCAAGGGTGAGGTTCAGATCTGCAGTTTCTATTCATGGATTTGAGTCAGACATAGATATGTATCATACCTATATGCATAATTCTACACCTAAGCCTTCCCATCTCCTCCTGCCTGCTCTCTGCTTGCTCAGTAGAAACAGTTCCCAGTGCAGCTAAATGGAGGTTTTGCAGAGAAAGCAAAGGGATGATCATGTAGCAGAAACAGCAGGAACTGTCTGGGCCTTTGCAGAGCCAACATCAGCATGTCCCACTGTGCTCAGCTGTATCAAAATGCCACATCCTTGGTTTCTTCAGATTCCTGCAGAGTCCAATGGTCTTTCCCGTTTCCAGAGCTGAAAGCAAAACAAGCCCCTGTGTCATCCCCACTGGAGCTGAGCCACACTTACGCCCGGGGTAAGACCATCCCATCCACTTCCAGCAGCTGCCATAAACCAGTTGTGATAGTTGAGGTTTGCAGCTGACCCATCTCTAAAGATGTCCCTTCTGGGGTGTGCTGTGGTGAGCCCTGAGATCCTGATCCCCATCACTCAGGACAGGGAATTGTCTGAAGTTCCCACAGCCCCCACCCAGCTCAGGTTTCCTTGAGATCTCATGTCCAGGTCAAGCCTGGTGTGACCAGGCCAAGTTATCATCTCATCCCTATCAGCACTGGCGCAGGGTAAAAAGGTGCAAACAAGGAAGCACGCACAGCACATGTGCGTCCTAAACCAACAAGGCTTGTATTATCCCAGGATCCCTTCCTCAGCAACAGACCCTAAGAAATGGGGAGAGTCCATCTCTGTGAGCTTAGCTTGGGTAATCCACACCAAAGGGAAAAGAGAGTTGAAGAATTAAATCACCGAAGAAGGTTCTACCACACACTTTGGTTTTGTGCAGTTTTTTTACAGCAAGATTTGACTGTAGGGCTTAGACTCTTTCCAGAAAAGTGAGAATGCAACATGCTTTTGGCTGTCAGTCCTGCAGGATTTCACTTTTGCTGACCAAAGTGAAGAGTTTATAAAATGCTGAGGTACCCCCTCTGCATCCTTTTAACGTATTTCAAGCCAAAATAGGAAAAGATGTGATGTAAATATTTACTGGCATTGTGTATCAGAGAGCACCCAGGGATCCACATTTGGATAATCTGCATTGCAAGAGAAGTCAGGGGAGTAGCAGATGACTTTGAAAGGCTGTAGAGCTGGACATGTGTCTTAACACGCACAAATTGCTCCCTGATTTCATAAGGAAAAAGAAAGCCCTGCGCTGATTATTGGTTTTAGATCTTACTTTAGTTGTAATGCCTGGAGACTCAGTCAAGATCAGGATCTTTTGTTAGCTGAAATAAGAGCAGGCGGTAAGGTCCTCTCCTTGGAGAGTGTTCATGACGAATTTCAGTCTAATGAGGATTGTTTAATGGATGAAATGAGAAAATTGCACCATTTTGTGCTGGCTGAGGGTCAGACCTGCTTTGCCTGCTGCCCACTTCTTTTTCCAGTCTCCCATTCCCTCACTGAGGGGTGTATGGAAAGTTGAGGGAGAGGGGAGATGAGTGAGGAGTCTGGGGTCTTCTCTGCTTTGTTCCAAACCTTTTCCCTAGTTGGATCCATTTGAGAAGTGAGAATTGGTAAGCTCTTGTGCTGGGGAGTCACTACGTGGCTGGCAACGTCAGTCAGCCCCGTGTACCCCGATGGCACCCGTCCCATCACAAAGAGAAAGGATGAGTAAACGTGTTTAATATTTGCTTTGTAAACCAGACACAGAGAAGTCTGCCCACCTCTGTTGAAAGATGAGATGAGTCTCTCCTCTTCTTCTGGAACTGTTTTGACCCATTACTTGTAGGGAAAGTGAACAGTGAACGTTATCTCCAGCCCCTACCCTTACATATGTTTGCTGCATGGTGAGGTGAGGCTGTCTTTATACCCAAGATCTCTTATCAGTCTGAGAGGAAGCTGCTCCCGTTCCCATTATATTTGAACTCATCTTTAAATATGACTCATGGAGTAGGATGCAGTGGGCTTGGCTGAAGATGAAATACAGCCAGGCCATGTGAGCGCATGGTTCCTCCTGCCACATACTATAAATGATGCTTCTGCTGTGCATTAGAGGAACGGAACTACGTAAGGGCTGGAGGACCTAATGGTCTGCTTTAATTATTCATCATTAGCATTAGCTATTATTATTTAAGAGTTGCCCTTCTTAGCCTGATATATTAACTGGTAGCCTGTTTCTTTCCTTGAATGCTACCATCCAACGCCCTGCTCCATTTGCTCTTGAAGTGGGCCATGGGCAAAGGTCTTCTCCATCAAGCTGGCTCCAACTCATTGCCATCCGCAGTAACCCAGGCCTCCTGGACCTCCTCTCGGTGCTTGTGCTTGCAGTAATTCATACCAAGCCAGCCAATACTTTGCTCCTTGTGTTGGTCCCACATGTGTGCTGGGTTTCGCTTGCTGTGCTCCATTGATAATCCCCTGGCCATGACTCTGATGCTGCACACGACACGATCAAGGGAAGCGTTCCCACCAGCAGTGCCAGCACACCTTACTATCATCTCCATTTCTCCTTGAGAGGCACAGGCCTTGTTTATTCTTCTTTTAATAACACAGATGGCTTTAATAGTTCTCTGCCTTCACCCCTCGTTCTTCCTCCTTGTCTGTAGTCTGTTTAATGCTTCCTTCTAAGTGATGGCTTTGTCACTTAATCTCATTAAAACTTCTCTTCATTGAACTCCACGAGCTGCTTATCAGACCGTAAGCCTAATCTCCCATTTGTAATTAATTTGTTCTGTGCCTCCTACAGTTTGGCATCATTAGATAATGGCATCGCTCTCAAGGTCACCGATACACAGCACGAGGTAAACACCCATGGCTTCAGCACCAGCACCCCTGATGTCCTCCTCCTTCCTCCTCTCTTTGCCACACCGCTTGATTTTATTGACAGCTTTTCCCTCAGCCAATTTCTGAAGCATTTTGGGTGCTTCCTGTTCAGCATGTGCTTCTATGTCACTCTGCAGATCAATATCCTGCACCGTCTAGAGGCAAATATTTTTCTGATATCCTCCAGACTCAGACGCTCTAGTTTTTCCTCTCGCCTTCCAGTTCATTCCTGCTTGGTCCAAGAATTTAGGAGCACTGTTCTTTCCTTGATGAATTACATGTTTGTAAAACTTGTGGAGTTTTATCCTCATGGTTTCAGGGTTGGAAATGGGATACAGGAGCCTTTCACCTTCTGGTGGTTGGGCCTAGTGGACACTCAGTGGCTCACTCATCAGTGGCATAGGTAGAAACAAGCCATGCTTTGCTTTGATGTCCGTGCTTTTGAAAAAGGAAGACATCCTGGATGATCACAGTTCATGGTACTAACCAGTACCACCAGGCAATTCCTGGTGCGATGAAGAAAGAAACCAGGCACTACTCAGAAATGAAAACCAAACTGATGTTTTCCTACTCCCTGCAGGTTCCGCCAGGATGCTGGTGCTTGGCAGCACCTCAGACTTTGCCTCCAGCCTGTTTATAAAGGTGTTTGCCGGGCCCTGCCCTGCCCGGGTCTGCTGGCTTGAACCCATCTTTTACTAATGAATTTCACGGGCTAAAAGAGGCAAGAATGACACCTTTGGTGATAATGCCATTTGCTCATTGGGGTTTGCTGGTATAGAGTTGTCTGGGACCTTTTCAGGTTCTGGAAATAGGATCAGTCCTAGTTCAAGCTAAATCTCTTCATTTTCCCCAGCAGATTTATTTTCATCTCGCATTATTTTCTTATTCGGATGTGGTATCTAACAAATTCAAGTTGATTTTACCTATTCTTTCAGTTTTTGCTGTTCTCCCTCTGAAAGCCATTGCCTAAACTTAAGTAATAGATGCACACAAGAGCTGTCATTAGATCATAGGCATCGGTATTCAATACAGTATTGATCACAGTATTTAGAAATTCAGCAGCTCTAGAGAACAGCTCCAAATCTATTACACAGATCTGCGGGGAGGAAATCTCACAAGTGCTAAAAACTCTGGATTTTTAACTCCCTAGAGTCTGCAATTGTATTTTCTAATTGACAGTTTTTGTAAGTGTGCCTAATTTTTCTTGCCTGATAGTCAAAAAATAATAATAAAAAACCTTTTGGGAGAAGGCAGGCTTCTGTAAAACAGACACATATTTTTTCTGAGGGGACTAAATGCAGGAAGGGCATTTTGCATTTGCTCATGTAATGGCTGCACATATATCAGCCCTGCTGCCTTGCTGGGAGCCAGCGCAGGGCGACCGGGTAGCTCCAGCTCAGTTGCTGGAGAGCAGCCGTGTGGAGCAGCTGTGTTCGAGTCGCTAAGCACAACATTTGGGGTAAGAGGCAGCTCTTACCTGAGGATATATGGTAATTACTCCCAGTGAAACGCGCCTGGCTCAGCATCAAGAAGATGTATTTGCAACAGGCTTGCGAGCTGTTAGGAAATGCATGTTTTGTTTGAATGCGATGATGCCTCAAGATGCTAGTTTAAGGCCAAGGAAACTTTGTGGTTGTAATAAAAAAACAAGTTTCTGCTGAAAGGCCATGTTGGTAAGAGCAGCTGACTGACAGACTTACTCCTGAGATCTGAATTGGGTTTGGATCAATATATAAACCTTCCATTTTCCTAAACAATCCTTATTTCCTAAACTATCCTTGTTTTGGTCTCTCTCTGCAATACACTCCTCCAAACCATGCAGAAAACATCTTTTTAATCCATTTATATAACTCCCTTTGTGTGCATCGCTGCCAATCTCTGTGCTCACACAATCACTACACCAGTGTGATCAACAAAAGAACAAAAATCATTTTATTCAGCGCACATTCCTTTTCCTCTGAGAATGAGCCCAAGTTTGCTTTCATTCAGTTGTGATGCATTTGGACCCTGGTCCCTAAAAACTACATTGCAGCGCTAAACATCAGCTATCTACTATCAAAATGGATTATTTTTTTTTTAATTTCCATTTTGTTTTATTTTTAATGATTCATTTGTCTCTTCAGGCTCAGGAGCAGGCAGTGAGATAACTGATTTGCAGCCGCAGGCTGCCCGCTCCCTCCTCTGCTTCCATGGAAACACATGTCGGATGAAACAAATCCAGGCATAGACTGAAAGTACATGATTTCCAAAATATTTGCTTTTTTTTCTTGCAAGAAGTCCTTTACCTCCTGTTTGTACAAAACTCTGGGTGAAGAGGAAATCCCTTTAGGGGGAGGGAACTTTTTGAGGTTCCTGACTGGTGTCGCTCTGGGGGTGAAAAACATCCTCCCTGAGCACCTGAACGTGCCCCTTTGCTGTTCAGAGGTGAAATGCATGAGGCAGGGCAGGGGCAGTGGGCTTTGGAGCTGTGGCATTTGGGGTCAGGAGAGTTCAGCTTTAATGTAATCCCTTTGCTTTACCTTCATCTCCTCCCTGGAGAGGTGAAGATCATACCCTCCTTTGCGCTTCAGGACCCCAAAGATACCCAATTTGCTCAGGTAATAGCTCCACGTGTCTGCTGGGCAACCTCTCTCCTCCTAGGGTCATGGTAGAAAGCAGATTATTTGCAGTTTGAGAGCAAAATAAGGAAGGGCTGGGGAAAGAGTGGCAGCTCACGCAGACCTGCATGGCATAGGCAGGGCTCAATACAGCTTTTTGAGTGGCTGGCATATTTTATAATTGGTTGAGAAAGAAAGAACTTGCAGGAGAAACAGCAGCCACCAGCTCTTCCTGCATCACTCATGCAGCAGTCTCTTGCTAGAAGGGCTCTCACCCCACAGGGACTCCAGCTCACTCTGTTGCCCGAGGCCAAGCTGGAACCCCACAGCCACAGGCATGGCTCCACGGGGCCTGATCCTGGTGCAGAACCTGGGTCCTGCGCTGGTGGTCTGGTTTGCAGGATCTGAACCTCACCCCTGGCAGCCACACCCATGGTATCTTCTACTTGACCCCTGTTTGTTGTATTGTGAAGTGTTCAAATTTTGAAGGCTGCTTCTATCTGTGGTAGCCTAAGCACAATGCAGGGCAGAAACCTTCTTTTCCAAAACAAACCCCAAGCCAAGGCCTTTTGGCTGCAGGACAGCCTCCCATTTTGGCAGCTGGGAAGCTCATCCATCCTTGGCCTCTGAACAAAGCCCCATCTAAGGCGTCAAGAGGTAAAATAAATGTCACTCCACGCTGTTTGATGATTCCACAAGATTCTCGCTAATCAGAGCCCTTCGTTAATTATTTAGCTCCAGGGAAATGTGCCAAAGGGTTCTGACACTTCAGATATGAAAAGTAATTGCCATGTTTACTTCCCAGCTAGTGAGGAGGCCAAAAGAAATGGTACTGGGTAAGTGGGTATGTGTGGGTGGGCAAGGTGGGGGGTAGGGCAGGACCTTCCTGCCTTTGCATGTCATTTCATCAGTACCCTGGTGCCCACGGAGCTCCACCGTGTCTTGAAGGGCTCAGGATTGTCCCCCAGTATGTCAGCGTGGGCTGGTCATGTCACAACACTCAGCCGTGGCCACCTCCATCATCCCCTCTGTGCACCCCCGTCACAGCCTGTCTCGGTGCATCACATCTCCTTTTGCTTTCTGCCCACTCCAGGGTTGCTCTGGCTCCTGGAGCCAGCGTGAGGGCTGCTGGTTAGTTTGCTCCCAGTTGCCAGAGCAGGATTGGACCTGCGTGCAGGGCTGTGCTCCTCCTCCGGTTGCTGAAGCACGTGGTGACAAGCAGCAGCTCTCTCTGCTCCAAAATAAGTAGGTCTCGACTGCAGGTTTGCAACCTGAGGAAAACAAACAAATGCAGAGCAGCTTGGCTATATTTATCTGGAACTTGGAAGCTGTGGTTCACAGGAAACTTTGATCACTTTAAATGTCAGGCAACCTGGGAAAAAAAAAGGGAGAAAAAAAAGCCCAGTTAAAAGGCAAGTGTTCTGGGAAAGATAAGAGCTGCTGCTTCTAAAATGAAGAACAGTCCCTTTTCTTCTTTTCCGAGTACCAGACATCCTAATCCAGACGGCTGATATCTCTCGGCTTCAAGCTGGGGCTACTCAGAGGCTGAGGTTTCGAAAGCCTGGACCCAGAGGTGCTGAGGAACAGCAGGACTCAGAGACCTGGCTGGCATTCAGCAGCAGCTTATCATGTCCACAGTGCCTGTGAAAGATACGGGTCATCCTGACCAAACCGTGACATCTGGGGTTAGAGTTGGGGTTTGCTTTGTTCACATTTACAATGATTGTGGTTTTCTTGCATTTGTCATAATTTAATGTCATGCCATTATGTTTTATCTCTGATTCGTTTACAAGAAATTAATTTTAAGTACCACGCATATGAAATGCAGAAGCATTAGATGAGACACAGGGATATCCTGCTTTTAGTCCCATGTTTTTATTAAGAATGAGGTATCTGATGTAGTAAGGAGAGTTATTTAGTGGTATTTGTCTCAGTGAGGGAGTTTCAGCAAAGCCCCATGTACTTAAACGTTTGCAAGGAGCGAAACGCTTGGGGAAAGCAGCTCGGAAATCCCAGCGGACCTTTTGCAATGCTTGCCCAGACCTATTTTACTATTCTCTTTGGAATTCCCCAGTTTCTGCAAAAGCCGAACCTGTTGCAAGGGAATTCACTATCCATGCAGAAACTGTAGTATGCTACCCTTCCACCCCGCGCTGTTCCTGTGCAGTGCTTGGGGATAACAGCTATTTCTGTATCGCTGCAAATCTACACTAGTGCTCTGAAATTACTGCTCCGTCTACCGTATCCATGTACTTATTCATTGCTGAAGCAGAGTGGTTAAATGTACCGTGGTAGAAGGAAAACATTTTCCCTTGTTCAGCTTTGTCCAGTGAATTTTCATGCTGCTTTTTAACTGATAAAGGTGGCAAAATAATTCCATTTTTCATGTATACATTCAAATTCACTCCACACCTCCTATTATATATTCAGACTCATCCCAGAGTAGAAGGCTGTCATTCCTTTGCAGAAGCAATCAGGAAAATGTGGCTTATGGTGTTTAACGGTATCATCAGGGAAATCTGAATTCCTTAGGCCTTTTAGCGTGGTTTTCTAAATGTGAAATAGTTTTGCTGATCTGTCTTTAATCCTTTGGCCTTGAGAATGGGAAATGAAATTGTCTTTTCTCAGATACTCAATGTCAGCATCCAAAATCAGGACTTTCTCACTGTGTGCAGAGAGGGGGAGCGAGGATTCATGGTATTCAGCTACTCAGAGTTGGAATCTGTTTTTCAGGTTTGTTTTCCACAAATTCAGTGAATTTATCTGAGTTCTGCATCTTTTTCCTTCTTTTTTTCCTCATTTTTCATCTATATGCATATGATATCTAGTTTTAGGGATGACTGATGCTAAGCTCCTAATGAGCTGGCTCCAGGGTGTGTATTTTCATTGAATATTTTGCTGATTAGATGCTGGAGGCTTGCTTGACCTTACTTATGATATCTTCCATAAGATATATACATATGACCCATCCTTTCTTGTTCCCTGTTCCCTGTGTGAGGGGATGTTCCAGGGCAGGGCCAGCCCCCGCAGTGCTCAAACCATCTTTGCTTTTCTGTGTAGCTCTTCCAGCAGATGTCCTAAAATGCCCTACAAAACCATTTTCCCTGCTTATTTCCCCAGCAAACACAACTCCGACCACTTTCCAGGCAACGCTTCTGGCGCATCATTTCCTGATCTAATTCTTCTAATTACCCTAGAGGCCCATAATAACATTTAAAAATCTGAGTGCTGCTTCACTGTCCAAAGCGTTTCTCTAGCCAGGGCTGATGTTGGTTCTCACCAGAGCCCTGCTCATATCCTCTCTGTGCCTTCCCCTCTCCCACAGCCTTGCACTGACATTCCTGTCTTACACACCACTATTTTATGTCCTTCATTTCACCTTTTGAGATTGGTTGGGTTTTTTTTTCCCTTGGACAGTACCAAAGCACTCCCCATTCACCCGCCCTTCCTTCGCGCCACGCAGCGCTGTGAGCGCTGCCACAACGAGCAGCCTCACGCTGCCTCCTCCATCGCCTTTGCAGGGTTGCATTTGCTCAGCAAAGCAGTGACTGCTTTCTAACCTGCTCCTGCCTGGCCTGTCCCCTCTTTTCCTGCAATCTCAGCCAGGATTTTGTCATATTAGCAGCCGACTGATCTAGAACTGTGTCTCGGCAAGCGCCATCCCTCCCTTTGCAGAGAGCATTTTGGTACCCAGGTGTCTTAACATCCGTGGAGCAGGCGGTTGTGGCTATTGCATCCCGTGGTGTATTAGAGATCTGTTTTCCAGGGAAAGCTGGGGTTGCCATGACAATTGTGTGTCAGTCGAGCTGGTCGGTGTGTGTATGGCCACAGCATCCGCACACCTCCGCCACTAATGCATTTATCTTCCCGGCTCCCGATGCAGTGGGATGGGGGCAGCGGTGGAGATGCAAAGATGTCCATGCTGAGATGCTCAAAGCAGCTCTCCAGCCCTGTGCAGAGGGGTGAGCAGCTCAGAGTCTTCTGGGTGACTCCTTTCCCAAAGAAAATGACTTTTTTTGGGCGGGGGAGGCAGGCAGAGGCTGGGGAATGGGACTTGGTCTGCAGTGAGTGAGTCTGCAGCTTGACCCGCTTGCCTGGTTTGGAGAATGCTGGGTGCAAGAGCAGGGGATCCAGCAGAAATGCTGCAAACCAGAGCCGGTTTGCAGGCTCCCCTGACTGCCTCTGAGAATCCCAGCTGAGAATCCTGAGTTAAGGGCTTGTGGCACTGTCGCAAATGAAACCTCAGTCTCCTGAGCACCTGCCTGCAGGCTGTTGGTTTAATTTGCAGTCGTGTTTGCACAATTTGTAGTTGCATTTTGCACTTGGACGAAGCATCCCAGCCCCCAAATCAGTACCTGGAGCTTTGAAACTTGGGCCTGATCCCAGCAGGGCAGGAGCGAGGGGTGGCCCCTGTAAGCTGGAAGGAAGGCTTTGGCATTTCTGTGAGCACATCTTTCCTGGGGGCTGCACTGGAGCTGCCTCAGCCCAGGACCTGGATGTGTGGAGGAGCAAAGAGTAGGACTTGACTAGGCAGGACCTGTCTAGAGCTGCTGTGTGGCAGAGCTGCACTTTGCCCGGGCTCGAAGCAGGGCTGCCTGCCTGGGGCACTGTTCTCTGTGCACGACTGCACTGTGAGCCTGTGTGCTCGTACTGGTGTGGCCCCTGCTCACCCTCTTACTTCTGCCTCTTATTGCCTTCTCCTCCCAGCAAAACAGCTCAGAGGGGCTATGCCGGCCCTGCAAGGTGCCAGCAGCACAGGGGAAGAGCCACTGACATGAGCTGCTCCAGGGCCACCTTCTCTATCTCCAACACAAAACTCTGCCCAGGCAGGGACAGGGTCCCTGGTGGCTTGTGGCACATCCAAGTGGCAAAGTCCAGGCCTCATTTCTCCAGCTCAGGCACTGGCTGCCAAACCTTGCGTTGAGAATCTGCTACAAGTGTGTGTTCTCCACCTCTTCTGGCCATGCTTGGCCAAAGAGGAGGCTTCTCCACCCCTGCATCCTTGCCCAGCACCAGGCAGGATTTCACCATTTCCAGGAGCGATGCAATCTCAATTCGTCTTTACGATCTTGCTTGATCTCCAGTGGTCCAAGAATGACAGCCAGTAACATCAGCCTCTAAGTTGTACCGCAAAAATGTGTGAGGCTCCTTTGCTAGAGCAGCAGATGTTGTGCTGGGTGCTGCAGAAATAAAGCTTAAAAAGCAGATGATGCCCCAAATTTAAATAGACCGAGCAGACCCAGAGACCTAAGAGAGACTATTCCCAAGGTCACGTAGGAAGCCTGTGGCAGACGCGAGGACTGAGCGTAGATCTCCCGAGGCCCAGCTACGCTGTGGTCTCAGAACTGTCTTCTCTTTTGTCTTCCAGTCCATTAGGAAGATCAGTTAATGAAATGGAATTAATAATGCCAGCTGCAGCACCAGCAATGCTGTAAGGGAGACAGATTTAGCAGCACAGGCTTAAAAGCGGTGGGCTTGAAAATGGGGGTAGGCTGTAACCGCCATGAGAGCCAGCTCTAATGGAGGAGTGCGTTAGGTCAGCCAGAGTTTTAGGGTCTCATCAGCTTTACTGATCAAATCTTGAAGGAAGAATGAGGATGTACCAACTACCTCCCACAGAGGAGAGGAACATCCGATTTTAAGGTTCCCAGAAGCTGAAAAAAGTAGTCCCACTGGAAAGAATCAAAAGACTTTTCTAGGTCAAAGGCTGGAATAGAGCCTTCATTTCTATGATCCTCATGGTTCAAAAATAACATTAAAGAAGCACAAGAAATTATCCACTCCTGAAGAGCCAGGAGTAAATCAAAACTGATTCTTATGTCTTAGACATGTTGTTGCCTGCAGTAGTCAGTGAGCTCAAATGGCACTGCAGTAGTTCCAGCTGTCTCTGGGATGGCCTGTGAAGAGAGTCTCTGCCAGGTTTGCTGAGGGACAGTTCAAAAACCAAAATGGAATTTTTTTTCTTAACAATAGCTCCAAGTATAAGGACTTCCCCCCAAATGGCTCATTTACTAAGATTCAAGGAAAGGCCACCTCATTTCTGGGGAGGGAAGCAAGTGCAACGTGTGTCTCAATGGATTCTTTCACCCACTCATTTGACCCATGTCACATAGTTGTTGCTGAAGACCTTGTGATAATCATAGACTGAACGACAATGGACGTGAAGAACAGCTCTGCTGAGCACAAAGTGAAACAGAGGCAGCAGAGGAGATCTTAGCGACACATCTCAAAACACACGTCTTGTCCTTGTGAACAACCCAAATATTTTGATCAGTTATTTTAAAAAATCCTCATAAACCCAGGTACTTCAAGACTTCTGAAAGAAATCACAGGGAAGCTGGAACATTATGCAACGTGCAGGGACACAGGGTTTCTTTTGTTATGACTATTCAGCTCCAGACTTAAATTGCACCAGTTTAAGATCATATTGTCTTTTTTTACCAGCTTATTGATTCCTTTTGTGGTCTAAAGGCCTGAGGAAAAAAAACTAATTCATCACTGCCTTACATTTCCTAAGAGAAAATACCAAAGACCTCGGGCAAAAGACAGCAAGGACAGAGCTGTGTATGCACCACCTATACTGTGAATAGTGATGGACCTGACACAGCCATCGGCATCTCCCAGCTCATGGCCTTTCCACCTGAGCCGCCTCTGAGCGATTCTGCAGCCCAGAGAACATGTGCCAGAATGGGTGCAAGACAGCGGGAAGGATGAGAGCAAAGCCAGGATCTGGCCCATCCCTCTATTGACAGCCTCCTCAGGAAAATGTAATTGCTGGCTGCCCTTGGCTTGGAGTACTCAGGCGAAATTTCCCCACTGCTCTTTAGAGCTTCGAGACATACTGAGGCAACTTTTAAAATAGCATCCCCTCTATTTTTGTTGCTAATGCTAAGAACAAATTAGCTGAGAAGAAAAACCCAATGATCTCCTTTAATGCTATTGTTGTCCTAAAGTGCTAAATGGCAGGATCTTACAGCACCACGTTGCAGATCTGGTGCTTGCCCTCAATGTGTCCCATGATGCGTTGACACGGAGTGATGCAGAGCTCTGTTCTGAAGAGCATAATCAGTCCAAAGTGTCTTCAAAGTCACCGCACTTAGAGCAGAACTGGTGATGGTTTCAGCTCTGTCTTTGACTTTGTTGTCATTAAGTATTCTTTGAAACAAATGCTGATTTCCACCCTGCTCTCCAGAAGGATTGTTAAGGAACAAGCCCTGAAGTCTAAGGCCGTGTATGATCCTTCCCGTGCTAGAACAGTGAGTACTTCTGAGCTCTTAGAGACTGTTATGTCAATTCAAGTGTATTTACCTAAAAAGTCTTAAATGCTGCGAAGTCTGACCTCATCAGAGCTCATCAGCTGTGCGCAGGCAGGCTGGCTCACCATGGAAATGGGAGGACCTTCAGAGGGAAGCAAGGTAGGGCTGGAAAACTAGTCCTGATGCAGGGCTTGTTGTGTCCCTGTAAGCAGCAAAGCACTGGTAGCCCACACACCGTGGCAGGGTGCCCACGTTCTGCACTGAGCTGCAGTCTGCACCTCATCCAGCAATCCCTGCTGGGGTTAGAGGGATGGAAAGAAATGAGGCAGACAGCAATACCCTACTTGTGTTAACTTGGCCAGAGGTTTCTTTAATTAGAAGGGTAGGATGGGCTGAAAGCAACCAGGATACTTTGTTTTACAGAGTCCTTACCCCACCCATCCTACATACACAGGTCACTATCTCCAGCAGAGCTACTTAACAGGCGAATACTGATGAGCCCTCTTGGCTCGTGGCTGTGCCATCAACATTGAGTTTTAGGTGACCTCCCTAAAACATCTTAAGATCGCCAACCGTTTCAGTAACATCCTGCGGCAGAAGGAGGCTTCCCATGGACGATGTTCTGAAGGGAAAGGAAGCAAATTCCACTTAATGCTTCTAATCCTGCTTCTATTCATGATCACAGGAAAACTCTCCTCCTACAGCACTGCAGTATCCTGTGGTTGATGCCAAGATCTCTGACCTGTGCATGTCTCACCCTTTTAAGATCCAGGCAGCGCTGTGTTTATTTGTGCCTTCTGGTCTGCTCAGCAAATGTTTAGTTCGTGGTCCTGGTTTAGTTCTGTTGCAAAGAAGCAGTTCCCACCCTCAGTCTATTGATGACCAACTGCTTAGTCCTAATTCTGGCTCACTACTTACTGAATGCATAATTTAAATTCTCATCGTAGAAATGCATTTTTAATCAGTTGCCAGTTTAGTCCTGGATCCACCCAGTGCTGATTGGGATTTTGTTAAACTTTTCGTGCACGTCTCTGTAGACACCCAAACAGCGTTAATGCCGGGCACTGCCTCTGCCCCTCGCCCGACTCGGCTCCTGGGACGAGTGAGTGCACACTGGAAGATCTATCTTCTTAGCCCATTTGTTCATCTCACAGCTCCAGTTCAGTTCTCTTTCTGACACAAAGGCATTGTTCGTGTTATTGGTGGTAAAGTGATAGGTTCTGGTGCCCAGGAATTAAAATAGCTCTGGGGCAGTCCAGTCACATGGGCCAGGTCTGAAGAGACAATTCCAAAGACAAGTAAGGATTTTGGCAGGAAAAATGATGGTATGGTTCACTGGTAGCCTGAGGAAGAAGATGGAGACCTGAAGTCTGGGGCAAGAAAAATCCCTATTAACAATGAAGGAAAGGAGTAATCATCGTTGTTTCATACAACACTGGGGTGTTAAATGTACACAGACCACGCTTCTCTCCAAAGGGAACTTGTCTTTTATACTTGACTGAGAAATATGGATTACAGTGAGACTGAGAAGAGATTTTGTGTCTTCTCACTGTGGCATTACTGGTGTTACATGCCCAGTAGCCACAGTTTTCACTGATGTACTAAGTTTGAGGTCTCTTTGGTTTTTTTTCAGGGTTTAAGAGTTTCATGTGAATGGTGGCTCTGCTTATAAATACCTTGTATTACAGATTGCTGCTGGGAACCACAACACAGAGCTGCAAACAGTGTCCAGGGCAAAACATATCCGTAGGGATATTATCTGCTCTTGCAAAGGGTCTAAACCAATCGGTCCATCCTGAGGGATCCTCCCTTGTCAGCCTATTTCTTCCTTTTTTTTTTTAACAAAGCCAGGAAGAACACAAAATCAAGACTTGTAACATTTTAATCTTACTATATGCAATGACAATTGAAGTCAGTTCTGCACCAATTAGTTAATTATTTGCCCATTAGGAGACCGAAGATGCTGGATTCGAGCCTAAACAAGTCTTTTGGAGGATTTCAGACGTGGTTTTGAAACATGAACCATAGGTGTTGGCCTCCATAATCCCAGCAGAGTTTCCTCGGTAAAGGTTAATTTCACTGTGGTGAATCTCCTCTTAAATTTTGGCTTTCTTCTATGAGATGAGTTACCTGAGGGAAGGGTAAGTGACCTACTACTGCCAGTTGGAGACCTCTGTTAACTCAGGCATTAAAGACCGTTTGTTTTTGGAGCCAAAAGAGGAGAGAGGTTCAAACTCTGTACCCAATGCTGATGTGTATGTGGCCCACTGTGTCTGTGCTGGAGTCTGTTTCCACTGAAAAAAACCTAAACACAGTATAACATGGCTAAAGCAAAATTATTTCATAAACTAACATGATCTAAATGATTAAATACAGCCTCAGAACTGAGAGGTCCCCAGTTGGGGTTGTTTAGTCAACAATAACTGGACCAAGTCTGATATGCTGCATTTCAGGTCACTCGTCAGTGAAATGGGGTGACTTTTGGGGGAGTTTCTTTATGATTAATAAACACCCAAAATCTGAAAAGATGAACAGGTTGGGTGGATGTAAAACATTTTCTTTCCTATTATTTGCCAAGTATGGTTGTTCCTTAGTTATGATGTTGCTGAGAAGGCTACTTATAGTAGTTTATTGATGGGGAAACTGAGGCAGAGGTAGTGTCTTACTGGGGTTGGTGTTAGAACTCAGCTCTTAGTGGGCTCACTGTTACTACAGAGAGCCTGTCCTATGTACCTGTGCCCTTACACCTTGAGTCCTGGTTCATGTGGCATTTTGAACAACGAGAGGAGACTGCAATTATCTCATGCACACCATAACCTGGGTCCAGCTCGTGCTGCTGGGCATCCTGGTGTGGCAGGACTTGGCACAAGGGGCTGGGGGGGCATGTGGGTCATCCACCCCATGCCTGCAGGTGCTCACGGCTGCAGGGAGAAAAGGGTGATCCCCAGTGGGGTGGGAACTCTGCTATTTTCTGCTGTTTCTGGAATAGGTTTGAAAAAAAGAGCAAAATAGGAGTTGCTCTGTTTGGGGTTGGATCCTGACCTTGGTTTTCTCCTGCCTGCTTCCCAGCCTCACGCAGTTGGGCAGAGGAGAGAGGGATATCAAAACCCAGAGGGGCTGGGTGAAATTTACCCCTCACAAAAAAAAAAAAAAAAAAAAAAAAAAAAAAAAAAAAAAA